>CAUYUJ010020860.1:655467-670467 GCA_963575745.1 Prorocentrum cordatum
TGGCGACAGTTTCACAGATCGCAGCCCCCCAGAGATGGCGAGGTCTAATCTAAGTCCCCGTGGGGCGTCACTCCGCTGGCCACCCCAACAACCCTCGAAACTGGCGACAGTTTCACAGATCGCAGCCCCCCAGAGACGGCGAGGTCTAATCTGAGTCCCCGTGGGGCGCCACTCCGCTGGCCACCCCAGCAACCCTCGAAACTGGCGACAGTTTCACAGATCGCCGCCCCCCCCCAGGGATGGCGAGGTCTATCTGAGTCCCCGTAGGGCGTCACTCCGCTGGGCCCCCCAGCAGCCCTCGAAAGTGGCGACAGTTTCACAGATCGCAGCCCCCCAGAGATGGCGAGGTCTAATCTGAGTCCCCGTAGGGCGCCACTCCGCTAGGCACCCCAGCAGCCCTCGAAAGTGGCGACAGTTTCACAGATCGCAGCCCCCCAGGGATGGCGAGGTCTAATCTGAGTCCCCGTAGGGCGTCACTCCGCTGGGCCCCCCCAGCAGCCCTCGAAAGTGGTGACAGTTTCACAGATCGCAGCCCCACCAGGGATGGCGAGGTCTAATCTGAGTCCCCGTAGGGCGTCACTCCGCTGGGCACCCCAGCAGCCCCCGAAAGTGGCGACAGTTCCACAGATCGCAGCCCCCCCAAGAGGAGGAGGCGGGAAGGAAGGAAGGAAGGTGGAGACCGCAGTGCTCTATTCAAAACGAGTACCCAACGCAGGAGGGTTGGGAAAAAGACGAGTCTGGCCCCCCAAGACGGTCCAGGAGGGTCCACGGGGCTATCACTTCACACGTCCTCCTGTTCGATGGTCGCACCCCTTTGCAATTCCTCCTCCTCCTCCTCCTCCTCCTCCTCCTCCTCCTCCTCCTCCTCCTCCGCCTCCTCCTCCGCCTCCATCTCCTCCCTTCCTCTTCCTCTTCCTCCTCCTCCTCCTCCTCCTCCTTCTCCTCCTCCTTCTCCTTCTCATCATCATCATCATCATCATCATCATCATCATCATCATCATCATCATCATCATCATCATCATCACCATCATCATCATCATCATCATCAGCAGCATCAGCATCCGCATCAGCGTCAGCATCATCATCATCATCAGCAGCATCAGCATCAGCATCATCATCATCATCGTCGTCATCATCATCGTCATCATCATCATCATCATCATCATCATCGTCATCATCGTCATCATCATCATCTTCCTCTTCCTTTTCCTCTTCCTCTCCCTCTTCCTCTTCCTCTTCCTCCTCCTACTCCTCCTCCTCCTCCTGAAACTCAGTGAGGGGCGGATCATTTGTCAAACGACGTTCTCGCTTGAATTGCAGGCCCGTGAGGCGCTTTTCTTTCAAGGGGGGGCGCTCCCCGTTGTGAAAACGAATACTTCTAGGGACTGATCAGGAGGAGCCTTTGGGCGGGAGGTTGTCTCACAGCATTGTTGTTGCACCATCGGTTTACTCTGGCCCTCATCCATCTCCACACCTCTTCCCTCCACCTTCCAGGGGAAAGGCGTGAGCGAAAGCAGGGCGTCATGGGGCCTGCTGGCAGGGAACTCTCGGTGCCTCCGGGCTTCTCTTTCGCCTCACCTATGATACGGCCACTCGGGCTCGAGTCGTTCTGGCCCTGGCTACCAAAGCACCCTGTTCAAGACAGAGCTTCCCGGCGCCAGGCCGCGGGCACGCCAGCAACCTCGCACTTAGGCAAAATGGAGGTCGCGCTTCTGAAGCACAACAACTTGCCCGAGGACGCCATCCTCTCCATACGCGCAGGAACCGTGCGCCGGCAGGCGGCTTGCAACAGTGGGCGGCCTTTCCGCTTCCCGAAGTCCGCGGAAGAGGCCGCCGTGCCTCTCAAGATCGACATTCTCAAGCAGGTGGGCTCCGCCTACCTGGTCCTCAAGCCTGGGACGGACCAGTACAAGGTGCTCTTCCCCAAGGACCCCGCCGGAATGGAGCTGGAGGTCAAGGTGATGAAGCTCGACGGTGCCGCGGCCGTTGCCGCCGGCGCCGACAAGGAGGTCGAGGATCCGAAGGACGCTGCCAACGGGGCGAAGGCCGCCAAGGACTACTTGGAGCAGCACCAGGTTTTGCAGTTTGTGCAGGGCGTGCTGCAGACGGTGATCAAGGAGAAGCCCGAGGACCCGTTCGGCTACATGGCACGTCACTTCATGGGCGGCTACGACGCATCTGCTCCTCCTCCTCCTCCTCCTCCTGCCGTTCCCGCGCCAGCAGAGAAGGCACAATCCGCGGAGGCCCCAGCGCCAGCTGCCGAGGAGGTGAAGCCTGAGGTGGCACCTGTCGCGCCCGCGGAGGCGAAGCCCGCGGAGGCCCCCGCGCCGTCTGCCGAGGAGGCCAAGCCAGCTGAGGCCCCCGCGCCAGCTGCAGAGGAGGCGAAGCCCGCGGAGGCCCCCGCGCCAGTTGCCGAGGAGGCGAAGCCCGCGGAGGCCCCCGCGCCAGCTGCCGAGGAGGCAAAGCCCGCGGAGGCCCCCGCGCCAGCTGCCGAGGAGGCCAAGCCAGCAGAGGCCCCCGCGCCAGCTGCAGAGGAGGCGAAGCCCGCGGAGGCCCCCACGCCAGCTGCAGAGGAGGCGAAGCCCGCGGAGGCCCCCGCGCCAGCTGCCGAGGAGGCGAAGCCCGCGGAGGCCCCCGCGCCAGCTGCCGAGGAGGCCAAGCCCGCGGAGGCCCCCGCGCCAGCTGCAGAGGAGGCGAAGCCCGCGGAGGCCCCCGCGCCAGCTGCAGAGGAGGCGAAGCCCGCGGAGGCCCCCGTGCCAGCTCCAGAGGAGGCGAAGCCCGCGGAGGGTGCCGCGCCAGCTGCCGAGGAGGCGAAGCCCGTGGAGGCCCCCGCGCCAGCTGCAGAGGAGGCCAAGCCCGCGGAGGCCCCCGCGCCAGTTGCCGAGGAGGCCAAGCCCGTGGAGGCCCCCGCGCCAGCTGCCGAGGAGGCGAAGCCCGCGGAGGCCCCCGTGCCAGCTGCCGAGGAGGCGAAGCCCGCGGAGGCCCCCGCGCCAGCTGCAGAGGAGGCGAAGCCCGCGGAGGCCCCCACAGCAGCTGCAGAGGAGGCCAAGCCCACAGAGGCCCCCGCGCCAGCTGCAGAGGATGCGAAGCCCGCGGAGGCCCCCGCGCCAGCTGCCGAGGAGGCGAAGCCCGCGGAGGGTGCCGCGCCAGCTGCCGAGGAAGCCAAACCCGCGGAGGTTGCCGCACCAGCTGCAGAAGTGGAGAAGCCCGCGGAGGCCCCCGCGCCAGTTGCCGAGGAGGCGAAGCCCGCGGAGGCCCCCGCGCCAGCTGCCGAGGAGGCGGAGGCCCCCGCGCCAGCTGCAGAGGAGGCCAAGCCCGCGGAGGCCCCCGCGCCAGCTGCCGAGGAGGCCAAGCCCGCAGAGGCCCCTGCGCCACCTGCCGAGGAGGCGAAGCCCGCGGAGGCCTCCGCGCCAGCTGCCGAGGAGGCGAAGCCCGCGGAGGCCCCCGCGCCAGCTGCAGAGGAGGCCAAGCCAGCTGAGGCCCCCGCGCCAGCTGCAGATGAGGCCAACCCGTGGAGCCCCGCGCCAGCTGCGAGAGGCGAAGCCCGCGGAGGCCCCCGCGCCAGCTGCAGAGGAGGCGAAGCCCGCTGAGGCCCCTGCGCCAGCTGCAGAGGAGGCAAAGCCCGCGGAGGCTGCCGCGCCAGCTGCAGAGGAGGCGAAGCCCGCGGAGGCTGCCGCGCCAGCTGCAGGGGAGGTCAAGCCCGCGGAGGCCCCCGCGCCAGCTGCCGAGGAGGCCAAGCCCACAGAGGCCCCCGCGCCAGCTGCCGAGGAGGCGAAGCCCGCAGAGGCCCCCGCGCCAGCTGCAGAGGAGGCGAAGCCCGCTGAGGGTGCCGCGCCAGCTGCCGAGGAGGCCAAGCCCGCGGAGGCCCCCGCGCCAGCGCCAGCTGCAGAGGAGGCGAAGCCAGAAGCGACACCGGCAGCGACCACTGAGGAGGCCCCCGCGCCAGCTGCCGAGGAGGCGAAGCCCGCGGAGGCCCCCGCGCCAGTTGCCGAGGAGGCGAAGCCCGCGGAGGCACCCGCGCCAGCAGCCGAGAAGGCCGCACCGGCGGCGACCACGGAGGAGGCGAAGCCCGCAGAGGAGGCCCCCGCACCAGCTGCAGAAGTGGAGAAGCCCGCGGAGGCCCCCGCGCCAGCTGCAGAGGAGGCGAAGCCGACTGAGGCTGCCTCGCCAGCTGCCGAGGAGGCGAAGCCAGCTGAGGCTGCCGCGCCAGCTGCCGAGGAGGCGAAGCCCGCGGAGGCCCCCGCGCCAGCTGCAGAGGAGGCCAAGTCCGCAGAGGCCCCTGCGCCAGCTGCAGAGGAGGCGAAGCCCGCCGAGGCCCCCGCGCCAGCTGCCGAGGAGGCGAAGCCTACTGAGGCCGCTCTAGCAGCGACCGCGGAGCCAGCTGCAGAGGAGGCGAAGCCCGCGGAGGCTGCCGCGCCAGCTGCAGAGGAGGCGAAACCTGCTGAGTCTGCCGCGCCAGCAGCCGAGGAAGCCAAGCCCGCGGAGGCCGCTGCGCCAGCTGCCGAGGAGGCCAAGCCCGCGGAGACCCCCGCGCCAGCTGCCGAGGAGGCGAAGCCCGCGGAGGCCACCGCCCCCGCTGCCGAGGAGGCCAAGCCCGCGGAGGCACCCGCGCCAGCTGCAGAGGAGGCGAAGCCCGCTGAGGCCCCTGCGCCAGCTGCAGAGGAGGCGAAGCCCGCGGAGGCTGCCGCGCCAGCTGCAGAAGAGGCGAAGCCCGCGGAGGCCCCCGCGCCAGCTGCAGAAGAGGCGAAGCCCGCGGAGGCCCCCGCGCCAGCTGCAGAAGAGGCGAAGCCCGCGGAGGCCCCTTCGCCAGCTGCCGAGGAGGCCAAGCCCACAGAGGCCCCCGCGCCAGCTGCCGAGGAGGCCGCACCGCCGGCGACCACGGAGGAGGCGAAGCCCGCGGAAGCCCCCGCGCCAGCTGCAGAGGAGGCGAAGCCCGCGGACGCTGCCGCGCCAGCTGCCGAGGAGGCCAAGCCCGCGGAAGCCCCCGCTCCAGCTGCCGAGGAGGCCAAGCCCGCGGAGACCCCCGCGCCAGCTGCAGAGGAGGCGAAGCCCGCGGAGGCCCCCGCGCCAGCTGCCGAGGAGGCCAAGCCCGCGGAGAGCCCCGCGCCAGCTGCCGAGGAGGCGAAGCCCGCGGAGGCCCCCGCGCCAGCCGCAGAGGAGGCCAAGCCCGCGGAGGCTGCCGCGCCAGCTGCCGAGGAGGCCAAGCCCGCAGAGGCCCCCGCGCCAGCTGCCGAGGAGGCTAAGCCCGCGGAGGCCCCCGCGCCAGCTGCAGAGGAGGCCAAGCCCGTGGAGACCCCCGCGCCAGCTGCCGAGGAGGCTAAGCCCGCGGAGAGCCCCGCGCCAGCTGCAGAGGAGGCCAAGCCCGCGGAGGCCCCCGCGCCAGCTGCAGAGGAGGCGAAGCCCGCAGAGGCCCCCGCGCCAGCTGCAGAGGAAGCGAAGCCCGCGGAGGCCCCCGCGCCAATTACCGAGGAGGCGAAGCCAGCAAAGGCTGCCGCGCCAGAAGCGAAGGAGGCGAAGCCAGCGGAGGCTCCCGCACCAGCAGCCGAGGAGGCGAAGCCAGCCTAGGCTCTGGCGGCAGCTGTGGGGGAGGCAAAGTTGGAAGTAGGTTTGGCAGCAGCCGCCGCGGAGGCGAAGCCCGTGTGATGCCTTCTTGGGCCCCATGCGGAGCCAGTGGCGAAGGCGACGCCGGGGGGCGCCCTGCCGAGGAGGCGAGGGTGGCGGGGTGAGACAAGAGGCGAGCGGGCGCACGAGCGGCGAGCAGACCCCCCGTAAGAGCGGGCGCTCCGAAGGAGCCACCTGCGGGCGGGGGCGCCTCGCGGGGCGAGCAGCATGGCAGCCATAAGCAGCGGCCAAAAGGCACGTGCGGGGGGGGGAGGGGAACCGACGGTCGGGAACTTTGGCTCAGCGTGTCGCTCCTCTGGCTCTGGCCCGCGGCGCGACACGTCATCCGCCTGCAAGTCCCCACGCGTCAGCGCCCCGAGCTTTTCCCAGCCTTCCGCCCCGCGGAGCGGAGCGGCACGCCATCACCTTGCAAGGCACAGCGTGTTTCCAGGGCCGCCGCCGCGGCACGCCAAGCAAAAGTTCCTGACCGTAGACTTGGAGCCCGCTGGGGGGCTGAGGTGGCCCAGCACTGGTTCTGGTCAGCAGAAAGGGGGAAAAAGGGGGCCCCTCTTCCACGGCTGGACGCGGCTCGAAACACCGGTCAGTTTCGACTTCGGGAGGGGTGCGGAGCCCCATTCTGAACGGATTTGTCTTCGTCCCCTTTTGACTCATTCTCTCGGGGCCCAGAAATTAATTTTATCTTTAAAGTACTCGGGGCTGTTTGGCTCCGCGTTCAATATCGATGACGTTTGCTGCTTGGGCCGCCGTTCCTGTCACGCCTTCGAGATCCAGGATCGGCCGTGGCCCACCTGCCCGTGTTCAATGCGTTTTGGAACACAGAAACCATGCATCAACCCAAAAAAACGCCCTTAGCGCTCATACGAAGAAGTACGAGCAGGAAGCTAACAACCACAAAGCCTCTGCGAGCAGATGTTGGGGCCTTGACCCTGGTGGCTGTGGCTCTCTGACCTCGCTGGGAGTCGATGCCCACCAGGCTCCAGGCCTGAAACGCGCTGCGGAGGCGTGGTGGTGGTGGTGATCGGTTGGAGTCGGCTGGGGGTCTGAGGTGGCCCAGGTCGATGCTTCGCCCCCTAGAGGAGGAGGAGGAGGAGGAGGAGGAGGAGGAGGAGGAGGAGGAGGAGGAGGAGGAGGAGGAGGAGGAGGAGGAGGGGGTAGGGGAGCGGGAAGGGGAGGGGAACGGAGCTCCCTCGTGTTCTTGTATGTGTCTGTTTGATCTCCTGGAGGCATCTCGTCGCAACGGCGGGACGCGGCTCGCAAAACTAGGGCGTGCTCCCTGGGAGCGGTCCAGGGACCGACGTGCACGAGACTTGCCGTCATCCTCCTCCCTTGACCGACGCTCTCGGGGCCCACCCAGCGCAGGCCCCCCGGCCGCCTGCAGGTGGTCAGTTTCGTTCTTCCGACGGGTGTGGGTCCTCGGAGAAAAAAAAAAAAAAAAAAACAACAAAAAAAGCAAACATTCATGCCACATTCATCTGTCAACGCCCCCCCTCCCTTCAATGTTCTATGTTGGCCCTGGGTCTGATGAGATGCACCTGGACCGCAGTCTCCCCCGCGCGTGCCGACTTTGAGTTTGGGGGGCGGGGGGGGGTGTTCACTAATTGTTTCCCTCTACCGGTAGGGGCAGGGATGCGGGGAAGGACACTGGTAGATTTCCTTCGGACCTTAGGTTCTGGGAAGACCTTGCCGTCCGCGGCGCGTAGGCACTGACGGCCCCGCCGGTAGCGGGCGGGCCACTCCCACCGAGGATCTGCTCGGGGAGCTGGTTCGCTCTCGTCAGCGCCGGCCCAAAAAAGCAGCTGCCCAACGCGACTGGTATGGATCATGAGGCTTACGGCGGCGGCATTGGATAAGGAACGTCTTCCTGGGGCCCAGACCCTGGCGCATTCCTTCGTGTTTCAAGGCGAGGTGGGTGGCCCACGTTTCGCGAGACCCTGGGTTCCTTATCGAAGGTATCCTTATCTAAAACCTCCACCGTAGGTAACAAGTGAATGCGAGCTAAGGAAAGGCTGAGCACCAGGTTGCAGAGGAGTTGAAGTTGACAGCTGACACAGTGCAGCGAGAGCAGGCTAAACGCAGAGGGAACGGGCTGTCGAAGGTGACAGCGTTGGTTGGGTCTACGTAACTTTGAAGTGCACTGTCTCGCATTTATGTGCGTCATTTGCTCAATGATGCATTGCGCTGTTATGTCGTCACTGCGCTGCTTTGGATGTAAGTCCGTTGGCCTGCTTTGTGATGTACTTCTTCGCAGTGGACTGATTCGTATTACTTCATTGTTTATGGCTGAGCTGCCTTGCTGTGTGCTTGTTGCTTTGCGCTGCACCGCCCTGCTCTGCTCTGTGTTCGTGCTGGGCTGCGACGCACCGCGCTGCATCGCGCCGCCCTGCCTCGAAGTGCTCCGCACTGCACCGCACCCGAATCGCACAGCCGAGCGTGGCTCTCCGGGGCGGGTGGGTCTTCGAGGACGGAGGCGTGGCATCCCTCAGGAACCAGGGGGGGGCGTCCTGAGGAGGAGGAGGAGGAGGAGGAGGAGGAGGAGGAGGAGGAGGTGGAGGAGAAGGAGGAAGGAGGAGGAGAGGAGGAGAGGGAGGAGGTAGGAGGAGAAAGGAGGAGGAGGGGAGGAGGAGCAGGAGGGAAGAGGAGGAGGAGGAGGAAGAAGAGAAGGGGAGGAAGAAGAGGAGAGGAGGAGGAGGAGGAGGAGGAGGAGAGGGGAGGAAGATCGGAGGGAATGAGAGGAGGGAGGATGGAAGGAGAAGGAAGGAGGAAGGAGGAGAGAGGAAGAGTGAGGAAGAAGAGGGAGGAGGGAGAAGAGGAGGAGAGAGGAGGAGGAGAGGGGAGGAGGATGGAGGAAGGAGGAGGAGGAGGAGGAAGAGGAGGAGGAGGAGGAGGAGGAGGAGGAGGAGGAGGAGGAAGAAGTGGAGGAAGAAGAGGAGGAGGAGGAGAAGGAGGAGGAAAGGAGGGGCCTGACGGATGACATTCGTGACGCTCCGCTGGACCGCGCAACCCCCACCAGCCCGTCCACGAACATTCGGGGGCGCTCTCGGCGGCTTCCCGGCCTCGGCGTGCCTCGCAGCAGCGGCGCGCCTCGCCAAGGGCGTTCTGCAGGTGCCCGAGTCGTCCCCGAGCAGCCGCTGGAGGCCCGCTCGAGTCACGGCACAAAGACCGAGCATTTTCCTTGGGTGGAGGGCAGAGGGTGAGATTTGAAATGCCGTTTCGATTGGTTTTCGAGGCTTGAATCTGCCGAAGGTGAATCACAAGACCGCGGGGGCGCGAAGATTATTGCGCTTCGCGCGCCGCGGTCTGGGCCAGGTGACCCGTTGACCCTATTCCAAAGGTGCAGCGCGAGGGCGCGAAGAGAATCGTGGGGCGCTAGGCGCGAAATGAGGTGACCTAGACGAGCGATGCCCAGGAGGGGTGTTGAGAGGGACGTAGATAAGCACATGGACATAGTTTTTTTGGCAGAGAGATCAGAAGCGATGGGCTCGGAGACTTCTGGGAACCTCTGAGAGGCCTCTCGGAGCCATCTTGGAGCTCTCTTGGGAGCCACTCTGGAAGACTTTGGAGCACTCGGGGGGCCGTCTTGGTCCCGTCCTGGAGGCCACGAGTGAGCACTCCACGTCAGGGCCCCCTCTTGGGCTTACTCTGGTCCTCCTCCTCCCCCTCCTCCTCCTCCGCCTCCTCCTCCTCCTCATCCTCCTCTTCCTCCTCCTCCTCCTCCTCCTCCTCCTCCCCCTCCTCCCCCTCCTCCTCGTCCTACTCCTACTCCTACTCCTACTCCTACTCCTACTCCTACTCCTACTCCTACTCCTACTCCTCCCCCTCCTCCTCTTCCACCTCCTCCCCCTCCGCCTGCTCCTCTTCCTCCTCCTTCCCGCTCCTCTTCCTCCTTCTTCTCTCCCACTCTCTCCTCCTCCTCCTCCTCTCCTTCCTCCTCCTCCTCCTCCTCCCTCCTCCTCCTCCTCCTCCTCCTCCTCCTCCTCCTCCTCCTCCTCCTCCTCCTCCTCCTCCCCCCAGAGCAACCTTGGAGCCATCTTGAAGCCTCGAAAGTTCGGAAGAGGCAATAGGCAAACATTATTGAAAAGCGCTGTTGGTTGAAGGAGGTTGGCCTCTCATGGCCATCCTCAGAGATCTCCGTCGCGCCACTCGGAGCAGTCTTCGGCTCTTCTTGGGACCTCCTGGAGGTATGCTGGAAGCCATCGTTGGGAGATCTTGTGCCACCTTGGAGGCCATGTTGGGCTACCCGAGGCCACCTTGGACGCTCAAACACCTCGCGAAACCGTGGCCCAACCCTAGGGCAGGGTCTTCCCCTAACACGGCGGACGAGCCCCCGTCCAGCCCCCGCGCGGCCACGGGACCAGCGTGTCGCGCCTACGTCTTGGCCTCGGCGAGGCAAGACAAGGTGCGACGGCTTCCAAGATATATTCCAAGATGGCACAAGCTAGCCCGAGATTATTCAAGATGTCATGCTTCCACGAGGCATCCGAGTGGCCACGGAGCATGCGAAGGGTGCCCCGACGGGTCAAAATCTCATTCCAAAATACAATAAAATGCACGATGTGTGTTTTTCCCTCCCTTCCTATGGGCTCCTGAGGCTTCAATATTGCCCAAGAAAGGCTCTAGAAGGGCCCACGAGATACCCAAAACGGCTCTGGAGGTCGCCAAGAGGATCAGCCCCAAGACGCCCCCAGACCGCCCCCATTGTGCCCAACAGGCCCCAAAGCGCCACCAGGTGGCCCCCGAAACGCGCCCACGTGGCCCCAGAAGGCCCCCGCCAAGAGACCCCTCCTCCTCCTCGTCCTTCCTCCTCCTCCTCCTCCTCCTTCCTCCTCCTCCTCCTCCTCCTCCTCCTCCTCCTCCCCAGGTGGCCCGAAGAGGACAAGTCGTCACGTGGCCAGGCGAGGGGGGCATGTCTTCCGGCGCGGGCTTCCCCTGACACGGCGGGCGAGCCCCTCCAGCCAGCGCCGGGCGAGGCGTGCCCGTCTGTCCCGGACGCCCGCAAGATGGCCAAAGACAAGCAGACGAGACGAGATCAGACGAAACAAGACACGCGATAGCCCGCAGGTGATCGTTTTCTTATTCGTTTTTTTGCCGATCCGCGCGGGCCCTCGCACCCCGCCCCCCTCCCCCCCCTATGGAGTAGATCTTGGACTTTTTGTTGGCACCTGTTTCAGGCAGGTGGAGCCTCTCCCCCATAGGACGCACTGTCGCAAACAGTCGCACTAAGCAGAGGTCCGGAGCCAGACCCCCCTCCCCCCCTCCCCCTTCCGCCCAGTGTCGAAACGCCGGATAAAAAAAGCGCTCACGATATCCCGCAGCTCTGCCCAGGATGGCCCCACGACGCCCAGAGGGAGCCCCCGAGAAGCCAAAACCTCCCGGCAGCTATGGGAAGTCTGTGACGTTTGCTCTCTTGCCCCTTGTTGTGGCGAGGCTCCCGACGTCTCGAGATGGCCTCAAGAGGGCTCCAGCAGAGCCCCAAGGCGGATTCAGGAGCGGCCCAAGACAGCTCCAAAAGAGGCCTCACGCCGCTCCGAAGTTTGAAAAGACCGACAAGGAAAAGCATGGCTGGCATCAAGAACGGCGCCGGGCACACCCTGGAGGCCGCAAGAGGCCTCCCGAGAGGCCCCCAGAGGCTCCGAGAGGCCCCCAAGCGGCCCCCAAGAGGGCCCTAGGAAGCTTCGCTAGGCGGGGCTGGAAGTCTTCCAGAGTGAGGGAGGGGGAGGGGGAACCCCCTCCCCGATCAGGAAGAAGCGGGTTGAAAGAAGGGCTTCTGAACCACAAACGCCCACAGGGTTGGTGAGATTCCTCCCTCCTCCTCCTCCTCCTCCTCCTCCTCCTCCTCCTCCTTCTCCTCCTCCTCCTCCTGCTCCTGCTCCTGCTCCTCCTCCTCCTCCTCTTATTCGTCCTGCTGCAATTCCTCGTCAACTCTCCTTATCATCTTCCTCTCCCTCATCCTCTTCCTCCTCTTCCTCCTCCTTCTCCTCCACCACCCCCCTGCCCTCAGACCGCTGAACCGCCAATGGCTCAGTCTTCCTCGCGGGAATCTCTCAAGCGTAGCCAGCACGCTCGTTGAATACGCGTTCGGAACGCATTATTTTCCACACTGTACCGCGCCCAGTAGAGGGCGCACTTTAACCTTCCTCGCGCCGTCCACGATGCCCTTTATCCGAAAGTTATTCACCCCCAAGACTGCGAAATCTACATCGCCTTACGAGCGAATGCGCGGCCTCTACGAGGAGGGCGCAAAAAATGTATGTTCAAGTGTCGTACTGTTGTTTTTGTTTTCCTGAGTTCTTGCTCCAGGCCGCTCTGGCCCCTGTGACAGTCTGGATGCAGGCCAGATGCTGTTTTCCTGCATGCCCCAGTCTGTCGAGACTCCTGGCTCCGTTGGGCGTGGTGGCTCGCGCTCCTTGATCTTGGACCCCTCAGGAACCTCCTCCTCCCCCTCCTCCTCCTCCCTCCTCCTCCTCCTCCCTCTCCTCCTCCTCCTCCTCCTCCTCCTCCTCCTCCTCCTCCTCCTCTCCTCCTCCTCCTCCTCCTCCCTCCTCCTCCTCCTCCTCCCCTCCTCCTCCCTCTCCTCCCTTCTCCTCCTCCTCCTCCTCCCCTCCTCTCCTCCTCCTCCTCCTCCTCCTCCTCTCCTCCTCCTCCGCCTCCTCCTCCTCCTCCTCCTCCTCCTCCTCCTCCTCCTCCTCTCCTCCCTCCTCCTCCTCCTCCTCCTCCTCCTCCTCCTCCTCCTCCTCCTCTCCTTCTCCTCCTTCTCCTCCTCCTCCTCCTCCTCCTCCTCTCCTCTTCCTCCTCATCCTCATCCTCATCATCATCATCATCAGCAGCAGCAGCATCATCATCATCAGCATCATCATCATCATCATCATCATCATCATCATCATCATCATCATCATCATCATCATCATCATCATCATTATCCTTCTCTCCCTCCTCCTCCTCCTCCTCCTCCTCCTCCTCCTCCTCCTCCTCCAGTCTCGGGGTATCCTAGTTTTCCCAGGGTAGCTTGTCTCGAAGGGCTTTACATAACTTCTCTCAGAATCTGGTGGGTGGACTGCCGGATCTGGAATCGGCCGGGCGCCGTGGCTTGTTGTGGCTTCCTATTGCTGTCCTTATCCCACTGCCTCTATCCTATATCCCCGTCCCTATCCGTATTTCCCCATCCCTGCATCCTACCCTCATATACATACCCCCATCCCTATCCCGATCCCCTCATCGTGGCCCCCCAGCCCCCCATAGTGGCCCCCATCGTAGCTGTGCGAAGCTGTTCGGGTTCTTCTGCCGCAAGGGCGTCGTGTTCTGTTGGCAGCCGAGAAGCAAGAAGCCCCGCCGCCCTCGAACTTCTCGAGGTCCGCCAGTAGCTGCATGCGGTTTTGTTCTGAACCAAGATACCCCAGCGGATTTCGCTGGGCTTCTTGCGGGGGGGTTCTGTTGAGGGCTCTCTTGCTGCAGTCGCCCAGGAAGTTCAAGCTGGGCTTCTGCCTCCACCACGCCAGCCTGACCGCGAAGGCCAGGGGCTACGCCGACGACCAGCCCGTGAACGCCGAGAGCAAGAAGCGACCGACCCTGTGCGTCGCCGTGGACGGCGACCAGAGCAGGCGAGCACGTGCGCTTTCAAGCGGGCAGCGAACGCTTTTTTGTGTTTTCGAGGAAGAGAGAAAACAGTGGAAACGCATGCCAAGAAACACCTTGCTTGCCTCCAGGGTGCCCTGGGTTTCTTAGGTTTCGATGATTTGATATGGAAAGCGTGACGTTCCCACACCAAAAATCAATGGACGTCCTGGAGTCTCAGGGTTGGGTTTCTTGTGGAACGTTTCTCGTGGTCGAGCTCCTGATGAACGGCACAAACATGAACTTTCGGGGCACCGCGCGGATTTTTTGAATCTGCGCCGGACTCTCCTGGCGGCGCCTCCAGCGCCGCCCCTGCCGCGCTCCGCTCGCCAGGGATGCAGCGCCGATCCGAGAAGTCCGAGCGGGTCTCCGAAAGTTGATGTTTCTGTTCCTATAGTTTTGCCGAGTGGTCCTCGCCCACTCATTAGCGACAGGTTCGCGCCGCGCTGACCTGGCGGTGACCCCGCCGCCAGCGGTCTAGGGTTGAACACTGCCAGCGGTCCAGACTTAGCTGACGTCGAACGGTCTGCGCCATCGGAAAGCCGCAATCGTCCAAGGTTGAACGATCCACGCGGTGTCAGAGACCAACACCGACGCCATCGCGACGTCTATCTGCCCTACGCTGGACCAGTTTGCGGGTTCCCTGAATGTCCTTCCCGAGTACTTGGGGAGTTTGTCGATGGCAGGGTGGCGCACAAGCGTTGAAGGATCTTGCGCCGCTGCGTGCTCCTCTGAGTCAACCGTGGGGGCGCGAAGATGGTCGCGCTTCGCGCGCCGCGGCCAGGGCCGGAGAGATTGCCCGTCTCCACGGGGGCGGCGCGGGGGCACGAGGGCGCGAAGATGATCGCACACCCTCGGGCACGATGCGCGCGCGAACTTAGGCGACCTGGGCGATGCGCTCGAGGACTGTCGGAGAGGATGTCCACCGTCCCCACGGATGGCCACGGCACTCGAGACTAGAGGATGCCAAAGTCGTCCCCCTTGTGCGCTCAAGGTGCAGGCAGACCGAGCCTGGCGACTGGGTCAAGAAGGAGGGCAGGCGAGCGCGCTTTTTTGTCGCCTGATCTCTCTATGACGCATGCTGCCTTTTGAGGCCACCTCGCGCTTACAGTGGAGGCCCATGCCAAGAAACACCCTACTTGCCTCCAGGGTGCCCTGGGCGTCTTGGGTTTCGACGGCTTGACTACGGAAAGCGTGCCGTTCCCACACCAGAAATCTATGGCCGTCCTGGGGTCTCAGGGTTGGGTTTCTTCTAGAAGGTCTCTTGTGGACTGGCCTCCACTGCAAGCTGAATCAGGAACTCCTCTGAAGAAGCGCCTCGTCTGGGGCGCCAATTCGCCTGAGCCCCAAGATGCTGTCTGCACGCGACAAGACCGCGTCTAGGCACCTCGGGCGCCGTCTCCAGCAGCGTGAGCATCTTGAGCGTCGTTGTCAGCATCGTGAGCGTCGTCTCCGCCATGCGTCCACGTCGCCCGCAGGGGACCAGATTGTCACCCACTTTGCCGGGGCCGATGAGGGCGGATCGGTGAGGGACATTCGAGATGCGGAGAGAGAGAACCCCTTCCATCGTAGGCGCTTGCACAAGAGCAGCGTGTATTTGGGGAGCGGCTCGCGGAAGGAAGAAGATACTCTGCCAGAACAGGTTCTTCCAAACGGAGGCTATGTGCTTCCGCGTGGCCGACCCAAGCGGGTCAAAACTTTCGTCTTGGCAGAACAGAGTGGGGCGATCCCAGGCGTCGAGCGAGGCCTTCTTTGAGATGGGGCGATTCT
>CAUYUJ010020860.1:672967-684264 GCA_963575745.1 Prorocentrum cordatum
ACTCTTGGAGATCTCGGAGGCCTTCCAGCAATCTCGGGGGCCATCTTGGGGTGGAAGGCGCCCGGGGCAACTTGGACTTCCCCCTCCATGGGAGCCCCTTGAGCCCCTCTTGTGGGCTGGGGGGCCGTCTTGCGACGATCTGGGATGCCTCTTGGGCCGTGGTGAACGCTTTCAAAACAGGAAAAACGATTACGCATTCTAAGATCAAAAAAAAGCAGCAGCAGCAGCAGCAACAACAACAATAACAACGACGACGACATCGACAACGACAACAACAAAAACAACAACAACAACAACAACAACAACAACAACAACAACAACAACAACAACAACAACAACAACAACAACAACAACAACATCAACAGCAACAACAACATCAGCAACTACAACAACACCAACAACAACAACTACTACTACCACCACCACCACCACAACAACAACAACAACAACAACAGCAACAACAACACGATTGGGTTTGGCACTGTTTTGGTCTTTCTGGCCAGCCCCTGGGACCTCCAAGGCGACCCAACAGAGGCCCAAGATGGGCTCCAACGACCAGGGCATGTGGGAAGTTTGGGTCGTCAACCGCACTCCCGAGGCTTGTTAAAACTCCTGCTAGGAACCCTGGAAGCGCCCAGGAGCTCCACGGAATTCTGGAGTTCTGGGGCAGGGGGCATTTCAAAAGCATGTACAACACCCCATGTTGAGGGTTCTCATGGACCTGCGGACACTCCACTCAGTACCTACATTACGGCGACGAACATGTGTGTGATTGGCTCGACATGATCAAGACCCACACTGCAGCGGTCTGCAAGCCGAATACGGTAGGTTCGTGTCGTGCCATCGCGGCGGCGACCCCGCCGCGGGCGTTCAAAGTTGAACGCTGCCAGCGGCCCAGAATCGGCCGACATGGAACGGTTTGGCGAATGCAAAGCCGCCAATCGTCCAAGGTTGGGACATCCACGCAGTGTCAGAGGCCAACGCCGGGCCCGTCACGACTGGAGCCCGCCGTAGCCAGGGAGTTGTCTTGTTCGTCAGTTGCCCCGTGAGTGTTCATTACTGTCGATCTCCTATGTGGGTATCCAGCTTCCCCTCCCCGCGTGAGCTGGGCCGGTGCGCGCGCTCGCTTGACCTATTCTACGCCGCGTCGCCGCGGGCGTGGCCGCGACGCCAAAACAATGTGCGTCGGTTGTTCTCTCGCATGCTCTGGATGTGTTCGGCATCTTTGTGTCGACAGTGCCAAGCTCACTTGCACGTTCGGCGGCACGCGGGGCATCTGCGGCCCGCTGGCGCGTGTTGCGCTGTCTGCGCAGGCGGGCCAATGCCCTTTGGTGCAGCACTCCCCCGCGAGCCTGCGGAACACCTCTCTGGCTCGGAAGGCACCCCTGGTTGCCCAGAGGAGGGAGATGATCAGGACAAAGACGAAGGGCGGTCGGGCTCTGGGGACGTTCAGTTCGGCTCTGCTGTGCGACGTGCATATCGTGAGGCTCGCGAAACGCAAGCGGGATGGGACGTAGTAGAAAAGAATTGGCCGACCAGCCTCACCAGTCATTTGGCCCGACCAGCCTCACCAGTCCTGTCCTGGTTCTGATCTGCTTGCTCTGGGATGCCGCATCACCATTAGCTCGGACTGCCGGCGGCCACGAGTGACCTTGTCGGATCGCGTTGACCGCACCACGGATCGCACCGGCGCTCCAGTCCGCCTCGGCTCGCTTGCAGAGCCCCGAGAGTCGGAGGCAACTGCTTATCACCGCTCGGGCGTTTCAGGCGAGATGGAAAGCTTGCGCACAGGCCAAAAGAGGCGTCGTGGAAGGGCGGCGCGCAAGCGGCGGCGCCGGCATACCAGACAGTGGAGAGGAAGATGGATTCGCGAAGGGGCGCCAGGGCCGGCTCAGCAGACTGTAGCGCACATCTTCAGGCTCTTACATTCTGAGAGAGACCAGCTTCGGATTGTGTTCTACCTCGTTCTGGCCCGAGCTGCCTTGCTCAGGGCTGTCTTCTGCAATTTCGCAGCATGGTTCGCTAGGGGAGAGGCAGACAAATGGCATATGCTTTCATCTAGGCCTCCTAGATAGGGGTCGGAGTGGATGGGGTCGGAGGATCGCACCGCATCGCCGATGCATCGCCGATGCGGCTCGATGCGGAGCCCGATTTGCTTCATGTCGGCGTCGCCGATGCATCGCCGACGTCGCCGATGCATCGCCAGCGCATCGCCGATGCATCGCTGGTGCATCGCCGATGCATCGTCGATGTATCGGCGATGCAGCTTGATCCTTCGACCCCATCTACTCCGACCCCATCAAGGAGGCCTCTATTTCAGAAGGGGGACCAGGCTCTCGTCCAAGGCAGCATTGCTGGTGCGAAAAACTGTGGCGGGGTTCGTGCTTACCCTCTCGGACGAAACTCTGCAGGGGGGAATTGCGGCTGTCAGGTGGAACTTCCGCGAGGTGCTCACCCTCGAGGTCGGGGAGGACGAGGACGCCGTCATTATGCTCACGTGCAGGAAGCAGGTCTACGGGCGATGAAAAGCGTCACGAAGTAAGTTGACCAAGACTCTACAGATTCGCTGGTTTACCCTCCGATCAGTGCTCGAACGGAAGGCGTCCTCGCGGAAGGTGAAGGATGTTGTAAAGGTCCGCTGCCGACTTCGTTCGGCGGCCGGGATCATTGTTTCTCCGTTCCTGGCTCTTGGGGTCTTGGAGTATTGGGTTTTTCGTTGCGGCCAGGTCTTCGGGGCCTCGAGAATGCGGATTGGTTAGAGCACTGGGAAGAGAGCAGGGAGTAGAGAGTAAGCAGAGCAGAGAGTACTGGATAGAGAACACAGAGCAGAGAGCAGAGAGTCGAATAGAGATCACAGGGTAGCCAATATCAGCCAGCGGAGACTCCAAATGAATCAGAATATTAGAATGAAGCGGACTGGAGTGCATTGAAGTAGATTGCATTGGAGCAGACTGGATTGAACTGTGGTAGATCATCCTCCATTCTACGCTGTTCGAGTATACCCGACTCTACTCTACCATCTACTCTGCTCTACTCTACCCTACGCTACGCCCATCCAGCCTACTCTGCACTACTCGGCTTTACCCTATTCTACGCTACTCCTACACTCTAATATATTGCACATCTACTCTGATATCATATCCGCTACTCTGCTCTGCTCAGTTCTATGGTACCCAGCTCTGTTAGACAATATACCATACTCTACTCTGCCCGCGTCTACCCTACCCGAACCTACTCTCTACTCTACTCGTACTCCTACTCTACTCCATTCTACTCTACTACTCTATCCTGATTCCTTGCTGGTATCTACTCCCACGCTGCCACCTGGACGGCCGATGGCAACCCAATCCGGGTGGCCCCGTCCTATCCATGTCTTGGTTCCAACATGGACGCTACGTCGTCCATGGTGCAAAAGTGCGCGGCGGGAACGGGACGGGGCGCACAGCCCGCGCGAAAGCCGGAAAGGCCGCGCTCGCTCCGACGTCACGCTCATGTTCTAAGGATTGAGCTCGCGCTGGGGCGCGGCGCACAGCTTCCGCGCGCCACTTCCTCGACGCGCGAGCGGACGAAGCTGTCGGCTGTCGCTCTCGCTCCGGCGCCGCGCAGGTTTCTCCTGAAAGTGGCGTTCCCGCACCAACACGGCGCATGATTCTCCTCACTCGCCCTTTTTGTTCGCTCCTCTCCTTCGCCTTTGCTGCCTTTCTCCTTACTCCTCCGCCTCGATGTCTTCCTCCTCTTCCGCTTCCAATTCGTATTCCTCCTCCTCCTCCTTTTCCTCGGGCTCCTCCCTCTCCTCCTCTTCCTCTTGAAAGTGGCGTTCCCGCACCAACACGGCGCATGATTCTCCTCGCTCGCCACTTTGGGACAGGGCCCGCGCGGATTGGCGACCTGCCGCCCTCGCCCAAGCGCCGTGCGCGTTTCGCTCGGAAGGGGCGTTCCGCGCGGCCGCGGCGCATGGCTCGCTCGCCGAATCGCGCCGCAGCGACTGCGACGGCGGGGTCGCGCGAGCGCGGGCGACATGCTGACCTCGCCCAAGCGCTGCGACGTCTGCGAGTGGAGGTGGCAGTGTCGTGTCAGCGCGGTGGGTGCTTCGTGTTCGCCGTGCCCGTCGGAAGGTTTTTGCCGTTGCCGCCCCTGCGCGGCACGCGCAGCGTTCCCTCTGCAAAGCTGTCGGGAGCGGGGCCGCGCGCGAGCGCTTTCCGCTTAGGAGCGCGTTCCGATCCCAATGTCAAGTTGTACCAAAAGTGATTCGTATGTTGCGGGGGGGAGGGTTGGAGTAGGTGGGGCCCTCTGATTTGCTCGATGTGGCTAATTTGGCTCCTGTTCCCCTCCACTACTCCTATTCCATTATACACGATTATGCCCGACTCTACTCCGCGCTACTAGATTCGATTATGCTCGACTCTACTCGTCGACTCCTTTCTACTATACCTTAGCCGACTCTGCTCTACTCCATCATACTTCTAGTATACTCTTTCCTGTATGTTCTACGCCTCTCTACTCTACCCTATATCATATACCCTACACGGCTCTGCTCGGTTATATTCTACCCGATTTTATCATTGTCATCCGTTAACACAGATTCCCTTTCCCACCCGAGCAGCGACAAATACGCAATCCTTTGCACATGCACACCAAAATCTGGATCATGCGGGGGCGCCCCGCGATCACTTTGCATTGGTGTTTGACAGGGACGGTGGGGGCACCCACAGATTGCCTAGCGTGCGCAATGCCAGCACCCCTTCACCACCCCTGCAGTAAACAATATGCAGTGCATGCTGCACCACAACCTGGATCATGCGCGGACATACCGCGATCATTTTGCATTAGCTTTTGACAGGGACGGGGGGGGGCAGCATTTCGCTTGCAGTGTGCAACACCAGCAACCCCTCACCATCCATTGCAACAAATGCACCTTGCACCAAAGTCTGGATCATGCGATGTGGCGCGCTTGGTGCGCGTAGCGTACCTGGCACGTGCGGCGCATTTCGCGGCCATCGCGCACTTGACTGGCGTCTGCAGTGGTTCCCGATGGTTGTCGATGGCGGCCCCTGGATGTGCAGAGACTCGGGTGCTATTTCTGTAGTGGGAGGGCGGGTGGGAGTGGGCGGCAGGGCTTGCGGCTTAGAGCAGCTTGATTCTACCCTAGCCCACCCTATTTTAACATGTTAGACCCTGCTCGAGTCGACTCCAGTCTATTCAATTGTGCTAAAGCACACCCGACTCTATATCTGCCCTACCCTATGTTGCTTTATTCTGCCATTGCTCACCATTACTATACACACCCTCGAAGCCCGACCAGCTACAAACCCAGGACCATGCCGACACCCATCCCCATCCGTGTCAAAAAAAAACAATACAAAACGTTTTGTGCACCACAACTTAGTCATGCGCGGACGCCCCGCGATCATGTTGCACTGGCGTTTGAAAGGGGCGGCGGGGGCACCCGCAGATTGCCTGTTGCGCACACTGCCAACACCCCCCGCCACCATCCCTTGCAATAAAGAATACGAAGCGCACGTTGCACCAAGATCTGGATCATGCGCGGACGCCCCGTGATCACGTTGCATTGGTTTTTGACAGGGACGGCGGGGGCTACTGGCATATTTCCTGCCGCATGCAGTAACAGCGCCCCCCGTCCATCCCTTGTTTGAAAAATACGAAGTGCACATTGCGCCAAAATCCGCGGACACTCCGTGACCATTTTGCCTTAGTTTTTGACAGGGACGGCGGGGGATCAGCACATTGTCCTTGATGGGTACAGGCCCACTTTCCGCTTCAACCAAAAAAACAACAAAATGCATTTGGCCAGGGACGGTGGGATATGGCGGCAGGTTGCCTGCTGTGTGCAGGCCCAAGACCCACTATCTCTGTCAACAACAAATGCAAATTGATTCCGGGCGAGCACCCACACATACACACACACACACACACACACACACACACACGCACACACACACACACACACACAACACACAGTGCTCGCAAACCCGCCGTCACTTTGCGTTTCTGGCAGGGATTGTGTGGCGGTCGACAGGTTGCCCAATGTGGCGCACATGGTGCGTGTGGAGCACCGTGCACGTGCGGCGCACATCGCGGGCATCGCGCATTTGGTTGGCGCCTGCAGTGGTTCCAGGTGGTTGTCGATGGCGGCATTTGGATGTGCTGAGACTCGGGTGCTACTTGTGTAGCGGGAGGGCGGGTGGGAGTGAGCGACATGGCTTGCGGCCGAGGGTAGTTTGATTCGTCCCTACCTTATGATATTATGTTCTGCTCTGCTCTGTTCTACTCATCTACGCATCGTTTCTGCTCTACTCTACTTATCTGACAAGTTGGGACGCCATTGGAATAGCCACAGGAAGTTATTGCAATAGCAGGGGAAGGCATTACAACCAACTGGGAAACACAGGGGGAAGCCATTGCAACCATTTTGGGCGAAATAGGGGGGCATTGGACCAGTTCTCTACGCAAAGTGCTGGGACTCCGATGAGCAAGCCTATGTGTATAAGAATGGATGGACAGCTAGAAATACAGGGTACAGAGGAGAGAGCACGAAGCAGAGTTCTGACGTCAGTGATGGCGCTCCTCGCCCACAGGGGCGTGGAAAGAAGAGGACGGGGAGGGAGAAGCAGGACGGGGGGGAGACCAGGAGGAATAGGCGGAGGGATGGGAGGAGAAGGGAGGAGGATGTTGATGATTAGACGAAAGGCCGAAATCAATGTGGCACCCTTCCCGCCACTGCACTCACAGGTCTCGTGGACGCGTTATGCACGAAATGTCTGTGTGTGCGTTGTTCCTTCTTACGGCGAAGCCTCGCCGCGGTTGGAGCGCACATGACGTCCAAAAGCGGATGGAAAAAAAGACATGGTCCGCAAAATTGTTCTGCTTCGGACGACCCAAACGAGGCAACCGCGAGTTTCAAACCGTACCCTTCGCACACTCCCCCACCCCCCCTCCAGTACACCCACAGTGCCTTCGACCACCTGCCTTCCAAAGCAGCGGGTGTTGTTGACAGATGTCGCAAGCTTTAGCGGTGGCCTGCTTGCGTGGATTCTCGCACGCTTTCGGCATGTGAATTGGCGCCATTGCGCCGAGGAGGAGGAGGCAGGATGGAGGAGGGAGGAGGGAGGAGGAAGGAGGAGAAGGAGGAGGAGGAGGAGGAAAAGGCGTGGTTCGTTGGCGTGGATTCTCGCACGCTTTCCGCATGCGAAATGGCGCCCGTGCGCCGATTGAGGCTGGTCTCCCGTCCCCGCCGCCTGGGCGTCCGCTGGAGGTGCTTTGAGGCCGCCCGCCATTGGTGGCGACAGCACAAGGGGGGCCCTCATCGGGACGCGGCGACGGGCGACGACCACGACGACGACGACGAGGACGACGACGACGACGACGACGACGACGACGACGACGACGACTACGACTACGACTACGACACACGAACGACGGACGAACGACGGACGACAGACGTTCACGGCGACGACGACGACGACGACGACGACGACGGACGACGACAGACGACAGACGAAAGACTACAGACGAAAGACGGCAGACGACAGACGACAGACAACAGACGACGACAGACGACGACGACGACGACGACGGACGACAGACGACAGACGACAGACGACAGTCGACGACAGACGCCCACGACGACGACGACGACAACGACGACGATGACGACGACGACGACGACGACGACGACGACGACGACGACGACGACGACGACGACGACGACGGACGACGACGGACGAAAGACGACAGACGAAAGACGACAGACACAACAGAAGACAGACGACAGACGACTGACGACGGCAGACGCCCACGACGACGACGACGACGACGACGACGACGACGACGACGACGACGACGACGACGACGACGACGACGGACGACGACGACGACGACGACGACGACGACGACGACGGACGACGGACGACGAAAGACGAAAGACGACAGACGACAGACGACGACAGACGCCCACGACGACGACGACGACGACGACGACGACGACGACGACGACGGACGACGACGATGACGACGACGACGACGACGACGACGACGACGACGACGACGACGACAGTCGACGACAACGACAGACGAAAGACGACAGACGAAAGACGAAAGACGACAGACGACAGACGACATACGACGACGACAGACGACAGACGACAGACGACAGACGACGACAGACGCCCACGACGACGACGACGACAACGGCGACGGCGATGACGACGACGACGACGACGACGACGACGACGACGACGACGACGACGACGACGACGACGACGACGGACGACGACGGACGACGACAGACAACGACGATTACGATCTGCGTAGGACCCGTTTCTTCTCGTCGCTCGGGTCGGCGGGCAGACAGGCGGCGAGGGGAGGAGGGGAGCGAATGGTGCCCTCCTCCGCCTCAGCCTCGCCTCCTCTTTCTACGGCTCCTCCTCCATCTCCTCCTCCTTATCCTCCTCCTCCTCTTCCTCCTCTTTCTCCCCCCGCATCCTCCTCCTTCTCCTCCCCCTCTTCCTCCTCATCCGTCCTCCCCCTCCTCCTCCTCCCCCCCCTCCTCCTACCACTTCCGTAGCCATTTTGGCTCAAGCCGTATCGGCTCAGGGTGGTCTGCGCGACCCGCTCGGGCTGGCTCCCCCCGACCCGCTCCGCGGGTTTCCCTGCTCCCTCTCCCTCGGGCCGGGCGCGCCTCGGCCGACGGCCGCACGCCCTCTGTCCCTCTCTCTCCAGCCATGGCGGAGATCGCTCGTGGTGCAGCCTCAGTGAACGGGCTGCCAGCACTGCCTGAACCGTCTCCCCCTCTGGGGGGGGGTGCGCTGCCGCCCGCGCCCCCGCCCGCGCCCCAGGTACAATCCGTGGTGGCTGAGCAGCCCAGCGCCTTGACGGCGATTGTGAAAGAGGGTTTCACCTCGCACAAAGCAGAGTTTGAGTTGTTTCGCCAGCAGATGACAGTGATGGGGTCCAACTTCGATCGAATGCAGGAGGAGTTCGCGGAGATGAATCGTCGCTCGGAGGCTCGTTGGGCAGAGATTAAGAAATCCCAGGATGCAGCGATCCACCAGGTCTCGGTTGACACAGATGCGAAGTTGGCGGCAGTAGTGGCTAAGATCGACGTTCAGATGCAAGAGTTACAGCAAAATCTCTCAGCAGGTTCGTCGACTCGTGCAGATTCGGAGTTCGAGCTTGTGGGAGGTGATGGGGAAGGAGGGCGTCGGACGAGGTTGAGGACGTCGGGCCCCGACCAAGCCAGTGCCACTCGTCTCATTGTTCTAGGTTTCGAGAAGCCCCTGCTGGAAGCGTCTCTCAAGGAAGCGGTGGCCCCGATTGTCGCCGCGTGTAGTCCAGCTGGTGAAGGACCGATCGTTCGAGCATACTCCCTCACGAGGAAGGTGATCCTTGATTTCCCCGGTACTCTGTCGTGCACGGCGTTCTTCGGTAAGAGCCAGACCATTGGTAAGACTGTATACAAGAACCCGATTGATAACCAGGGCTGGGAGCTCCGCGTGCGTCGTGACTTGCCCCCCGCTAGCCGTAAGTTGTTCTACTACCTGGGACAGACTCGTGCGATCATCGGGAAGGTCTTGGGGGAGAAAGGTTCCCAGGTGGGCAGCAACGGTCTCGGCGGTCAGATATACGGTCTCATTACGGCTACCCACCCTGTGACTCTTGCGAAGGTCACGGTCCTGGAGTGCGGTCGCCCCGAACTCGCACTGATTCCTGAGGTCCTCGGAACGTTCGGAGTAGGTGAGCACGCTGCATGCATTGCCACCCTGTTTGATCAGATTCGGCCCTTTGTGTGATGGCCCCAGTTGTCCTGGAGCTCCCCGCCTCGGGATTCCTCGTGCGCTGCCTGGTCTTTTTTGTCGGGTCCCTGGTGGTTCGGGCCCTCCCTGGGATGGTGGGCCTGTCGGGGGGAACCATCGGACCCGTGTGCCGACCAGCCAGGATAGTGCCCAGCCAGCCAACCAGCGTTTTAATATGAATTCAGGAGGACCGTTTACCCCTGGCGACCCGTCCTCTGGAGCGAACGGGGTGTTTGCTCCCTCTCCTGCGCTTACCCCGTGCTCTTGGAATGCCCCTCCTCTCCTGCGTTGCCGTGTCCCCCTTTTTGGTCCCCCTTTTTCCCTGTGGCCCCCTAGGTAATGGCCCATGCATGATGCGGTCAGAGTTTGATGTGACCCTGGTGGGTCTCTCTGGTTGGCTGGTTGGTTGTCCGATGTTGTTTTTCCTGTAGTTGTGCGCTCTCTGAGCTCTGTTACGTTTCTTGGTTAATTCAGGGCCCCGCGTTGTCGCCAGGGTTGTGGGCGCTGCTCTGTGCTCATGGCGACCCTCTCCGCCTGCAGGCGAAGATGGAGAGGTGCAGCTAGAGAGAGAGTGCCTCTCTTGCCGCGCCGCCGCCCCCCTGCCTCGGGGGGGTGCCTCTCTTGCCGCGCCGCCGCCCCCCCGCCTCTCTCCGCCGCCCGCCCCGCGGCCGCCCCGCCTCTCTCGCCTGCCCCGCCTCTCTTGCTGTCCCTGAGCTACAGGTTCTCGGACGGGCGGAATGGTCTGGTTCGCTCGAGCGTCGATGGAGCGTCGCTCCTGTAGGGTAGGCAGGCCTTCCCGCGACGCCAAGCCGCGGCGCCTCCAGACACCCATTGCGTCTGGCGCGGAGGAGGTCACCCCCCTCTGCCGCGCCCCGCCGTCGCCCACAGGTCCCCGACGAAGTTCGAGGCACCCCCGCAGCCGCTCCGCGCGAGAGAGCGGCCCCCTCTCGCCCGCAGGTCCCCGACGAAGTTCGAGGCACTTTGGAGGCCAGCTGTCTTGTTTCCCTTGTTCGGTGCGTTGGGGCTTCGTTTTGGGGGCGCGCCCCTTTTGTCTGCTTCTGCCTGCTGCGCCGTGGGTTGGGTCCTCGGTAAGCCGAGGAGTAAGTGCGGCATGGGAAGGATGCTCGAGTGCGCGATCCCCTTTTGGACGGCGTGCCGCGGGGGGGCTCGCGCCCGCCAGGGATCCAGCGCGCTCGGAGCAGAGTACCCGCCGCCGCTTCTCTTTGCCCTGCCCCTGCCGCCCCCCCCCCCCCCCCGCCCCCGCCCTTTGCATGTTAGATAGCTAGATAGCACGGTGCCCAGTGCTCGTTGACATTCGGCGCGCGCTTGCGGCGGGGAGAAGAAGAAGAAGAAGAAGAAGAAGAAGAGGAGGAAGCAGAAGGAGAGGAGAATTTTTTTCTTTTTTTTTATATAAAACAAAAAAAAAAAAAAAAAAAAAAAAAAAAAAAAAAAAAAAAAAAAAAAAAAAAAAAAAAAAAAAAAAAA
>CAUYUJ010020860.1:691864-734494 GCA_963575745.1 Prorocentrum cordatum
GGCCGCCCCCGCGGGGAAGAGCTGCTACGTTCCCGGCGGCGAGGTGGAGGGGGGCCAGCTGCGCGTTTTCTCCGACCGCCCCGTCATGACGGGGCCGCTCGCGCGCCAGCTCTGCGACTGCGACTTTCTCACAGAGGAAGACCTTGCGCGGCGCAAGCAGCAGGGCCACGCGGGCGAGGCGGAATACCGCAAACGGGTGTCGTTCCTGATGGCGGAGGCTGGCTGCAGGCCGATAACCGCCCAGGAAAAGAGGCTCATGGTGCAGAATTTTGTTCACTTCGAGCAGTTCTGTCACCCGGGCAGCAAGGGCAACCGCTTCTCGGGCAACGAGGCAGTACACCGATGCGAGGCAGCCTGCGTAGTCTGCGCGCAGAATGATTACCTCGAGCACCGCCACATTTGGAGATACCGTTATGGAGATACCGTCATCGAAAGCATTGCTTCTACAGCTACTACCACTGCTCCCATCACTCCTATTCGTTCACTCCACAAACTACAACTACTTCTTCACTGTTACCACTACTACCATCACTACTACTTCTACTGCTACTACTACTACTGTTACTATTACTGCTGCTGCTGCTGCTGTTGCTGCTGCTAGTGTAGCTATTTCTACTGCAACTACTGGCAGTGCCACTGCGACTGCCGCTGATGTTTCCACTGCGACTGCCACTGCGAATCCGAATGCGACTGCGAGAACACCAGAATTCTACAACAGCACTCTTACATGAATACCACAGGCAATGTTTCCAGCTATGCTTCTACACATCGCTGTTAGGTTGCTTTGCCGGGATAATTATTACTTTTCTTATCATTCTTATTATTATTATTAGTAGTAGTAGTATTATTATTAGTATTATTACTCTTATTATTCTTAATATTATTATTATTATGTTTATTCTTCTTGGGTTGCGTCCCGGGCCCCCCATTGGGCCGCGCACATGCCGCCGGCCATGAGTTGCGCCCCCCCCCCTCTTGGACGCCCCCGATCAAGGGTCGAAGGACCAGCGAGACATCCGAAGCCAGCGCCCGGAGTCGTCACCACACCAACCTGCCGCACCTGTGCGTGCGGGGAGGGGGGGCCCTGTCTCCCCAATTAGAGCTGTGCGTAGCCCGCCTAGCTTTGACCGGAGGAGGTTCGCTCTCGCCCCGCAGACCCGAAAAGTGTGCGCGGCGGGGGAGGCCGCCCCTTTCCCTGGGTCCCCCGCAGGGGCGCGAGGGCAACCGCGCTTCGCGCGTCGCGGTCCGGGCCCGAGCGGCGGCCCTTTTCCGAGGGAGCGCCGCGCGGGCGGAAGGCCGCGAAGGTGGCCGCGCACCGCGGAGCGCGAGGGGCGCAGCGAGGCGGCCTGGGGGCCCGCCCCTCGTGCGCCGAGGCCTTACAGGGAGCTCCACCGACGGCTCCAGTGGCGCTCCCCCCCTCGCTCCTCCTCGCCCCCTCCCTCCTCCCTCCTCGCCCCCTCCCTCCTCCTCCCTCCTCGCCCCCTCCTCGCCTCCTCCCTCCTCGCCCCTCGTGCGCCCCTCGTGCGCCGCCCGCTCCGGGCAGGGCATCGGCTACACTTGTTGGTCGGCGGGTCGAGAGCGGGCCTCCTCCGGTTAAGGGCTAGGCGGGGCGCGCGAAGCACTATAAGTGGGGAGACAGGGCGCGGGCGGGCGGGGCCTCAGGCGGCCGGAGGGTGCGGAGAACAGGCGGCGCCGAAGAGTTTGCACAGGAAAAGGTACGCCTTGGACAGGAACCGGGGGCGAAGTCCCGGAGGGAGAGTGAAGTGGGGGCATCGGCTACACGTGAGAGTGGCCTTTCGCTGGAGTGACCTTTGGTGCGGGCTCTCGGGGCGGGCCCCGGCACCAGCCCGCGGGCCCGGATTTGGGCCCTCCGCGGCCCCCTGAAGCCCGAGTGGGGATCGACTGCAGAATCGTTTCACCCAAAAAAATTGATTTGTTCGTCGAATTCGCGCAAAGTGCATATGTATAATGTTCCAGACGTTTTACGTATGTTCCGTCAATTCGGCGAGCAAATCCATTCTGGGGTACATCAATTCTGCAGTCGATCCCCTTCGCGAAAAGCCGCGCACCAGAGGTCCCTCTTGCCTGAGAGTGCCCTCTGGTGCGCTGCACTCTCTTGCCTTGAGAGCGACTCTTGCGCCAGTAACTTGCCCAGCGTTTCGGCAGAAGGGTGTCCTAATTTTGCGCCCGCAATCTGCCCAGTGTTTAGGAAGAAGAGTGCGCGATGGGAAGCTTTTGAACAACAACAACAACAACAACAACAACAACAACAACAACAACCAGTTTAAGGCTGTACGCTCTTACTTGCCCGCGAGTCATTCAACACGTATACCCTACACCCTCGATACCCGCCCTCTTCGTCTTCGATCACACCCCTTTCGGGGGGATTATTTCTCTTTGCTGGGGCCGGCGGGCTTAGACGTACGGGCAAACCGGAACGGGCGGACAATCCTTCGGGGGCGTACATCTCTCTGCCCGCCATTGGAATTGGCGCGGGCCCTGCAAGAGGAGGAGGGGAAGAACGAGGGAGAGTGGGAGGAAGGGGAGGGGGAAGGACGAAGGAAGAGGGAAGATACCACGTTGTGAAGGCGTCCTTGGCGCGTGCGTGGTTCCTGAGCGCCGAAACGCAATTCCAGAATAATTTGTGAGGACGTCGCACGCGAGAGCGCAGTCCTGAGTACATTGTGAGGAAATCTCGGGCGGAAGCGGGGGCCCTGACTAAGTTGCGAGGAAGTCTCAAGCGGGAGCGCCGTTCCTGAGCAAATTGCACGGAAGTCTCAGGCGGGAGCGGGGGTCCTCACTAAATTGCGAGGAAGTCTCAGGCGGGAGCGCCGTTCCTGAGTCAATTGCGCGGAAATGTCAGGCAGAAGCGGGGGTCCTGAGTAAAATTCGAAGAAGTCTCAGGCGGGAGCGCCGTTCCCACGTAAATTGCACGGAAGTCTCAGGCGGGAGCGGGGGTCTTGATTACATTGCGAGGAAGTCTCAGACGGGAGCGCCTTTCCTGAGTAAATTGCGCGGAAGTCTCAGGCGGGAGCGGGGGTCCTGAGTAAAAATCGAGGAAGTCTCAGGCGGGAGCCGTTGTTGTTGTAGCCCGGGGGGCAGGGGCACAGTTTGAGCAGGAAGACTTTCCTTGAGAAAAAACAAGGTGCGAGCCCCGGGGGTGGCACTTCAATCGAAAAAAATCAATGTGCACCGGTGGGGGGGGATCAACAATAATTATTCTTCAAGAATGAGAGTTCAACAACAACAACAACAACAACAACAGCAACAGCAACAGCAACAGCAACAGCAACAGCAACAGCAACAGCAACATCAATCAATTTAAGACTGTTCGCCCTTATCTGCTCGAGTGTCCAATAACGCGTATTTCCCAAACCCTCGATACCCGCTCTCTTCGTCTTCGATCGAACCCTTTTTGGGGTGTATACCTTTCTTCCCTGCAGGCCGGGCCCTGGCAAGCGGCGGGGCGGCCGCGGACCGTCGGCCTGGCCAGCGGCAGCGATGATCGGCGGGGCGGCCGCGGACCGTCGACCCGACCCCAAGAGGGACGGACAGGGGACCGTCCGCGACGACGACGACGACGACGACGACGACGACGACGACGACGACGGCGACGACGACGACGACGACGGCGACGACGAGCGAAAGCGAGAGCGAGGGAGAACGACAGCAGGGCCACGAAGGACACGAAGTAGGCCACGAAGGGCGACAGCGGGGACACGAAGGGAATGCGTATGGGGCCACGAAGAGCGCGAACGAGCGGGGGCCACGAAGGGCAGATAATGCGGGGCCACAGCAGGCAACGATGGGGCCACTGAGGGTAGCAATTGGGCCACGTAGGACAGTGAAGGGGCAAGCGGCGACAGCGGGGCCACGAAGGGCACGCACATGGGGCCACAACGGGCGCGACTCCTGGGTGCCTGGGTGTCGGGAGCGCGGCGCTTGAGCAAATCGCAGGAAATTCCACGCAAGGGCGCTATTCTTCAGTAAATTGCAAGCAAGTCTCAGCGAAAGCGCGACTCCAGAGCACCGGGAGAGCGATTCTTTTATAAATCGTAAGGAAGTCCCAAGCGAGAGCGCGATTCCTGAATAAAATGTCAGGAAGTCTCAGGCGGGAGCGGTGGTCTTGGCTAAATTGTGAGGAGGTCTTATGCGGAAGCGTTGTTGCCATCACCCAGGGGCCAGGGGCGCAGTTTGAGCATCAACGTTTTCCCCGTCAAAAAACAGGGTGCGAGCGTCGAGGGGCACACCTTGATTGAGAAAAAACAGCATGCACCGGTGAGGGGGGATCAACAATAATTATTCTTCGGAAATGAGAGCTCAACGACGACGACGACGACGACGACGACGACGACGACGACGACGACGACGACGACGACAACAATAACCAAAACTCTTGCCTGGGGCCCCCACTGCGCACAGTCCACGGCAGAAGCTGGGCTTCGGCGGCGCCGCGCCCGCCTCGGGCAGCGGCGGGCGGGCGGGCGGCAGGGCCCTGCGTGCCGACGGGCGGGGCGGGGCCGGCGGGGGGGAGGGCAGCCCTCCTCCTCCTCCTCCTCCTCCTCCTCCTCCTCCTCCTCCTCCTTCTCCTCCTCCTCCTCCCCTCCTCCTCCTCCTCCTCCTCCCTCCTCCTCCTCCTCTCCTCCTCCTCCTCTCCTCCTCCTCCTCCTCCTCCCCCTCCTCCTCCTCCTCCTCCTCCTCCTGCTCCTCCTCCTCCTCCGCCCCGAGGTGGACCTGGTGGTCGCCGCGCTCGCCATGGGCGACAGCAACATGGGGGAGGCTCGAGGGGGACCAAGCGAGGAGGTGCCCAGACGCCCGCCGATGTGGTTTGGGCTCCCAGGCCGCGGCCCCAGAAGTCCCCGACCCCTTCTGGTGGGGGGGGGGTCTCTCGTGCCGGATCCAGGGTTGAGGGTCCTGGGGCTCGATGGCGGCTCCCGGAGGCCGACAGCGAGGAAATGCGCGGGGGGTGAAAATATCACATCGTCGGAGATCTGGGTGCTCATTTTGGGGGACCTTCCCGGGGGCCCACCTGACGGATCTGCTCGACTCTACTTCGACCCCAGTTCGACTCAGGTTCGATTCGGGTTCGACTCGGGTTAGACTCAGGTTCGACTCAGGGTCGACTCGAATCGACGGACGTTCGACGCAGCTTCGACGCACGAGTGGAGCAAGTGTCTCCAGGAGGGTCACCAGAATGAGCGTCTAAAACAAACAATCGGCGGCGAGCAAGGGAGGAAGCGAGAAGGAGGAGGCCTTCTCAGAAGGCGGCGGGACCTCTCAGAAGCCCCGGGGGACTTCCGAGCCTTCTGAGAAGGCCCGTCCCTTCTTACTTCCCCCCCTCGCTGGCCGCCGAAACAGGGGCACCATCATGAACCTTTGGGGGTCCGCGCAGATCTCCCGCATCGGCGTGGGAGCCCCCTGGCGGCGCCTCCGGCGCCGACCCTGGCGCGCTCCACGCGCCGAGGAGGGGGTCCGGCGCCGACCCAAGAGATCCGCGCGGGCCTCCGCCCGGCGCTCACCGCCGAAGTGTCTGTTCCCTGGGAGGTGGTGGTGCCGGTCTCCTCCATCATGCCCAGAATGAGGCGGCCGCGGCGCGGCATCCCGACGACGACGAACGACGAATGACGAGCGACGACGAGCGACGACGACGACGACGACGACGACGACGACGACGACGACGACGACAGACGAACGACGGACGAACGACGGACGAACGACGGACGAACGACGGACGACGACGACGACGACGACGACGACGTCGACGACGACGACGACGACGACGACGACGACGACGAGCGACGAGCGACGACGACGACGACGACGACGACGACGACGACGACGACGACGACGACGACGACAGACGAACGACGAACGACGGCCACGACGACGACAGACGACGACGACGACGACGACGACGACAGACGAACGACGAACGACGAACGACCACGACGACGACGAGGCGGCCGCGGCCCGGCATCCCGAGCCTCTGCTGTGGAATGCCTGCGCCTGCGCCTGCGCAGGCCTCGACGGGTGGTGCCCGCCCTCCATCGTGCCCGGGCTGAGGCGGCGATCGAGCCCCGGCAGTGCGAGCCTCGGCTCTCGCAGCCCTGCGCCTGCTGCAGAGCTGCTGCTCGCTGCTGGGTCGCCTCGTCGTGGGAGGTTGGCTCGGCTCGAAGAGCAGGTCGCGATCGGCCAGCACGGCTGGAGACTGGGGCCAGCTGAGCCGGGACCCAGGATGAGCCCCGTCAGGCGAGGCAGTTGTCCAACCTACCCACCTCTTCCTCCCCCCTCCTCCTCCCTCCTCCTCCTCCTCCCCCTCCTCCTCCCTCCTCCTCCTCCTCCTCCTCCTCCTCCTCCTTTTCCTCCTCCTCCTCCTCCTCATCCTCATCCTCATCCTCATCCTCATCCTCATCCTCATCCTCATCCTTCTCCTCCTCCTCCTCCTCCTCCTCCTCCTCCTCCTCCTCCACCTCGTGCGGGGACACATTGGCAACCGTCGCTACAACGCAGTGCCAGGGCGCATGATGACCAGCCTGCCTCCTTCATGCCTTTGGCGGCCTCCCAGCCCTGGGCCCTCTCGGAGCAATCATTAGGCCTTCTTGCAAATATTCTGAGCATTACTGGAGCTTCCCCGAGCCTTCGCAGGCCGCTCTTGGATTAGCCGTTGGCCCTCTGCCATCCTCTCGAGTAGCGCGGGAGCCACTTGGGTAATGTCGTGGCAATGTTGCGGCTTGACCCCTCGGTGTACCCAAACCGAGGGGTCATGTTTTTCCTCCTCGTCCTTCTTCTCTTCCTCCTCCTCCTCCTCCTCCTCCTCCTCCTCCTCATCGTCATCATCATCAGCATCAACATATTCATATTCATCCTCATAAGCATCATCTTCTTCTCCATCATCATCATCATCATCATCGCCACCCTCCTCTTTCGTCCACTTGCTTTTCTTTTTCCTTGCCTCATATACGCGCGGCATTGAGGTGGCCGTGTAACCATGCATGGCACAGGATCTGCATGTTAGAACGACAGAGACAAAGACATAGACAGAGAGAGGGAGTACACAAAAAATACAAGGCAAATCGAAATATCTATTTTGTTTGATGCCCGTACCCCATTCGTGCGCGACCTCCCCGCCAGGCTGCGGAGGCGGTAACTGTTTCTACGGCCACATGCCAGCTGAGCTACTCCAGTAAGTTTGCGCGTTCATGTACGGAATATTCTATTCAGATGCAACAGATAAGGTGTTCCTCCAAGCTTGGGCCCATTTATACAGCCCCGCGCGGAAGTACTCCCGCGGGGCCATCTGGACCGCGTCGATAGTCCACGCCTCCCTGTACCGATGCAGCGCATCAAGCACGCTGGCTGGTAGAACAGCCCGTCTCGTCAAAGCTGCACCAGACAATGTTTGCACAGCATCCTTGAGCTCGGTGGTGTTGTGGCGGCCGGCATTGCCGACTCGGCGTCAAATTTTTTTGGTGTGCGATTGCGTCGGTTCGGCTTTATTGTCCCCCGCCACGAGCTTAAAGCAAAGCTTCGTCTCCTCGACAGCTGGTGCTTCGCCGCAAGAATGGTGGCGCAACCTGGCAACCATCTTCAGGGGCAGCTTGCTTTTCAGCAGCCTGAACACGGGCTTGAACACGTGGTTATGATGGCTTGCCTCTGATCAGATAGGCAGGTGGATTTATGTCCTCTGCCGCGGAGCGGAAGGCAAGCGCGCCGTCTGGTGCCAACGCGGGACCAAGGCTCATGGCGCCGACAAGAAGGCCACTATTTTTTTCGATTGACTCAGGGCCGCCAGAGTCCCGCTTCGCCGAGGAGTGCCTCGCTGGCAGGCCCTTGGCCGTCCATGTTTTGGAAACCTTCCCATGTGCACGAGCACGCGCCACTCATGGCTTCCAGCGCCGCCACCTAATTTCTTGCACGTCATGCGAGAGCTATCTGGCTCGACCACGTCGCCCTTGAAGATTGTCGCGAGGCCGTTCTCCACCGCCGCGTGCGCCACGACATCTTTGCGGATGCCATAGAGGCATTGCACGTTGTGCACAGTGGCTCTGGCGCTTTCGTCCCTCTTGCGCACATCTGAAGTGCTGCGTCGTCGGGCGTCTTGCATCCCAGAGCATAGGTGGTGCGCGGACGAGTGGTGCGGTCGCAGTCGTGGCCGCCGGCGCCGTGCTAATGGAAAGGCGCGAAGGCAACGCCAGGGCTCGCCAGGGGCGGGCGATTGCACTTCGCCCCCATGCATCTGAAGCCGCCCCCTGCTTGATCATGTGTTCGCCGCGCCGCCAGCCACCGAACGACTTCGCTTCACCCCTGCGTGGAAGGACGCCTGCATCCACCAACATCTCCCTCGCGGCGCGCTGGCTCAAACCAGCGATCACCTCGAAGAAAAGCTGCTCCAAACGACGCAGTGTGATAGTGTCGGGAGCGGTCGATGTGGCTCCTCCGCCGTTGATTAGGCCGTCCTGTTGAAACTTCATATTCGCGCGGTGAGCCTCGGTGATGCGGCTGGCGGCGCCCACGCCGTTGGTCTGCATCACCTTCATCGGCTTCACCTTGGCGATGCGGCTGGCGGCGCCCATGCCGCGGGTCTTGATCGGCGTGGCTTTGGCGCCGCAACGCGCGGCGCCCGTGCCTCGCGCCCCCGCGTGCTACCTCGCACCGGCAGGCTCGGGGCACCAATTCCGAAACCGTCATGAACATGCCCACACACGACACAAATATATGCTCATACACATCCACACGCGCGACGACACGCTCGGCACACTCATCGCGCAGCTGCCACATTTTCAGCGGGCAGCTGAAAGCGCGCAGCGTGTAAGTAGCTGCAACCCTCAGCATGCAGATGGTTCTTGGGCACACGCAGCGTGCAGCTGCCACCGTTTCAGCGTGCAGCTGAGAGCCCGCAGCGTGCAGCCGCAATCTCCACCACGGAGCCAGTTCCTGGGCATGCGCAGCTGGCAGCTGCATCTCGCTCAGCACGTAGCTGAAACCGAGCAGCTGGTAGCAGCAACGTCCTGCATGTAGCGAATTGCAGCGCACACGCTTCGTGCAGCTGCCCATGCTTCAACGCGCGGGCACAATATCCAGCAGCGTGTAACTGCCAGCGTTTCAGCTTGCAGCTGGAAACGCGAAGCGTGTAGCTGCAATATCCAGCATGCAGCTGGTTGCCGCGCAGCGTGTGTCTGCAATTTCCAGCACGTCGCATCGCCCACGCACACACACACACACACACACATACACATGCACGCCCGCACGCACGTACGCACGCACGCACGCACGCACGCACACACACACACACACAGGCACCCGGGCACCAAAATCATGATTATTGCATCTTCTCCTCTTTTTCTCCTCCTCCTCTTCCTCCTCACGATCTTCCTCCTACCCCGAATAGAAACATGCAGCTCGAAGGACAGGCCACACAATTGCCCCAAAACCAAGAAAAACAAGCCGAGCCGCAGGGCGAAGGACAAGGGAGGATGGACAAAGAGAGAAAGGGTGAACAGGACGGGGGAACGCACCCTCACAGTCCCGCGCACTCAGCAGCAATCGTCTGGGTAAATCGAGGGGTCTGTGGGCAATGTTGCAAAGGGTTCTCGTCCTGGGAGCGGGTTTACGCGGAATCGTGGCTTTGGGAGCGCGGATGTCCACTATGTCTGAAGGGTTCCGCCTGTTTGGCGCCAGCACCTCCATTGATTGCTTGCATGGCTGGGCTCGCTGTGTCCACTGGTCGGTTGATTGGCAACGTACTTGTTCTGGCAGGTTGGCGGCTTGGTCGATTCAAGAGGCTTGCGCCAGCCCGCCGACCCCCCGACGAAGTGAGGTCTTGGCCGGCGTCTTGGCGGGCGTCTTGAGACCTCGTCGGAGTTTCTTGCGCGCTTGCTGGCTGTCTGTTGGACGCCGTGCCGCGCACGGGAGGCGCGTCCGGGCGCGCGGGAGGAGTGGCCGCCGCGCAGTGGCCCTCCGCGCACGGGGCTCCGGCGCCTCTCGGGAGGGAGCACTCACATGCGCCGTGCGTCGCGCACGAAGCGAGATGCTCCAGGGAGTGACGGCGAGGACGGTCGATGGAGTTGTCTCATCTTGTGATTCGGAGACTGGGGGAGAAGGAGGAGGGAGAGGACGAGACAGGGAGCGACGACGGTGAGGGGAAGGAGGAAAAGGAGGAGGCGATCGAGGACATCGGGACGGTTTGTGATGCTGTCCAGGCCCTATTTGGGGCCCCCCCTCGTGCGGCTGGGGGGCGTCTCCGGAGAACTGCTGGAGTCCTTGGAGGGGTCTCGTTTGACGATTTTCGAAGCTTCCTGGAGCTTATGGGGGCACCTTCGGGGCCTGCTGGCGGCCCAGGTGGCGGCTTCTTGGAGCTTCGTCGTGGCTCCCCGTGTCTGAATCGTGGTCACTCGCCTGGGAGGTCTGCGTCGGAGTTGTCGTCAAAGATGTGCATGGTATTCGTGAATACCGATGCCGAGGAGAGAGCACCTTTTGTCCTCGGACCCTGCGGCCGCGCACCCCCTCGCGGTCTGGCCAGCGATCGCCGGTCCACCTGTCAGAAGAGAAACCCGCCCGCCCTCGCCTGGAGCCGAGAGTGGCGACGGAGCGGACTGGCAGGAAAGAGAGGCAGGAGGAAGAGTATATGTAGACGTGTCCTCCTGCGTACCATTCAGGCCGGGGGGGGTCTGAGAGGCCCACTGGGGGCTCTTTGACGGCCTCTTGGAGCCAGTTGGGGGTTTGGGGGGCCACCCTCTGGGGGAGGGCTCCCAAGACCTCTGCGGGTTCCCCCTCCTGGGCCTCTCCTGGGCTTCTCTCGGGGCCACGCTCCGGTTTCGTATGCCATGTTGGGGGCGTCTTGGGCCGTCTTGGGGCCTTCCTTGGCCGTCTCGGGGCCGTTTTGACGGTCTCCTGGGCCGGCGTGGGCCAGTCTGGGGGGCCTCTTGGACCGTCTTGAGCGCGCAGACGCCAGAGAGCCGAGAACGCGGAAGCCATGCACAAACGAATGGGGAGTCCACATGGTTTGCCTCTTGAGGCCCTCTGAGGGGGTCCTCTTGGCGTTGTCTTTTCAGCGCCTTCGGCCGTCTTGAGACTGTCTTGGGTGTTGTTGAGGCCTCTCCAGCGTATTGAGGCTCTCCTGGAGCCATCTTGGCGAGCATACTGGGATTTGGGCAGCCACGGAGGGTGGATTCGCAGACTCCGGAGGCCCCAGTGGTGCGTTGGGGAGCCGGGGCCCCCCTCCTCAGACGCAGCTTTGGACCGGGGGGAAGGGCGACGGCCAAATGTTCCACGCGTCTTTGCACCCCCGGCAAGCGGGGGTCGGTGGACTGGTCGAATGTCTGGCTGGCCGGTTGACAGATTGGCTGGTTGGTCGGTTGGCAGGCGTGCTGGCTGGCTGGACGGCTGGCTGGTCTGCTTGCCGAGTCGGACCGCGGACCGTATGTATGTTTGACGTGGGGTCGTGGCCTCGGGAGTGCGCATTCACTTTTTGTTCAAGGGCCCGTGGCCTCGGGAGCGCACTGCCTGCGCACGGGCTTTTCCACGAGATCGCGGCCCTGGGAGCGCGGGCCCGTCCTTTCTTACGAGGGATAGTGGGTTCTGGGTTTCCGATGCATAGACTCTATTTGCCATCGGATCGTCGCTCTGGGAGTGCGGATACGGCGCCTTGCCTGACATCTTGAGTGACGTCATTGTTCAATCGAGCCCTCACAGTCTTCCTCACCCTCCTCCTCCCCGCCTCCTCACCCTCATCACCATCTCACTCTTAGCATCACTCTGATCATAATCTCCCTCATCAACATAGCTCTCACTCGTCTTCATTTTCAGGTTCCCCTGCCTTCACCTTCAGCACCAGCACAATGGACCGACCATGTATGCGTTGGTCTGCAGTGCTGCTGTTTCTTTGTTTTACGTTGTCGACCAGGAGCTCTCGCACAAGCCCGTTGGACAAAAGCGACGCCTCCCGTTCTGCACCAGGAGGGCAATAATAAAAAACAACAAACAGATAAGTGCACGGTGTCATACGATATTGATGTTACCCGTAGACCCAGAGACTGGACTTTCCGAGCGCCTCAATTCATATTGTCCTGATTGCTCTGATCGCAGCCTCATGCCATCAGCATGCGGCCAGAAAGCTGTCGGGCCGAGAGCGACCATGAACGGCACACGGGCTCCTTGTCGGGGAGCGAAGCCGATCGAGCATCGCGGGGGCGCGACGCGCGAGGTTAGGCGCCTTGGCGGCAGGACGTGCGGGTCAGCCGCAGGCACGGGCTCGGCTGCCAAACCAGGGTAAGGTTCGGTGGGCGGGTCGCGGTGACGTCGGCGGCGTCAGCGCGCAGCTGGCCGTGAGGCAGTCTTCAGGGCCCGACCTGCGCGAGGAGATGCGGTCGGGAACCTTGGCTGAGCGTGGCGTTCCGCCGGTTCTGGCCCACCTCGCTGCGGCGCGGCACGCCACCCGCGCCCCCATCTCAGGCGTCAACGTCCCGATCTCTCCCCCGCCGCCCGCCCTGCGGACTGGAGCGGCACGCAGTCCCCTTGCGGGGCACAGCGTGTCGCCGGGGCCGCCGCCACGACACGGTAAGCAAAACTTCGGGACTGTATATGAGGACATCGGGTAGCTTCCCCGTCCTCCTCATCATTATCCTCATCCTCCTCCTCCTCCTCCTCCTCCTCCTCCTCCTCCTCCTCCTCCTCCTCCTCCTCCTCATCTTCCTCCTGCTCCTGCTCCTGCTCCTGCTCCTGCTCCTGCTCCACCTCCTCCTGCTCCTCCTCCTCCTGCTCCTCCTCCTCCTCCTCCTCCTCCTGCTCCTGATTCTGCTCCGCCTCCTCTTCCTCCTCCTCCTCTTCCTTCTCCTCCTCCTCCATTCCTTTTCCTTATAAATAACTTCTCCCTGTCGCACCCCGAGGCCAGTTTTTTGGGCGGGCCGGGCGTTTCGCTTGAGACTGCAACAGCTTCACAGATGGAAGGTGGGTCGTTTTCAAAATGTGTGTCTCGCCTTAGCGCCGCGCGCATTCGTATTAGAAACTTGCAAGACTTCACGGATTGAGGGTGGCCCGTTTTCAAAATGTGGTTCTCGCCTTTGCGATGTGCACATTCATTTTTCAATGTGCAAGAGCTTCACGGATTGAGGGCGGCCTTTTTTTCAAAATGTTGTTCTCGCCGTAGTTCTGCGCACATTCGTCGGAAAAAAACACACAAAGAAATTCACGGATGCAGGGCGTTTTTTCCACCAAAAAATAGTTCTCGCCTGAGCGCCGCGCACATTCGCTTTCAACATTTACATGAGTTTCATGGATTCCCATGATCAGCGTACCTGAAATTGTTTGATTAGAAGGATGCAGGATTGAGAGGGTGCAACAGTTGCGTTGGTTCGCGGTGTTGAGGTCCCAGGAATGGCGTTCTGGCACGGTTCAGGATCGTCAAGACGCAACAGTCAGGTTGATCCGTGGCGTTGGAACCCCGAGAATAAATGTCTGGAATGCTTCAGGATCTTGAAACGGTTGTCTTCCAACGAGGCCGTTCCTTCAGTGGAAATCAACCGCTGTAGCGGCCTATGAAGAGGGAGCTTGGAGGAATGTTTGTTCCAACATCGTTGGTGACTCTTTGGTTTACACGGGCCCTCCTCCTCCTCCTCCTCCTACTGCTCTTCCTCTCCCTCCTCCTCCTCCTCCTCCTCATCCTCCTCCTCCTCCTCCTCCTCCTCCTCCTCCTCCTCCTCCTCCTCCCCTCCTCCTCCTCCTTTTTCACCTTGTGCACGGAGCCCTCGGGGACGCACGCGCGCGGGGGAGCACTGCTGCTTCGAAGGGCCCCTCGCCGCTGCAACGGAGACGTTCCATATCGGGAAACACGCGTGCACTTCCGGCTGGTGCCGCAGGCACAGCTGGGCCGCTTCATTGTTGGTGATTTGCGGACACTTGCCAGCAAAAGCACTTTGGACCAGGGAGGCGCGGGGCGCAGGTCGGTTGCACAGTCGTTGGCGTTGCCCCCCTCGGGGCCAGCAGAGGAAGCGGAAGCGAGGGCTTGTCTGGTGTCCACTGCATTTGCGGAGCACCAGAGACGATCGAGAAGAGGTCGTGCCTCACAGAGTGGAGGTCGAGAGCTTACGAATCGCAGCAGAAAACGCCCCCTTCCTCGGACCTGCAAGGCTAGAGGAGAGGGAATTCGAGGGCTGCGTGTACGTGACCGAGCCGATCGCCTTCGACCTGCTCAAGGACTGTGGTGGCCAGGGGACCAGCGTAGGCACCACATCTAGAGGCCAGCGGCTCTGCAAAGGTGGAGCGATGGCCCACGTCATCCGCGTAAGCGGGGGGATGTTCGCGCTTTGCGGTCTGAGCCAGAGAGCTGCCCGCGTGTGGGGGCGGCGCGAGAGCGTTGAGGTAGCCGCGCAGCGCAAAGCGCGAACGCAGAGGAGGAGGAGGAGGAGGAGGAGGAGGAGGAGGACGGTTGGTGAGGCCGCTTCCTTGGCTTGCCTGTTCCTCTAGGCGCGCGCGCGTCGGTCGCACTGTTTGCGACTTCTCCGCGGTGGTGCGCAAGCGGTTGCCGAGCAAAGAAGAGGAGGCGGAGGGGGTTCTTACCCCTCCTTTCCCAGGTTTACCGCCGAGCACCGTCGCTTCCCTGATAGAGCTTTTTGCCGCCCCCCCCCCCGCCTGGCGAAGAGATTGGGAGGAAGGGGGCCACCGATGGCTCCAGTATCCATCGGCGGACCCGCCTCTGGCTCGAGCTCGAGGGGGAGGGGAGGCGACGTCGCAGAGAGTGATCGTCGTTTCTCGCTCGTCCCGTGGCAGACGTCGAAGCCCCCTAGGACGCCTTGGGCAACCCAAGTTTTTTTTACCCGTTGGCACACACCGCATTCTCCATTCACTGTCTTGTCATGTTGCGCGCTGCCCTCGAGGCGCACGCGTCTCTGGGGAGCAGCGCGGGCCTGTCCCCCAAGGGGCGGAGGGGGGCACAGACACCCTGTCTCCTTTGGACCGGCCGTCCCTCTCGCTCGCCCCCCCCCCCCCTCCCCCCGTCACGGGCATGGCCCGCGCCCTCGTCGTGCAGGGGGGCGGTCCCGGCTCGACGGCCGCGGGGTCGGAGCGTAGGGGCAACGGCGGATGTAGTTTTGCAGCGCTTCGCGGCGCGCCCTCATTGCTCAGGGGGGTCTTACGCAGCAGCCCGTACCGCGCGGGGGGGCGGAGGGGGCGGCCCGAGGGCGAGGAGAAACGTTTTTTTCTGGGTCCAGCCAGCGGGCGCTGCGACGGGGCGTTCCAGAACAGAAGGCTCGCCCTCGAGGCATCGAGGGGGTCAACACCTCCTCTCTGGAAAAAGGCCGGCGGAAATACGAATGGGCCCTCCGACAGACGCATTATTGGTTGCTCGGGATCACGGTTGCAAGAGCGAGCTGCGCCGACGCCCGCCAGGCGAGCGAGAAGGGGAGGACTCCTTTATTTCCTCGGGCGCGCTCGGGCCAAGATCTCGAGGCGGAGCAGGCCCTGGCAGCGAGGGCCCCCGAGCGAGGCACGAGAAAGCACTGTGTGCCCAAGCTGGTTTTCCCCCCTTTCTATCTCCCCTCTCCGTCTCTCTCCGTTTCCCCGTCCCCACATCTCCTCTTCCTCCTCCTCCTCCTCCTCCTCCTCCTCCTCCTCCCTCCTCCTCCTCCGTCTCCTCCTCCTCCTCCTTTTCCTTTTCCTTCTCCTCCTCCTCCTCCTCCTCCTCCTCCTTCTCCTCCTCCTCTGCCCGCCTTGCCCAGCTGACTCCCACTCCGTCACATGCCGCCTCCTGTCAGCCCGTGGCTCACCTGCCCTCTATTGCTTGAACACGAGATTTGGGCCGCTAGTACTCTGATGCCCGTCCTTCTCCCTCGTCCTCCTCTTCCTTTTTTTGGGCGGAGGAGGAGGATGAGGAGGAGACCGTACCCGACCTTCCGCACCCCCTCTGCATCACACCCACAGACACATACGATTGCATCTGCCCACACACGCACGTGTCCCTCCTCCGCGACGTTGTAGCCACAATCGGTCCGACGCGGAGGGTTGGCGCAAATTGCAAACGCACATCATAAAACATAGGTTTAAACATATGATTATATACATATATATGTAAATATGCCTACATATATATATGTATATATATATATAACTATATGCATATAAATGTATACACAAGAAAACCACACACACACACACAACACACACACACACGCACACACAACACACAACACACGACACACACACACACAACACACACACACACACAACACAACGCACAACTCACAACGCAACACAACACACTACAATGCAGCGCAGCACAGCACAACACGGCACGACACAACACACACACACACACACACACACACACACACACACACACACACACACACACACACACACACACACACACACACACACACACACACGCACGCACGCACGCACGCACGCACGCACGCACGCACGCACGCACGCACGCACGCACACACACACACACACACACACACATACACACACACACACACACACACATACATACATACAGAAACACTTTTCTCTAGCGGCGAGGTGGCGGCACTCTCGCGAGGACCATTAATCCAGGGCACGTTCAATCGAATCTCGCCAGGCGTACATAGCAGATGGGTGGAGCAGATGAGACTGCCCACGCACACACCACACCACATGTCGGCGGCGTAGCGAGCACCAACTAAACGGTCTTATCAGGATCCTTCAGAAGCTCGGCGGCCACATCAAGGACATGCACAGGGGCACGCAGAAGCTCCAGCAGGACCACCTCCAGATGCAAGATCAGCTCGACATCCTACAAAATGCACTGGCGGCCTGCGACGCTGCGACGCCATCTACGAGAATCGGGAACATCGCCGACTGGACGCGCGAGCCCGACAAGTCGGCATTCGTGGTCTCGCATAGGGAAGCCATCACATCCGATAAGGCTATCACCTCGGCGCAGGATTGGCTCGTCGACGCGGGCCTCGACGACGACCACTGAAAAGGGTGAAGGCCCCCTCCCCATCCGCATGTGTGGCGCCCCAGGCTTGGCAGCCAAGCGGGCCACAAGCGCCTTCAAGCACCTCTAACAAAATGGCCAGCGGCGGAGGTTCCAGGCCGACTCCGTCGAGGGCCCGGCAGTAGAGATTTTCATTGGCCTCGACAAGCCGCCGCAGACGATGCGCCGAAAAATACAAACACAGCGACTCCTCGAGCTGGCCAAGATCTCGGGAGCCGCAGGCCGCTGGCGCGCCAACCGCTTCGCGGGCATCGCCGACAACGGCAACTAGCCCACCGCCATAGTTTTGGTTGGCGACACCGCCAAGGAGGGCACGATATTGGAGTGAAACTATCGCGCTGTTATTGGTGCTGGCCTGGATCACGATGAGCTCAAGTGGCAGTTGGACGAGCTCTTCGGCGGCACCGAGAGAATGCCAAGGTAAATGTAACATTCGGCTCGCCCCATGGAGGCCGTCCAGCGAATTCAAACATGCAAGGCTTTGGTACACCATAACATCGAAGTGCGCGAGAGAAAGCTCAAGTGCTTGAACGGCTACCTCAAGAGCAACACCGCCGCGCGCCACTGGGAGGTCCGCGGCGCCGAGCTGGCGCTGCGGCGAGAGTTGCAAAGCCTGCGCGCGCCGTTCCTGATCTGCGCCACGTTCGACGAGCGGCGCGACGCTGGGGGGGCAGCCAATATGCTCAGTCGGACGACGTGTGCAAAGCGCACGAGACTCTTGCGCGAGGGGGGCCCAGCGGCATGGAGTCTCGCCACGCTCGGCCTCGCCTGACTCGCCCACGCCGTCCGTCGTCATTTACAACGTCAACAACTTTGCCCTGATTGATGAGCACATGGACCTCGTCTCTGCGCGGCCCCGCGCAGACTGGACCATGGCGGGAGCGGCGCCGACCACGGTCGCAGTCGTCACGCCGGGCGACTTCGACATCCCCGCGACGGCCCCGCCGCTTCTCATGGAGTCCGACGTGAAAAGAAGCCCTGGTCCGGCCCCACGCCCCCATGCCGATGGGGGCCCCTTGGCAGCTGCTGCTCGGCGAGACGCTGCCCGCGCAAATCTACAGACAGGAGGATGCGCCAGCGAAGTGGACGCAGGTCGACCGAGCGCCCCCGGTGGCCCCGAGCTGGTTGGCCACGCAGTGGCACATGACAGCGACTACTACAGATGGCCAAATGCACGCCGAGTAGAACATGGGAGACTCGCGAAGGAGGCTGCTCTGCGGGTCTGCGGCCGCCCCCATCGAAGCGATGCCCCCTCGAATGACACGAAGGCCATGATATTTTGTTGCATGGCGCGGGCGCCACGGCCCGGCGCCCGCCTCGCGTCTGCGGGCGTGGAGCGCACTCGCGGTCCAACACCTCCGAGCTAGGACAGGAAAGAACGCCGACGATAAACTTCAAAATACGTGCCCATTTTCCGGGGGCGCACACGCGGTCGATTTTGTCGGCGCCAATTTTTGTCGAGTCACAGTTCGCCGCTGAACAGCAGATGTGTGCTTTCCGTCTGCAGGCATCTTGATCAACAGGCCAATGGCAAGCCTTCTCGGCAGACCAAGGCGGCGCGGCGCTCTCTCCGTCGCCGCGCGGCCCTCTGGTCGCCGCGCCCCCGATCATTCAAACTTCAAGGTCTTCGCCTTCCTGACAGCGCAGATGGCCAGCCGCGGGCAGTCACAGCCTCAGCGGGCATTGTCCACCAGCCCCAGCTACACTGGGCTTCAACATGTCAAAATACTCGGAGCGCGAGCCGGCTGACATCACGATATCTAGATGAGCGCCCGGGTCCTCTTCCTGCCTTCGACGACATTATACTTCCTGACGCTCAAGATCTTCACCGCGCGGTTCTTCGCGCGCGCCCATCGGCGTCGTACCCGGACAGGTTGTCACGTGACCCGTGGCGTTGTCGCCCGCAGGCATTGGCGGGCCCCGCCATGATCGGGGCCGAGATCGCAAGTGGCTCCCCGCCGCCGATGGACTTCGACAGCCACCCCACGGCCACCTTGCCCAAGAGCTCCGAGGAAGGCGACCACGACAGGGGCGACGAAGACGGCAGCCACCACGCGCCCGCTCGCACTCAAGAACACCGACGCGAAGCTCCTCGCCTCCAGCGTCAACGACAGGATCAAGGGCAGCCTTGCTGAGGCCTAGCCAGAGTCTCAGAGAGGCCCCCTCCCAGGGCGCAACTTCGTAGACATCGTCGCGCCGTTGGACTCGCTCGGAAGACTGGCTGGCCTGCAAGAGGGACAGTTGCTGAAGCACCCCATCATGGTGCACTTCGGTTTCGGCCACGCGCCCCCGCCGCGGCAAGTGGCCTTCCTGCACGAGGTCACGCGCCGCACTGGCTTCGGCGGGGCCCTCCACCAGCTGATCACCGACATGGTCTGTATGCCGCATGCCCTCACCATTATCGAGGGCTCCGTTCGCCACTTCTTGAACTTCTTTTCGGGCGCCCCACAAGGTGCCCACTGTCAGGCCCGCTTTGGGCCGTGGCCATGAACCCGTTCGCGGCCCACATGGAGTCGCTTCCCATGAAGTTCGCGACATCGGCTCTCGGGGTCTTCGCGGACGACGTCGGGGCAGCGCTGCAGGATCGTCGGCTATTTCTTCGGCTCTGGCGCTTCTTCCGAGCCTCGGAAGTGCTCGTCGGCCCCACGCTGAAGACTGGCTAGTGCAAGATCGCCCCTTGCGCGGCCCATGCGATACAGCCCTGGTCGCGGGCACGCAGTCATGCTTCCGCAATGTTCCACGGTCGCGGGCGGGGATGGCCATGGCCCCACACGATGAATACCTTGGCGCGATGCTCGGCCGCGCGGTCGATGAGGCCATTGCCCGGCAGATGCCAGGCCCCAAGTGGATCCGTCGAGTCCGAGAGCTCGCATGTACCCACGCGCCGACCCACCTCACCATTGTGCCCTTCAATTCGAAGGTGGTCACGTTACTGGGCTACGCGACGCAGTTCTTGCCGCTCCCGCGCTGCCTCGAACGGCACGAAGACTTGGCGCGCCACAAGGTCTGGCACCCCCCTCCCCAGTCGACGGGGCTGGCGGACGCGCTCGGCCTCGGGGCGCGGCCGCACATCCGCCCGACCAGCATGCAGGTCGCGAGTGCTGCCGCGCGGCTGCGCGCCGCGATCGGCACGATCACCAATTGGCAGGGCCTTCTGGACAAGCTGAACGCCGCGGTCATGACCCCTGGCACGCTGTACGAGGTCGGTCGTCGCTAGCCGTCGCCGTTCTTCCGGAAGATGTGACTGCTGACAGCGCGAACGAGGCGGCTGCCGCGTTCCCGCAGTCGCCGCTGGATGCGCCCGTGACCGCCGCCTCCGCCGACCTCGCTGCATCGGCGTCAGGAGTGAGGCGCGGCCGCGCGCGCGTGCAAAGAGTCCTCTCGAGCATCCCTTCGAGCCTCCATCTTCTCATCTGCTCTGAAGTCCTCCGCCCCACCATGTCGGCGCGTCTCCGCTCGCGGGAGGTCCCCTGCCCTGCCCCATTTTGGGGGCCTCTCAGAGACCTCATGCACATTGGGGGGGGGCCCAGCCTGGCAATCTGCCGCCATCAAAACCATCACGGGTGGCTGGCTCACCTCTTCCCGCTCGCACGGCACTGTAAAGCATACGTGTAGAGTTCGGTGCTCGCCTGTTCGCAGCGATGCCATGCACCACTCTGCTCGGCGCCCGACGCACTGGAGCATCGTGTAGGTCCTTGCCTCTGCCCCAGAAGATCTACGAGAGCGGTTGGGACCCAATGGAGACCCGACCCCCGAGTGTGTAGAGCGGGTAGTCCGAACGCTTCATACGTACAACGCGATTCCTACAGCTGCTGAGCCGAGCCCCTCAACGTCAGACAGGGAGCCCGCCAGCCATCACTACTCTATATTCGCCGTGCAGCTCTTGATTGGCGTTTCGCGCCATGCACCTTGGTCTTCGAGGATTGGCATGCAGGCAGGAAGGATTCGGTAAAGTGGAACATTTAGCGATAACTCGTTTGTTGCCTTCTTCTGGCATCGTCGCTATGATAATGTTATACGTGATACTTCCCTTATGTGTCCTGATCCTGTTCTTCATTCTCGCCCTACCATGCGAATCCGTCCCCATCCTCAGCTTTGTTTGCGGAGGGTTATCCTAAGAGAGCGTTTTCGGGCCCTAATGAAAGCTTTCACGGGCTTGTTGGAACCTTCTGGAGGCATCCTGGGTTCCTTTTGGGGACCTGTGGGAGCTTCCCCGGGCCACCTTGCTTCCAACCGCACCGGATCACGATTGGAGAGACTCGGGGGCGTATTGGAGCCATTTGGGGCCGTCATGGGGCTCTCTTCAAGCCATATTGGGGCCTTGTTGGGCCGTTTTGGGCTCTCCCTGAATTGCCTGGAAGTCCCCTTGGTTAAATTTTGCCCGTTTTCAATTCGGCGCGATTCTCTGGCCTCCTGGGCGGTTTCGGACGCCAGCAAACCGAAGAACAGAGTATTCCCAAAATCACACAAAAACCACGAGAAATCATTTGTTTTTGCATTCCGAATGCCTCTTGAGTTTTTCTTTGGTCGTCTTCGGCGTCTGGTGGGTGTCTGGGGCCTCTGTGGGCTCTTGGCGGGGCCGTTCGGCCGCCCTCCTGACCGATTAGGGCCCGTTGCCCAGGCCCAGCAGAGGCTTCAGGAGCCCTAGAAATACAAGGGACCGTCTGCACGGGCGTCCAGGGTGCCCCCAGGGCCAAGGATCCGGAGGAGTCCCGTTTCGGGGGGGTGGGTCGCAAGGTCCCAGATTATAAACATGTAGAAAAGGGAATTAATATGTATGGATATATACACACGAGACTGCGTTGGCGTTTCGCGCTATGCATTTTGGTTTTTCAGGTTTGGCATGCAGACAGGAAGGCAAGAAGATAAAATGGAACATTCAGCAACAACTCGCTATTGCATTTTCTGGCATCGTCGTTGCAATAGTGTTATTATCCTTCCCTTGTGTTTCCTGTTCCTCTTCCTCATTATCGCCCTACTCTGTGAATTCGCCACCATCCGCAGTTATTTTTGTGGAGGCTCATCGTAGGAGAGCCTCTTGTAAGTCTCACGAGGGTTTTTGAGGGCTTCTTGGGGCCTTCTGGAAGCCTCCTGGGTTCGTTCTGGGGGCCACTGGGAGCTTCCCCGGGCAACCCTGCTTGCAGTCGCGGTCTCCCTAAACGACTGGGTCACGACTTGGAATAATTCTGGAGGCGTCTTGGAGCCATTTTGGGCCGTCATGGGGCTCTCTTCGGGCCATATTGGGACCCTGTTGGGCCGTCTTGGGGCTCCTCTTGGACTGCCTGGAAGCTCTCTGGATAAAATTTGAGGTGATGCTCTAGCCTCCTGAACAAAGAACAAAGCATTCCCATGACACAGGAGAAAATGCTCAATCCGAATATTTTTAGGGCTATAGGGCTAAGGGGCTGTAGGACTATAAGGCTATGGGGCTATAGGGCTGTAGGGCTATAAAGCTATAGGGCTGTAGGGCTATAAGGCTATAGGGCTATAAGGCTATCGGGCTATGGGGCTGTAGGGCTGTAGGGCTATTAGGGCTATAGGGCTATAGGGCTACACGGCCATAGGGCTATAGGGCTATAGGGCTATAAGGCTATAAGGCTATAGCGCTATAGGGCTATAGGGCTACTGGGCACCTGGGCACCCGGGCCGGCCACCGAAATCGACGACGCACCTCGCCTAACCATATGAATCTGCTAGGACCCCTACAGGGGCAAGCTCTGATTGGGGAAAAATCAAACATAAACCATTGGAAGCCATGTTTTTGCGTTCCGAATACCTCTTGGGGTCTTCTTTGGGACGTCTTCGGGCGTCTGGTGGGTGTCTGGGGCCTGTGTGGGCTCTTGGCGGGGCCGTCCGGCCGCCCTCCTGATCGATTAGGGCCCGTTGCCTAGGCCCAGCAGGGGTTGCAGGAGCCCCAGGAAGCACCGGGGACCGCTGCAAGGGCGTACAGGGTGCCCCCAGGGCCAAGGTTCGGAGGGGTCCCGTTTGGAGGGGGGGGGTGCAGGGTCCCAGATTGCAAAAATATGGAAACGGGAATCTATATATATATATATATAGATATATATATATATATAGACATACATACATACATACATACATACATACATACATACATACATACATACATACATACACATACACATACACATACACATACACATACACATACACATACACATACACATACACATACACATACACATACACATACACATACACATACACATACACATACACATACACATACACATACACATACACATACACGTACACACGTACACGTACACGTACACGTACACGTACACGTACACGTACACATACACATACACATACACATACACATACACATACACATACACATATACAAATACAAATACATATTCATATACATATACATATCTATATACATATACATATGCATATACATATACATATGTAAATATATACATCTATATACACATATATACACATCTACATGTATACATATATACATATGTGTATGTGTGTGCGTGTGTGCGTGTGTGCTTGTGTGCTTGTGTTTGTGTGCTTGTGTGTTTGTGTATTTGTGTGCTTGTGTGCTTGTGTGCTTGTGTGTGTTGTTTGTGTGTTTGTGTGCTTGTGTGTGTTTGTGTGTGCTTGCATGTGTTTGTGTGTTTGTGTGTGTTTTGTGTGTGTGCTTCTGTGTGTTTCTGTGTGTTGTGTTTGTGTGTGTTTGTGTGCTTGTGTGTTTGTGTGTTTGCATGCGTGAGTGTGTAATGGCGATGCGGCCACGCGTGAGGCGGCGCGGCGTAGGCAGTCGAGCGGGAGAACGCGCGCGGCTGGGCCAGTTCTCAAGCGGCCGAGTGACGTCACTGCAGAGCGAGGCGGGCCACATTCCACTTGGCGTAGCAGATGGATGGATCACGGAAGGCGAGTCGCGTGCAGGAAACATGAGTGGTGGCTGCGCTGGTGGGGCAGAAGCGAGAAAAGCAGCATTCACCGAGCATGGAAAGCCTGACAGGCCAGGGATCAAGACTGCCGAGCACCCAGACCTGCACTGTGGCAGGCGGGGGCAAGGGCCGAAAAGCACGCCGGCGGAATGGTGGGGCGCAGGAGCGCAGCATGGCGCACCGGCCAGAAGCCTTGGCTGGGCGGCCGTGACCCGAACGGGTAAGCAGTGGGGTCCTGCACCTGGGCGGGCAAGGAGAAAAAAACGGGCCGGCGACCGTACCCGCCGAGCGGTCCCCGAAGAAAGGAGCAGCAAAGCGAACGAGCCGAGCGGTCCCCGAAGAAAGGAGGAGCAAAGCGAACGAACAGGCAACGCCCGCACAATCATACACACACAAGGTTTGCGTCGGCGGCTAGGCACAGTGACTGCGCTGGCGGATGGGGCGAATGCAGGGCACACAATTGCTAATTGAGCCGCGATGCACGTGAGGAGGAGGGGGCAGGCCTGGCGCGGGCGGGAGGGAGACGGAAGCCGGGCCCGCTCAGAGCGGAGCCAGGCCGCGGCGGGGCGGCGCCGGGGCGGCGGGGCGGCAGCCGCGGAGCAGCCGGGGCGGGCAGCAGCCAGGGGCGGCCGCGCGAGGCGGCGGGGATAAGGCCCAGAAACAAACGCACACACACACACACACACACACACACACATACACATACGTTTTGGCGTCGCGGCCCCGCGCGCGGCGACGGGGTGTAGAAAACCCCCACACACACTGTCCCCCGACGCGGCAATGGAGCGCAGTGACCGTTTCCAGGGCTACCCAGGTGGGATGCGGTCGGGGCAAATGATCCACCTTGTCCGGAATCGCAGCGAAAGTCGAGCATAGCCACACACACATGCACACACGCAAACACACACACACACACATACATACATACATACATACATACATACATACATACATACAGACAGACAGACAGACAGACAGACAGACAGACAGACAGACAGACAGACAGACAGACAGACATGCAGACATACAGACATACACACATACATAATGGCCCGTGTGCGTGAAACATCTGCACTCACCCTTTTGAACCCCCCCTCTCCACTTCCCAGCGTTTCTTCCAGACATATTCGCCTGGACGTCGGCCACGAGTGCCCCCCCCCGCTAGAGGAAGGCGTGAAGACGGGGCGGGTGACGGCGTCCTTCGAGGCCAGCGTTGGTGTCCTATGCTTGTGACCTTCTTCCGCTACCGCCGCCGCTGCTGCTGGTCCTCCCTCCTCCCTCACATTGTCCTCCCTCCCGCATCCTCTTCCTCCTCCTCCTCGTTCCTCCTTCCTCTCCCCCCCATCACCATCCTCCTCCTCCTCCTCCTCTTCCTCCTCCTCCTCATCATCATCAGCATCAGCCTCATCATCATCAGCATCATCATCATCGTCATCCTTATCATGGTCGTCGTCCTTGTCCTCTTCCTCATTATCATCCTCGTCAGCAGCAGCAGCAGCAGTATCCGAATCATAAACATCATTAGCAGCAGCAGCATCATCTTGATCATCATAATCAGCAGCAGCAGCCTCATCATCCAGCCCCCTGCGTCCTCCTCATTATCGTCCTGATCCCTCTCGGCTCCCCTCCCCTTGAGCTCCTCTTTCTCCTCTTCGTCTCTCGGTCCTGGTCCCTTCTTCCCTCCTCCCTCCTCTCCCTCCTCCTTCTCATGTTCCTCCTCCTCCTTCTCCTCCTCCTCATCACCGTCCCTGTCCTACTCCGCCATCCTCCCCCCCTCCTCCCCCATCAACATTCCCTATTCCTCAGCATCCTCATCCTCATAAAACCTTCACCTCATTTCTTCGGATCCTCATACGTCCTCTTCATCCCTTTCATCCTTATCCTCCTCCCCTCTCCCCCCCACCGTCATTGTCCAGATTCCCTCCTCCTCTTTCTCCTCCCCCTCCTCCTCCTCCTCCTCCACTTCCTCCTCCTGCTCCCCTTTATCCTATCCCAACAAGTCATCCATCCAGCCATCCCCTTCCCTCAGCCCTTTCAGCCCTTCCTCCCCTCCTCGTCATCATCCTTCTGCCCTGCACGGGTGCTTGTAGTGTAGAAAATACATGAATCCGCCTCCTGGTCGACCGTATGACGAGTAGGGTCGATTGGTATTTGTCGGTTTGTTTGCGTTCCCGAGTGACGAGCAGCGTAGACGGATATTGGGCCCGCAGGTGTGCGCTGTCATGCGACAAGTAGCATTGAATAGTCTGTGTGTGCCGCCCCCTGCGCTACCACGCGACAATTGGGGCATGGTAGCATGTGTTCCACCCCTTTGCGACGCCTGCGACACCTTGGAGGGAGGCAAGGCTTGAGTGATACAGTTTGGATATTAGGGTTAGGCCTAATGCGTCGGAATTTCGGAGGGCTGCGGGAACAGAGTTTGGAAGTTAGGGCCGACGTGCTGATCATGGTTAGGGTTTGAGGTCAGCGCTTGGGTTAAGGATGTTCACGGGATATAGCATTAGGGTGTTAGTGTTTGGGTCTTCTGGTCCAGGCTTCGAAGTGAAAGGTGGGGAGGGAGGGAGTTTCAACGCCCGGCCCAAACGGCGGACCAGGGAGAGAAGAGGAGGAGGAGGAGGAGGAGGAGGAGGAGGAAGAGGGTGTCTAAACCGCCCCCGCCCCGTCTGAGAGAACCAGCGGCGCGCCCTCGTTAAATGTTGGGGGTCCCGAGTGAAACTCGAGAGGGAGGCCCTCCTGAGCCGCAGGCAGGCCAGGCGGAGCTGCTGATTGGCGACGCGGCGGTGGCGGACCCGAACGCCATCATGGGTGCCAAGAGCGCCACTTGGAACAAGATCTGGTCCGACCCCGAGTTCGCCCAGCAACCTCCACCAATAGGGACCCCATGCGCCTGGCCGCGGAGTCCCCGCTGAAGCCCATCTCGGTCGACATGTTGAACCGTGTTTTCGCACGGGCCTCGGCCAGCAAAGCCAAGGGCATCGACATGTTGGCGGCGACGGACATCCAGAGGCTGCCGCACACCGCGACGCAAGACCTCGCCAACCTCCGCAACCTCGTGGAGGCCAAGAGCACGTGGCCGTGGCAGCTGGCCACCTCCATCGGTGTTGCGGTGCCAAAACTTGCGGGCGGAGACCGCATGCACGGTATGTTGGCCACGGTGGCCAAGACGCCGTCGAAGCCCAGGGTTGTTGTCACCGACCAGTGGGTCGAAGTTGGGCACTATAGGTGGGACACGGCAATCAAGGGCTCGTCGGCCATGCGGGCCGCCATCGCCCGCTCCATGACGGACGAGACGGCCCGCACCCTGAGCTTGTGCACGGCCACGCTGCTGCTGGACATCACGAAGTTCCACGACGGCATCGGCTTCGACCGCCTCCTCAGGACGGGGATCAGCCAGGGCTTCCCAGCCATCGCGCTGGCCCTGGATTCCCAATTCTTTATGGCGCCACGCAGGCTCCGACAGAACAAGTGGCTGGGGCCCATCATCAACCCTGGCACGTCGGTCCTAGCTGGCTCCTCGCACGGCAATGAGTGCGAGAAGTTGATCCTCGGGCCCATCATTGTGGAGGCGCACTGCCAGTGGGAGCACGCGGAGCCATGGACCTTCGCGGACGACACCGTCGCCAGGGCCGAGGGCACACAGAGCAGAGTGCGCCCCACCACCCCAGGAGCGGCGGTCTCCCTCAAAGAGGGCCTCGACGCACAGAGCCTCCCGGCGTCGGGCGAGACCGCCATCACGTCCAGCCACTCTGCGCTGGGCCGCGAATTGGAGCCTTCGCTCGCGCTCGAAAGCACAACGGGAAAATCATGTTCTACACTAACGATCGCGGCCTCTTTCTTGATTGGAATGCTGCCAGGTATGTCCACAGCCGCGGCCCCAACGGGGACCTCTGGGGCCGAATTAAGACAGCCTCGGCCAGTAGGGGGGCATCTCTGCGCTGGTGGAGAGCAACAAGTGACCATTTGTCGCCGGGGGGCCCGGGCGAGAAATGGCCATTAAAACGGGGACCCCAGGAGGTTCAGGTCATCTGGATCCCTTATCACATGGACGAGGGCCCAGGAAAGTTTGTCGCTCCCGAGCTTCTTTCTAGAGCAGCTGGGCACCTGCGCTGGCGCTCTAGCGGGGCCTACGGCCTCCGAAGCCTGGGAGCGGGGGGCGGTCGGGCGGGCCCCCTGGACCGACGTCACGGACGCCGTCGCAGCACAGGTGCGCCAGAGGCCGCCGAGGGCGAGGGCCGCCCCCAGGCCAAGACGCACCCGCGTCTTGGATGCCAGCCAGCACTCCTGGAACTCCGTCCAGGAGGGCAGCTGGCTGCGCCTCTCCGGCCGTCTCGTAGCCCCATGAGTCCGCGTGGAGGAGACTGCCACTACCTCGCGCATCCCAGCCCCAGCCCCGAAGGTTGTCGATGGAATTATTACACTGTCTCCAGCGCCCAGGAAGTCCATAATACACAGGTTCTGCACCGATGGCCTCAGCCTAGCATGTACTTCTGCAATACATGCGGGCGCACGGCCACGTCCACCTCGGCCAAGTTGGCCGCGCCATGCGATGGCAAGCCCACGTGCAAAGGCACCGAGAACCTTACGCGGATTCGCAAGGGCCTCTACCCCAGTCGCAGCGGGCCGCCCAAAGCGGCCAAGCATGCCCTCAACGTCATCCAAACTGGGGCCAGCCTGCACCCTGGGAGCGGCTCCAAAAGGGGGCCTTCAGAGGCCGGGGTCGGTTTCTCTTTCGGGCGGGGCCCCCAGGCCCCCCCTGGCCCCAGCGCGGCCGGTGGGTCGGCGAGGAAACTGGATCCGCATGTCGAGCTGCCTGCCATTTCCATAGAACAGCTAAATCGAGCGCTCCTCAGCTACCCTGCGCACGCGGGGCTAGGCTGGGACAGGCCCCACCCTTCGCAGCTGTCCTACCCCCCCCCCTCCTACCGGCAGGCCTTCCTGGACATTCTACACGCTTGGGAGCGGTCACTCGTGTTTTTTCAACAAGCCCCAGCCCCCAGGAGGTGCGAGGCCCATTGTGATGTTCCCGATCTGGACTCGAGCTCGGCGGTCGAGGCGTCGCCAGGTGGTGGCGAGGCGTTGGGGGCAGTCTTTGGAAAGCACCGCCTTCTGGTGAGATGCTGGACACACATGCGACAAGTCTGGGCCGGCGCACAATGTCCGACAGCGCTTCGCGCGCTTGAAGGGATTCTCGGCAGCCAGCGGTGTTCTTAACCTCTCCAGGTATTATGAATATATGTTCCATGAGGAGCTGAGGCAGGAGGCGATCAGCACGGGCTTCCCTTTGGCTCTCCTGAAGGGTCTCTGCGCGGCGCATAGGCTTCCACAACGCGCTGTCTGGCAGGGGGCAGTTTCGTCGGCAGTTTCGGCGAATGGCACTCTAGTGGCATTGCGGCAGCTGGCTGCAGCTGTGCTCTGGGACTGGCCAATTTTTTAGCGCGCTCCCTCCTGGTCAAGATCCAGGCGACGTTTCCCGCAGCTCGGTTCCAAAATCTCGCGGGCGATTTCTTGCCCCAGGCGCTCGGCGCGGCTGAGCAGGTCCGTTCTCAGTTCCCTGAGGCCATGATGGCCTTGGCTCGTGGGCCCCAGGATAGACAGCTCCGAGTGAATTGCGACAAGACTGCCTACCTTGCTTCTTCAGGGGAGCTGGCAGCCCAGCTCAATGGCAGGTGGTCCTTAAGGATCGCCTGATAGGGGCGCGGTGCCTAGGCACAGACGCCAATGATGGGTCGGCTCGGAGGGTGGGGGGGCAGGACAAGCGAATCGCCACGGCAACGAGAGTCTCGGCGAGAGTGCAGCAGTTTCGCGCAGCGGGAGCTTCCGTCAGCACCATCCAGAAGGGGATCTCCCGCGGCGACGGCGGCGCGGGGGAGCGCGGCCACTGGTCTCTCGGACAACAAGTGGCACGGGCTGAGAGCGGCGGCCCCTCGCGCGGAGAGCCGCCCCCCCGCTGGCACCACGCTTGGCCTCAGGCCCCGCGTTTCCCCATCGAGGCTCCTCCAGGGACCCTTGGATTGTCCGCGCCGCTGAAGTCGCCAAACACTGGTCTTTCTCGGCCTTGTCTGCATTGCCTGCGGCCCCATGCAGGTGGCGCGGCAGGCGGGCGGGGACCGCCTGGGCATAGCTAAGCCTTGGGCCCATTGCATTGACCTTGGGCAAGATGCATTATTTTGCATGGCGCGAGTGGGCATTGTGATGCCGACGGCGCTTCCTATACTACTTCAAGGCATTGAGTATTCGATGTTAGAATTCACGCCTGGTTGCATTGCCGACAGAGCGCAGGAGCCTGCAGCGATCACCTCGGACGTGCTCGTTCTAAGTGAGTTCGAAGGAGGGTGGCGGGGAGCTCTGCACTGGGGCCCTCTCTGCCACCTGCTCTCCAGGAACGAGTCAGAGACTTGGACCAAGCATCACAAGAACGCCTTGACGAGTCTTGCGGGAGGGTTGCATTGGCCCCAACACAGGCTTCACAGGCACAGCAAGGACCAACATGGGAGATGTCTGGTCTGCAGGAGACTTGGCACGCTCTGTCATCGGCTTTACGAGTGCCCATGCATTGAAGGGCATCGGCGCGACGAGTGTCCGCCGCGCGCGCGGCGAGCAGCTGAAAGGGTAAGCTCCCTGTCTCCAGAGGTTGCGGACATGTTCGCTACGTGTCTCTGTCCGCCCCCAGCTCGGCGCCCCCCGATTCCCGAGGCCAGGCTGGAAGACCAGATCATCTGGACGCAGGCTCCTGAGGGCTGGAAATTATCAGGAAAAGTTGTTGTAGACGGGGGTGCGATGTACTCCTGTTTCGCTGGTGTCCCGAGGGTTGGCTGGTCGACTATTCAGATTGATGGCAGTGGAAGTCTCGTTGCTGGAGCGGCTGGGATGGTCCCGCTCAGCCATGCGCCTAACCAAACAGCGCGAGATGGCGAGGACAGAGCTTGTCAGGCCCTTGCTGAGTTCTCAGAATGGAACCCCGAGGGCCCGCTCGCCGTATTCTCGGACTGCGCAGACCACAACCCCATGGAGCGCGCAACGAATCCAGGCGTGGCCCACGAGCAGTAGGAGCATTTCTGGGTCCGCTGGTGGGAGGGGATCGGCCACCATGCGTCTGTCGCCAAATTGAAGTCTCATCGCTCTCGCTCGTCCGCCACCAGCCCCGAGGATGATTGGCGAATCCTTGGCAATCAGTCGGCTGGCCGCTCGGCGCGGAAAGGAGCCCCAAGGCGGCCGGCCCTTTTTCAGCAGGCTGCCTTTGCACAGGGGGTCGAGGCCATGGCCCACGACGTGGCTGGGTGGCATGCGAGGCCCCGACAGTTGTTCGATGACGGGGGGGTCGTCGACTCTGCGGGGGTCGTCGCGACCTCGGATCTCTGCTTCGAGTTGAATTCGGATGCCTGGGGGGAGCTGGCCGAGGCGGCTAGGGGACGGGGGCGTTCTGCCCTTCGAGCGAGTCCCTGGGGTGATCACCGCGGGGGGGAGCTGCCGCGCCCCCATCGCCCCCGCCGTCTCTTTTGCCGCCGCCCCCTTCCTCGCCCCCCCCCCCGCTGCTGCCGATGCTTCAGCTAAGCGGCCAGATCTCCAGGACTGCGCTGGGCTGCCATGGGCGCGCAACTCCCCTTCATTTGTCCCAGCGTCGGTCTCGGGAGCGGCCCGTGAGCCAGGTGCACTGTTTTGTGAGGTACGCGGGTCCTCGGTGCAAAAAGTTCGCTCGGTCGGGTGTGGGGCTGGGCGGGACGCGCCAGGCTTGAGGACCCAGCGATCTCTCCTCCGTCGAGGTCTGACGCCAGGTCGCCTGAAGGCGAGGATCGCGGACGTCCGCGGGCCGATAGGCGCAGACGTCGAGGCTTGGGCGGGCCGCTCCCCCTCCCTCGCTGGAGGCGCGGGGCGGCAGGAGGCAGGAGGTGGAGATTCTCAGTCAAGCGTTCCTGCAACCAGTGTTGGTCAAGTACGGCACCAACGTGCCGATCCTCGACGATCTTTCGGTCGCCCTGTTACACGGCTTTGTGCCCCCCTCTTCCGTTTTGGAGTTCGCTCGGACTTCGGAGGAGCGGGGGGGCCCTGAGTTGGGTTTTTCAGAGGAGCCTGCACAGGCAGGCGCTTCTCCGAGGAAAGGGGGCAGGACCCTGTCCCATGTAGTCAGCACCTCCTTCTCCTCCACCTCCTCCTCCTCGTCCTCGTCCTCTTTCTCCTCCTCCTCCTCCTCCGCCGTCCTCTTTCTCCTCCTCTTCCACTCCTCCTCCATCCTTTTCCTTCTCCTCCTCGTCCTCCTCCTCCCCCTCATCATCATCAACATCATTATCAAAATACCCCTCGCATCTTCTTCTCGCTTCTCTTTGTTCTCCCCTTGTCCTCGACCACGCCGGCTATGGATCAGGTGGTGTGACTGTCGGGGTCATTGGTTCTCTGAACCAGATCCGCATCCCGTTGAGGCAACCATATGATGCCCTGAGCGTGGCTGGCAGGGAGAGACGATAGAGGAGGAGGAGGAAGAGGAGGACGACGAGGACGAGGACGAGGACGAAGACGAGGAGGAGAAAGACGAGGAGGAGGGGGAGGAGGAGGAGGAGGAGGAGGAGGAGGAAGAGGAGGAGGAGGAAAAGGAAAAGGAAAAGGAACAGGAGGAAATGGAGGAGGAGAAGGAGGAGGAGTAGGAGGAAGAGGAGGACGCAGAGGAGGACGCAGAGGAGGAGACAGGACGGCGCGGGCAACGGCGACCGCGACTGCAAGGGTGAGGAAGGCAACGGAAATTAGATTGGAACCAATGACAAAATCACAGCGCAAAAAATCATTCGGAAGACCCAGGTCACCCGCGAGGGCGCGAAGACGGTCGCCCGTCGCGGTCCTGGGGCCGCTGCGGCTGCCTTCGTCCAGGGGGGCGGCGCGAGGGCGCGAAGGCCGCCCGTTGCGAAGCGCGATGCACGAGAAAACTCTGGGGGCAGGTCGGAGGGACAGGGCAGGGGTCTGGAGGTGCAGCCGCACCACGGAGGGGCCGGCACTGGGCGGAGGCCAAGACGCTGCCCCCGCACCTGGAGCGGATCGTCACCGACATCGTCACCGACAACTGACGGAGGGCACCCGCGGCCCGCGGGGCGGCCAGGCGGCTGCGCCACCCATAAGTGGGGCGCGCCGCGCTCCGCCCCACGGCGCCTCCCCGCTGCAGGGGGGCACCGGGCTCGAGTCCCGCGGCTCCCGAATCAGAGGAACGGGGGGGGCATGCCAATGATACGGCTCGAGAGCTCCAGGATGTCCTGGATCTCCTCATGCTCCACACGGTCTGCGGAAAAACGAGGGCCGCTGGATCCTCCGGAGATGCTGGAGCGCATCCTGAGCCCCCCCCCTGCTTCTACGAGGGCCTCTTGGAAGACCAGGGGGGCCCGTCAGAGGAGGCCCCTGCCTTCTTAGGAGCCTCCAGCCTTCTCAGATTGCGATCCCCCTCGCGCTACCCCTCTGTGCGCGCCGCTGAGAGGGGGGAGAGGAGAAGGAGGCGGAAGAGGAGGAGGAGGAGGAGCAGGAGGAGGAGGAGGAGAAGGAGGAGGGGAGGAGGAGGAGTGGGAGCAGGAGGTGGACGAGGAGGAGGAGGAGGAGGAGGAGGACGAGGAGGAGGAGGAGGAGGAGGAGGAGGAGGCGGAGGAGGAGGAGGAGGAGGAGTGGGAGGAGAAGGAGGAGTGGGAGGAGAAGGAGGCGGAGGAGGAGAAGGAGGAAGAGGAGGAGGAGGAGGAGGAGGGCAGATTCGAGCCAAACGCGGCCATCTCCCGCGGTTTCCGCCCTCTCTGTGAGGCCTCTTCTTGGAGAGGCGCGTCGCCGCCACGGCCAGGCCCGCCTCGAAGAACGGGGCTCCAGGCACCGATGTTGGGCGGCCCTGGGCCCGGAGGGCGCGCTGCCGTGGTCTCCACGGGCCCACCTGCGAGCATGGCTCGCTGTGGTTCCTGGCCTCCCCCGGAGTTGCTGCAGGATCTCGCGGGCCACCTTCGTCGCGCCGATGTTGGGCGGCCCTGCGCCCGGAGGGCGCGCCGCCGTGGTCTCAGCGGGCCCGCCTCCGAGCATGGCTCGCTGTGGTTCCCCGGCTCCTCCAGAGGAGCTCCAGCGTTCTCGGCTTCCCAGATGGGGTCGGAGTGGATGGGGTCGGAGGATCGCGCCGCATCGCCGATGCATCGGCGATCGAGCCCGATCTTCTCCACGCCGATGGCGCTGATGCATCGCCGCAGCACCGGCGACGCATTAACCATACGGCGCCATCCTCCGACCCCATCTACTCGGACCCCATTTGGAGGGCCTCTGAGGATCTCGCGTGCCACCTGCTTCTGGGTCGCCCGCGGGGGCGCGGCGAGCCGCGCGCGGTGGCGCGAACGTCGCAGCCTGGGCCAGAGCGGGGTGTCCCTCTCCCCGAGGGGGCGGTGCAGAGAGTCGTGCATTGCGCATCGCGCGGCACAATGCTGACCTCGCTTCGTGCGTCTGGTTGATCTGCCCCACCCCCGTCTTTACCGACCGTCCGGCCGCGAGCGATCATGAATGATCGCAGCGGCGGCAAATCGAGGATGGCAGGAAACAAACCGTGCGTACTCGTCCTTCTGCGTATGACGTCTTCTTGCGATTCTTCACATTGACCTTCACGAAGACGCAGGTAGTCCACTACCCCCAGTTAGCCCCACTGCCAGGAGATGCCGCTCATGCCAGCAGCTGACTCGCGCGAACTAGCTCCGCTTCATCGTGATGTTGGCAGTGCTCATAGCCGGCTAGTCCAAGCTGGCTCCGTTGGCCCCCTGATGTTGGCAATGCCGGTAGCCGACTGGCCCCGATCAGCCAAATTGCCTCTCGCTGTTTGCAACCCTTTCTTGCTTGAAGTGAGTACATGCTTGCGTGACCCACTCGTTGTTTGAATGCTTGCCGGCTTGCGTGACAGCCTGCTTGCTTGCTTGCATGAGCGCTTGCATGCTTGGTTGCTTGCTTGCATGCTTGGTTGCCTGCTTGCATGCTTGGTTGCTTGCTTCCACGCTCGATCGCTTGCATAATTTATCGGTTACCCCGAATGCCCCATAATTTGTTTTGGTGCAGCGTCGACCCACAACCCTCCCTCGTTTTGAAGAGGGCATTCCTGCTCCTCTCCTCTCCTTCCGCTCTCTTCTCTCCTCTCCTCTCCTCCCCGCTGCCTTCTTGATTGACCCTCACTTGTTTTTCGTCTCTTCCTCGCTTCCCCTCCCTCGCCTTCCCTCGGCGCTGCCAACTGCCAAGCTGTCTGGGAAGTGCAGTGGAGTGCGGGCCCAGAGCGGACCGAACGAGACCTCGCCCTCATGGCCGCTGCCAACTGCGAAACTGTTTCCTGGGAGGTCCCGCGAGGTGCGGCCTCACGAGGCTTCGCCTCCCTTCGGCGCTGCCACCTGCACAACGGTCGCCGCGTTCGTGAGCTCCTGGGAGGTCCAGCGGAGTGCGGTCCCCCGCGGACCACACGAGTTCTCACCCCCCTCGGCGCTGCCACCTGCGCGACTGTCGCCGCTTTCCTGAGCTCCTGAGGTCCAGCGAAGTGCGGCCCCGCGCGGGTCACACGAGACCTCGCCCCCTTCGGCGCTGCCACCTGCGCGACTGCTACCGCTTTCGTGAGCTCCTCGGTGAGATCCAGCGAAGTGCGGCCCCGCGCGGGCCACACAAGACCTTCCTCGCCTCCGTCGGCGCTGCTAGCTGCGCAACGGTCGCCGCGTTGGTGAGCTCCTGGGAGGGTTCATCGAAGTGCGACCCTGTGCGGACCAACCGAGAGTTCGCCTCCCTCGGCGCTGCCAACGGCACAAGTGCCGCCGCTGACGTGAGCTCCCAGGAGATCTTTCGGAGTGCGACCCCGCGCGGGGCCACACGAGACCGCGCCTTCCTCTGGCGCAGCTACCTGCGCGGGTGTCGCCGCTATCGCGAGCTCATGGAAGGTCCGTCGGAGCACGGTCCCACCCAGATCAAACGAGGCGTCACTTCCTCGGGCGCTGCCAGCTGCGCAGCTGCTGCCGGCTTATTTGGCTTCTGGGAGGTGCATCGCAGTGCACCAAACGAGACTTCGCTTCCCTCGGCGCTGTCAACTGCGCGGGGGCGGAGTGCAGTCCCACGCGGACTAAACGAGACATCGCCTCCCTCCGCGCTGCCACCTGCGCGGGAGTGCAAGCGGAGTGCGATTCCACGCGGGCCAAACGAGACCTCGCCTCCCTCGTCATTGTTAACTGCGCAACTGCTGCCGCTGTCGTGAGCTCCCGGTAGGTCCAGTCGAGCACGATCCGACCCAGACCAGATGAGGCTTCACATCCTTGGGCGTTACTATCTGACCAAGTGTCACAGCTTTCGCGAGCGCCTCGAAGGTCCATCGGAGTGCGACCCCACGCGCACCAAACGAGACCACGCCTCGTTGGGCGCTGCCACCTGCACTGTCGCTCCTGGGAGCTCCTGGGAGGTCCTTTCGTGAGCTCCTCGGAGGTGTCACTGCTGCCGCCGCTTTCGTGAGCTCCTGGGAGGTCCAGCGGAGTGCAGTCCCACGCCGATCCAACGAGACCTCACCCCCCCCCCCAGCGCTGCCACCTGCGTGACTGTGGCCGCATGCGTGAGGTGCTGGGAGGTCCGGAGGAGTGCGGCCTTGTGCGCACCAACCGAGACCTGCGCCACTGTCGCCGCTCTCGGGAGCTGCTGGAAGGTCCAGCAGAGTGCGGACCCACGCGCGTCCACCGAGGCCCGGCCCCCCGCGGCGCTGCCAGCTGCGCACCCGTGTCCGCCCTCGTGGGCTCCTGGGAGGTCCAGCGGTGTGCGGGCCGTTCGTGGGCCAAACGCGACCCCGGCCCGCGTCCCTCGGGCCCCCTGGCACGGAGAAGGAGCAGGGCGTGGCGAGCTCCGAAGGAGGGTCCATGGAGGAGGAGGGAAGTGGAGGAGGAGGAGGAGGAGGAGAAGGAGGAGGAGGAGGAGAGGAGGAGGAGGAACAGAGAACGGGGGATTGTGGAGCCCCTCGGGGTTCCAGAGCGCGCGCGCGAGGCTTTCACACTGAGTTCGCGCGTCATTGGCATTGGTGTTGGTTGGGAATGGATTTGTTTCGCATCGGCATGCATTGGCCTGGTGCAGGAGATAGACAGAGAGAGCGAGAGAGAGAGAGAGAACACTAGAGAACGATCTAACCAGAAAAGATTAGTATGAGCGGATCACGGCGAAAAGAAAAATGACAAATAACAATCAAAGTTTAAGGGTGAAAGAGCGTTTCACTCGATAAAAAAAAAACGTATGAAAATGACGAGGGGCTCCACAATCCCCCTCCTCGAGGAACAGGAGGAGGAGGAGGAAGAGGAGGAGGCGGAGGAGGAGGAGCAAGAGGAGGAAGAGGAGGAGGAGGAGGAGGAGGAAGAGGAGGAGGAGGAGGAGGAAGAGGAGAGGAGGAGGAGGAGGAGGAGGAGGACCGATCGCCCCTCGTGGCACGGAGAAGGGGTGGGGCGAAGGAACGGGGAGGCAAGGAGGGAGAGAGAAGCAGGCAGGCATGGGAGCGCGGGGGAGGGAGGCAGGCAGGGAGAAGGAGAGCAGAGGGCGAAGGGGGGAGGAGGGTCCAGGAGGGAGAGGGAGGCAGGCAGGCAGGCAGGCAGGCAGGCAGGCAGGGAGGGAGGCAGGCAGGCAGGCAGGCAGGCAGGCAGGCAGGCAGGCAGGGAGGAGGAGGAGGAGGAGGAGTAGGAGGAGGAGGAGGAGAAGCAAGAGGAGGCCAGAGAGAATCCCCCTGCCACCCCACCCCCCACTGGGAGGGGCGCCCCGCGCCCGTGCCCCGCCAGCGGAAGGCGGCATGAAGGAGATGAGGAAGGAGGGAGGAAGGCGGGAGGAGGGGGGAGGAAGGAGGGAGGAGGGGGGAGGAAGGCGGGAGGCAGGAGAGAAGGAAGGAGGGAGGGAGGAGAGGAGGGAGGGAGGAGGGAGGGGAGGGGGCCCAGTCATGCTCGCGTCGTCACGGCGGGGGGAGGTGTGTAGCCATGTCGGCCTCGATGGGGGGCCCTCGCCGGACCACCTGGGCCGTCAAACAACGGCCTTCGCGAGGAAAAGCAGGCCTTGGGGAGAGGGCCGGCGGGACTTCCGGAGACTCTGTGTTGGAAAGACGCAGGCGTCGCAAGTTCAGGGGCGGAAAAGAGGGGGGTGATGACGTGGGGGGGGGATATCATGGCGGGGGCCATGATTTTTCCCCAGATTTCATGGCGCCTCTTCTTATTCCATTACGTCCCTGGCCCCCCCGCTGGGCCGCGCACATTCCGCCGGCCATGATTTGCACCCCCTCCCCTCTTGGACCCCCCCCTCTTTGCCGCTCCCGACAAGTCTGGAGGGAGGAGAGGGGGCCCAGTCATGCTCGCGTCGTGAAAACCGCGCGGCGGGAGGCGTGCGGCCGTTTCCGGCCTCGAGGGGGCGCCCTCGCCGGACCACGGGGGCCATCCAAAAAAACGACTCTCGCGAGGAAGAACCGGCCTCGAGGAGAGGGTCGGCGGGACTCCTGGAGACCCTGAGTTGAGAATACTTCAACAACAAGAGTCACACACACACACACACACACACACGCACACGCACACGCTAACAAACAAACAACAAAAAAACACGAAAAAACGGCGTCGCAAGTCTGGGGAGGCGGGAGGCAAGGCGGAGGGGAGAAAGGGGAGGAAGTGGGAAGCGCCAGCTCTTGGGAGAGGCGGACTGGCGCCCGCGTTCCGCCCGGGCACCGGGCCTGCCGTATTGCCAGTGCCGCCTCACGGCGGGAGCATTGGATACGGTAAGTACTTGCTCCTGGCCCGGATCTGCGAGCACCGCGAAAAACGCAACAAACAGAAAAAATCAAAAAAGCTGCTGCACTTTTATGTACACTCTGCGTCCGGGGGCCCTTTCCTCGGTCCCAGGGCCTTACCAAAAACGATCCGCGACGTCGTCGTCGTCGTCGTCGTCGTCGTCGTCGTCGGCACGTCGCCGTCGCCTTCGCCGTCGCCGCGTCGCCGTCGAAGTCGAAGTCATGGGGATTGGGGGGCCGAAAGCTCCCCCCGGCCCGCGTCGTGAAGGGCGGGGCCGTGGCGCGTTCCTCGCAAAGGAGAGGAAGATGGCCAGCGACCTCCCCGCGCTGGGCCGTCGGCGAGGAGAGCCTGGATGCCTTGCCGAGCCTGGCTACCATGATACGCCCGTCATGGACTGCAACACATACCGTGTTTCACCGAACGCTTTCCACTATTCGCAAAGTGCCCGTCCGGGTTGGTCACGTTGCATTCGGGCTCGGCACGTGTTGGTTCGCGTTTCGGTGAACGTATCTCGCCAGACCTGCGCTTTCAATACACGGGTTGAGTTCCGTGTCGACAGGCTACGGGGTGAGTGTTGCGTATCGGGGCAGCCAAGCTACCGAGGTGTGCTTTGCAGTATCCAATGTCCCCACCGTTGTGCCCGGGTAGAAAACGCTGTTGTGCTGCGCAGGTCATGCGACTTAGGACAGAGGGCACTGCAACGAGCTCAAACAGCGCGCCCCGCTGCTGCATGCTGGGGTCAACGCCCGTCGGAGTTCTCTCGCCAGCGGCGTTGTACACTTCTCGCACTCCTCATCTGTTTGGTTCCTTGTCTTTCAGCAGAGCAGTTGTTGCTCACCTCCTCTCCCACCTCCTCCCTCTTCCCTCTTCTCGCTGTTTTCCCGCCCTCCTTCGGTCGGGCCCTCGCCCTGAACAGACCACGTGTGGCTTCGTCCTTCTCCCATGTCCTTCTCCGCCGTCCCCTCTCATGTGCTCTCCTCTCTGGGCCCGTTCGCTTACTCTGCTTGCTCGTGTCGATCTGGTGGTACGGCTGCTCTTTTCGACCTCCCGTGGGCACCAACAAACTCACAGCTACCGCCAGCGTGCGTGAAGGAATCCACTCTGGCGACAGAAAGCCCACAACCTCCTCCTCAGCCTCCTCCTCCTCCTTCCCCTCCTCCTCCTCCTCCTCCTCCTCCTCCTCCTCCTCGCCTCCCGGGGTGCTACCGACGTGCAGCCGTCGCCATTTTGCTGTGCCCCTGGTGGGCACAGCGGAGTGCTCGCTCCCCCGTGCAAATCCTAGTGAGACCTCGCCTGGCACAGGCGCGGCATGGCTCGCGAAGAGAGGGCTGGCTTGATCTGCGAATGGCCCATCATCGGCGCTGTCTGCCTGGAAGGGAAAGCGCAGCGAGGCCTCGCCTCCCTGGGTGCTGCCAAACGTGCCGGTCTGTTTTGCCCCCTGGTGGGTATGGCAGGGCGCTCTCCCGCGCAAGTCCCAGTGAGACCGCGCCTCCCCGTGTGCTGCCCAACGTGCAACCGTATAATTTTTGATGCGCGCCCTTGGGCTGTCCCTCGGAGAACTTCCGCACGCTCGAGAAATGAGCACCGCAGGCTCGTCCACAGCCAATGCAGGAGCACCGCGAGCACTGCGTCAAAGAGGGGCCTCGAAGTGATTGAGGTGAGGTGTCCGCGGCCGTGTGCTGCACCTGGTCCCTGCCAGTTTACCGCTGGTTCGTGTCGTGTCGACGCGGCGGCGACCCCGCCGCGGGGCGTTCAAGGTTGAACGCAGCCAGCGACCCGGAATTGGCCAACATGAAACGATTTGGTCATCGAAAAGCCCCCGATCGTTCAAGGTCGAGCGATCCACGCGGTGTCAGAAACCGACGCCCGAGTCGTCATGACACGAACTTGCCTTGCTTGCCTTTGCCCCCCGTCTTTCCACTGCGAGCTCCACTCTCCGAGGTGTTCCCTTGGGGCCTGAGGGAGCCCCGTCGAGCGCGGGGCACATTCACCGGGGGCGCCAGAAGGCCGCAGTTGCGGTGGCAGCAGCCCTTGTCGGCCGAGCGCCTTTGCCCTTCGGCCCTATTCTTGCCGCCTCGGGACACCGCGGGCTGCAACGGATGCTGCGCGGCGGCACGAGGCGTCCTGCTGTGCCACGCGTCCTTGGGTTTGGCAAGTCGGCATGGCACGCGGGCAGTGCGTGCGGCCGGAAGGGGGGAGGCTCGCCGCTCACCGATCTCATCATTGCACGGAGAGTGGAAAGACCTTGTGATCGGGACGAGGTGGGCACAGGGGGCCCACCGCAAGGGATCCCGCACCAAAGTCGAGGCCGTCATTCGTTTGGTCCCGAAGTGAGGCACCAGCAGGCTGCTGCGATGAACACCCTAGACTGGTCCACAACCCTAGACGGAGGGAGCATCACACGCATCCCGCCAACCATGGGTTCCAGCATCGTACTCGAGAGGTTTATGCCACGCCGCCGATCCCAAAAGGAAAAGGCTACGAGAAGGAAGAGCAGGAAGCGGAAGAGCAGGAAAGAGCAGGAGCATCTCGAATGCCGTGTGGGTCTGACACCCAGAGGGGAGCTGGCACGCGACACTCCCAGTTAGTGAGTGTTGGGGGGTATGGCTTGGGGCCGTGCAGGGTCTTTCTGTGGCCCTCGAGGGCTTCCTTGGAGCTCTCTTGGGGCTTCCTGCTGCCTCTTTGGGGCGACCTTGGCGTTCCTTTGGGGGGTCTCGCGGTCGTTTGGGAGGGTCTTTGGGCCATCTGGGGGGGGTCTCGTGGTCGTCTTGGGGCGATCCTGGGCTGTGCTGGAGTTATTTGGGGGCCGTCGTGGCGGCCGGCTGGAAGCCTCAAGGGCAGCTTGAAGCCGGCTGGGGGGCATAATATTGGGCTGCCTGGAGGCTTGTTGAAGGCTTTCTGGACCTCCTCGGAGGCGCCTGGAAGCGATAGTGCGAGGTAACCAGGATCATTGGAAACATGTGTTGTCTCCACGATTTGAAATGTCCGGGCTCCCTGCTGGGCCTATCTGGCCTCTCTTGGAGTCCCTTCGGGACTATGAGTTCTTTACGGAGGCTGGAAGCCTCTTGGGCGTGCTCCGGTTGAGGGAAGCAATTAAGCAACATTCCCCCCCGCCCCCGCAATTCCAAGTTGACAGGTTTCAGGTTTTCGCAAGACCGCTCGGAGGCCCAAAATCGAAAGATCCGAAACCAACATTGCATTTGGGGGGAGGGGGGGCATGAGTGTTGCCTAATTGTTTCCGACACCTGTCTCTTGGGCATCTTGGAGAACATCTTGAGCATTTGTCCCAACCATCCTGTGGTGTTGGGCCCCCGTCTTGAATCCGCAGGGCCGCGCCCCACCTCCTCTACTCTCTTCCTCCGCCTTCTCATTTGTCTACCACCATGTCGGCACACACACACACACCTCACACGTTTCTTGCCTCCACAGGACGCTCCACCGAAGGCCCCAGGATGTGCGTTGCATAGGGTCCCCCCGCTCATTCCAGTACACCCCTCCAACGTGCCGTGGCCTCACAGGGAGTTCCACCAAAAGCCTCCGTGGCATGGTGCCTCACAGCGTCCTCCCGCCCACCTCGGCAAAACCTCACACGCTTCGTGGCTCTATAGGGAGCTCCACCGATGCCTGCAGTGGCGAAGCTCGCATGCGTGCCCAGGCCCATTTCGGGACACTCCTCACACGCTTCGTGGACCCACAGAGAGTTCCACCCACGGCCCCAGTCAGGTCGTCCGTATGGAGGCGCCGCCTGATTTCGGCACACCCTTCACGCGGAGCGTAGCCGCATAGGGAACTCCACATGCGGCCCCAGTGATGACGCCAGCATGGCGACGCCACGCCGCCGCCCATTGCGGCGCACCTCTCACGAGAGGCATGGCCCTGGAGAGAGCTCCACCTACGGCCCACACGAAAGGGTCCGCATGGCGGCGCCGCCCATTTCAGCGCGCTTTTCCTCAGGATCGTGGCCTCATATGCGAGTTCCCATACGGCC
>CAUYUJ010020861.1:0-40000 GCA_963575745.1 Prorocentrum cordatum
CTCGCTTTGTTTCGCGGCCCCGTTGCAGCCCTTCGTGGCCCCCTTGCTGCCCTTCGTGGCCCCGTTGCAGCCCCTCGTGGCCTCCTCGCTGCCCTTCGTGGCCCCGTTGCAGCCCTTCGTGGCCCCCTCGCTTTGTTTCGTGGCCCCGTTGCAGCCCTTCGTGGCCCCATCGCAGCCCTTCGTGGCCTCGTTGCAGCCCTTCGTGGCCCCCTCGCTGCCCGTCGTGGCCCCGTTGCATCCCCTCGTGGCTCCTTCGCTGCCCCTCGTGGCCCCATAAATGTATGCCCTTCGTGGCCCCCGCTCGTTCGCGCTCTTTGTGGCCCCATACGCATTCCCTTCGTGTCCCCGCTGTCGCCCTTCGTGGCCTACTTCGTGTCCTCGTGGCCCTGCAGTCGTTCTCTCTCGCTCTCGCTTTCGCTCGTCGTCGTCGTCGCCGTCGTCGTAGCCGTCGACGTCGTGGTCGGTCCCCTGTCCGTCCGTCTTGGGGTCGGGTCGACGTTCCGCGGCCGCCCCGCCGATCAGCGCTGCCGCTGGCCAGGCCGACGGTCCGCGGCCACCCCGCCGCTTGCCTGGGCCCGGCCTGCAGGGAAGAACGGTATACCCCCCAAAAGGGGTTCGATCGAAAACGAAGAGAGCGGGTATCGAGGGTTTGGGAAATACGCGTTATTGGACACTCGAGCAGATAAGGGCGAACAGTCTTAAAACCATTGTTGTTGTTGTTGTTGTTGAACATTATTAATTCTAAAGAATAATTATTGTTGGGGCCCCTGGTGCACGGCCCCCCCGCCGCGCCTAGGCCGCAGCTACATTTTCATCATTTTTTCGCGAAAGCTTCAGAAAAGTGATGGGGTCCAGATCCGGTTGTTTTGTTGTAATCCGTTTTCCCTTGCAAAAAAACACTATAAAATGACATTTCTTGTTCTAATATAATCAAATTTCAAGAATCCCTTGCAAAAATTAAGGTAAAGTGGACATTCGCGCGCGCAAGACGAAATCCTTCCAAAAGCTTAGTGTTCGCAGCGATTTTAACATAAAAACATCAAAAAACCAATGGTTTTTCAACAAAAAATGGTCAAAATCTCATCCCGCGCGCTCTTGCGGATTCGTAGGAAACCCAACACTTTTTAAACATTTCTGTCAAACGGGCTTTTGCGAGCAACTTTTCGAACTTCTGCGACAACGGTTGCGCACCTGCCAGGGCCATCATCCCTGTCAAATAATACCATGCGGGACACATTCGTTTTTTCTTCGCGCGCTCACGCCGAAATCTCCAAAAACCATTGGGCTTCTTAAGAATTTTAGCACCGCGCATCATAAAATCACACGAATCGCACCGTAGGTCCTCGAAAAACACCTGCACGACTTTTCAAATTTTCTACCCGCGCGCGCTGTCCTAACAACTTCTGTGGGTGTGTACTCCACGCCAGTGTAGTAGCCACGGTCGTCCGCAGGCCACGAAGTGAAGTGTCCGAACGTCATAGGGCGGGAAGCTGGGTGTGGGTGGTGGCGAAGAGTCGTGTGGATATTGGTAGAGCTTGCACTGCCCCCCCACAAAGTGGGGGTATTGGCTGGCGTCGCATGAAAACCCTGGCACTGGTGAGAACACTGAGCGTTCGGGTAAAGTGATTGTTGTTGTTGTTGTTGTTGTTGTTGTTGTTGTTGTTGAACCTTAATTACTAAACAATTATTATTGTTGGGCCCCCTATATTCGCCCTGGCGCTCTCGCCGAGGCGCCGGCCGCATTTCCTCTGAAATTGAGGCTCACGCTCAGGCGTTTTGGGGTTCCGCCAAAACCGGCCCCCAAACAACAACAACGCTCCGGCTCGAGACTTCCTCCTTTTTTACTCGGGCTCGGTGCTCTTGCTCGCCGCCGAGAGCGGCTCCCGGGCCGGACGCCCGGGTCGGCGCCCGAGCCGGCGCCCGGGCGCCGGAAAATCGAGTTCCGAGGCGGCGCCGAAAAAACGCCATTCCAATACACATTTTTCTTTCGAAAATGTTGAATTTCTGCTTGCGGCGCCCGGGAGGGAGGCCGTCCGGGCCGATTCCGGAGCTCGGGCCGGGCCGGCACCCGGCCCGGCTCCCGGGCCGGACGCCCGGGTCGGCGCCCGAGCCGGCGCCCGGGCGCCGGAAAATCGAGTTTCGAGGCGGCGCCGAAAAAACGCCATTCCAATACACATTTTTCTTTCGAAAATGTTGAATTTCTGTTCCGGCGCCCGAGGCCGTCCGGGCCGATTCCGGAGCTCGGGCCGGCACCCGGCCCGGCTCCCGGGCCGGACGCCCGGGTCGGCGCCCGAGCCGGCGCCCGGGCGCCGGAAAATCGAGTTCCGAGGAGGCGCCGAAAAAAGGCCATTCCAATACACATTTTTCTTTCGAAAATGCTGAATTTCTGCTTCCGGCGCCCTGGAAGCCGTCCGGGCCGATTCCGGAGCTCGGGCCGGCACCCGGCCCGGCTCCCGGGCCGGACGCCTGGGTCGGCGCCCGAGCTGGCGCCCGGGCGCCGGAAAATCGAGTTCCGAGGCGGCGCCGAAAAAAAACCATTCCAATACACATTTTTCTTTCGAAAATGCTGAATTTCTGCTTCCGGCGCTCGGGAAGCCGTCCGGGCCGATTCCGGAGCTCGGGCCGGCACCCGGCCCGGCTGCCGGGCCGGACGCCCGGGTCGGCGCCCGAGCCGGCGCCCGGGCGCCGGAAAATCGAGTTCCGAGGCGGCGCCGAAAAAAGGCCATTCCAATACACATTTTTCTTTCGAAAATGCTGAAATTCTGCTTCCGGCGCCCAGGAGGCCGTCCGGGCCGATTCCGGAGCTCGGGCCGGCACCCGGCCCGGCCGGCACCCGGCCCGGCTCCCGGGCCGGACGCCCGGGCAGTTCCGATCGCGCCGAAAAGAGGCCATTCCAATACACATTTTTCTTTCGAAAATGCTGAATTTCTGCTTCCGGCGCCCGGGAAGCCGTCCGGGCCGATTCCGGAGCTCGGGCCGGCACCCGGCCCGGCCGGCACCCGGCCCGGCTCCCGGTCCGGACGCCCGGGCAGTTCCGATCGCGCCGAAAAGACGCCATTCCAATACACATTTTTCTTTCGAAAATGCTGAATTTTTTCTGCTTGCGGCGCCCGGGAAGCCGTCCTGGGCCGATTCTGGAGCGGCTTTGGGCCGGACGCGCGAGCCGGCGCCCGTACGTGGTGTTTCTTTGCTTCTGGCGCCTGCGCAGCTTCCCGAGCCGCTTCTGGAACCATATCTGGGCCGGTCCAGCGATAGGTTTCCTGGATGTGCTGAACCATCCAACTTTTTGAGACTTCTGCGTCTCAAGGATAGGGAGAGAAGACATTAAAGGAGGATCAAAAAGCAACGTCGCTATGAACGCTTGGCTGCCACAAGCCTGTTCTACTTACTTGGACTACTACTACCGTTACCACTACTACTAGTGCTACAGCCGCAACAACAATATCATCAACTGCTGCTACTACAACTACTCATCCTTCCTCCCCCTCCTCCCCCTCCCTTCTCCCCCTCCCCCTCCCTATCTCTCTCATCTCCCCCTCCTTTTCCTCTTCCTCTCCCTCTGAGATGCGGGGCATGCGCAAGGCGATTGCGAAGGCGATGTGCCGTCCGAGCTATGGATGTTGAAGTTCCTCGGAAGAGGTTGTGGCCAAACCTTCTTGGGCGGGATATCTGGGTGAGGGAATATCGGATCCCGCATGCCAGAAAAATCCCCCATGATGGGGTGTGTTATCCAGATGGATGCATGTGTCATGTGGAAGCATGGCGCATGAGGGTAAAATGATTGTTGTTGTTGTTTTTGTTCTTGTTCTTGTTCTTGATCTTGTTGTTGTTGTTGTTGCTGCTGCTGCTGCTGTTGTTGTTGTTGTTGTTGTTGTTGTTGCTGATTATGAATGATTAAAGCTTTCTTATTGTTGGACCCCCTAGAGGCGCCCTGGGTCTTTCGCTTCGGCGCCGGCTGCCTTTCTCGTAAAAATTAAGCTAACGCTCGGGCGTTTCGGAGGTGCGCCGAGACCGGCCCCCAAACAACAACAACGCTCCTGCTCGATACTTCCTCCTTGTCTACTCGGGACCAGGGCTCGTGCTCGCCGCCGGAAGCCGGCTTTCCCACCACCGTCGCTCCTGCTCGATACTTTTTCTGGTTTTTTATGCAGGACTGGCGCTCCAGCCTCGGCGCCGCAAGCTGCCCCCCTGCAGTCAACGACGCTCCCGTTCGATGCTTCCTTTATCGCAGGCCTAGAGGTTGACAACAACACCAACATCGGCGGCGTGCCTCCACCGAAGGAAGAATATCCCGATCTCGGTGATGGTTTAATATTCTGGCTTCCAAGGTGACCGTCATATTACCACCAACACCGAGATCTAGGGTAAAGTTCCCCCAGTGGAGGCAAACCCCTGTGTTGGTGTTGGTGCCCATTTCCAGGCCTCCAACTCCCGTTCGATGCTTCCTTTACTTTTGCTCAAGAGTCCCAGAGGCCTGAGGTTCTCCTGGTCGATGTCGAACCTGAACAATTAGAGAATTACTATTGTGGGACACCCTACATCCGCACTGGCGCTCTCGCTTCGGAAACGGGCGCATTTTCTTTGAAAATTCGTCTCACGCTTAGACGTTTCTTGGGTGCGCCGAAGCCGGCCTCCAAACAACAACAACAACAACAACAACAACAACAACAACAATTACTAGCACGTGGGGACACTCCGTTCTCACCAGTGCCAGGGTTTTCATAGGAGGCGGGCAATACCCCCACTTTGTGGGGGGGCCGGTTCAAGCTCTACCAAATTTCCAAACGACTCTTCGCCACCACCCCCACCCAGCTTCCCGCCCTATGACGTTCGGACACTTCACTTCGTGGCATGCGGACGACCGTGGCTACTATTCAGGGCCCCGCGGCCGACGACGACGGCGTGCGCGCGCGAAGAAAAAACGAATGTGTCCGCATGGTATTATTTGACAGGGATGATGGCCCTGGCAGGTGCGCAACCGTTGTTGCAGAAGTTCGAAAAAGTTGCTCGCAAAAGCCCGTTTGACAGAAATGTTTAAAAAGTGTTGGGTTTCCTACGAATCCGCAAGAGCGCGCGGGATGAGATTTTGACAATTTTTTGTTGAAGAACCATTGTTTTTTTCATGTTTTTATGTTAAAATCGCTGCGAACACTAAGGTTTTGGAAGGATTTCGTCTTGCGCGCGCGAATGTCCACTTTACCTTATTTTTTGCAAGGGATTCTTAAAATTTGATTATATTAGAACAAGAAATGTCATTTTCTATTGTTTTTTGCAAGGGAAAGCGGATTACAACACAACAACCGGATCCTGTACACACCCTCTTTTCTGAGGCTTCCTCACGAAAATGATGAAAATGTAGCTGCGGCCTAGGCGGCGCAGGGGGGGCGCGCACCAGGGGGCCCAACAATAATTATTCTTTAGAATAAATAATGTTCAACAACATCAACAGCAGCAACAACAGCAGCAACAACAACAACCACAACAATCACAGCAACAACAACAACATCAACACCAACAACAATAACAACAACACCACCAACAGCAACAACAACATCAGCAACAACAACAACAACAGCAAGAACAACACCAGCAACAATCACGATAACGACAACAACAATAAACACAACACCAGCATCAACAACACCAACAACAACAAACGCAACATCAACACCAACAACATCAACGTCAACAACACCAACAACACCAACAACACCAGCAACACCAACAACAACATCAGCAACAGCAGCGACACCAACATCACCAATCACAACACCACCATCACCAACAACGACAACAACACCAACCAACAACAACAGCAACAACAACAATACCAACAACAGACATCTCAACAACAGCAATCATTTTAATACGTGTCTTTCCCAAACCCTCGAGATCCGCCCTCGTCGTCTTCGGTCGTGCCCTTTTTGGGTTTATATCTTTCTTCCGTGCAGGCGCGGGGCCCTGGCGAGCGGCGGGGCTGCCGCGGATCGTCGGCCTGGCCAGCGGCAGCGCTGATCGACGGCAACCCAACCCCAAGAGAGACGGACAGGAGTCCGATAAAGACGACGACGACGGCGACGACGTCGACGACGACGAGCTTATGCGAGAGCGAGAGCGAGAGCGAGAGCGACAGCAGGGCCGCGAAGGGCAGGAAGGGGGCCACGCAGGGCGACAGCGCGGCCACGAAGGGCATGCGTATAGGGCCAGGAAGGGCGCGAACGAGCGGGGGCCACGAAGGGCAGATAATTCGGGGCCACACAGGGCAGCGACGGGGCCGCTGAGGGTAGCAACGGGGCCACGCAGGACAGCGAGGGGGCCGCAAAGGGTGACGGCGGGGCCGCGGAGGGCTTGCATTTGGGGCCGCGACGGGCGCGAACGAGCGGGGGCTTCGAAAGGCATGCTTATTCTGGGCCGCAGAGGGCAATGACGGGACCATTGATGGCGGCAGCGGGGGCCGCGAAGGGCAGCGAGGGGGCCGCGAATGACGACGGCGGGGCCACGAAGCGCATGTGTATGCGGCCACGACGGGCGCGAACGAGCGGGGGCCACGAAGGGCATGCATATATGGGGCTACGGAGGTCGCAGTCGCCGCCGTCATCCTCATCGCCGCTGTCCTCGTCGTCGTTGCCGTCGCCGTCGTCGCCGTCGTCGTCGCCGTCGCCGCAGTCGTCGCCGTTGCCGTCTTCGTTGCCGTTGCCGCCGTTGCCGTCGTACGCGATCGCTCCCGGAGCAGGCTGAATTCCGTTGAGACGGACGACGAGTGGCCGCCGCGGGATTTGTCCAGCCACAAGGGGCACAGCGGATTGGAGGGCACCCACACGCGGCCCCGCGAACCAGGCAGATGATCATCGTCGTCGTCGTTGTCGTCGTCGTCCGAGGAGGACGAGGAAGACAAGGAGGGGCGGATGGTGCGAGAAGTGTGGGAAAGACGAGGAATGAGGAGGCGGATGGTGCGAGAAGTGTGGGAAAGACGAGGAATGAGGAGGCGGATCAGGGGGACGGGGCAGGAAGAGAGGGGGGATGGGGAATGAAAGCGAGGAGGAAAGGGGAGACGAATGGGAAGGAGAAGGGGCAGGAGGAGGATGAGGAGGGACATGGGAAGGGGCGGGGACAGGGGAGGGAAGATGAGGAAGGGAAGGAGGAGGAGGAGGAGGAGGAGGAGGAGGAGGAGAAGGAGGAGGACGAGGAGGAGGAGGAGGAGGATGAGAAAGGGGGGATGCTGCTGCGGCTGATGATGATGATGCTGATGATGATGCTGCTGATGCTGATGCTGATGCTGCTGATCATAATGGTGACGATGATGATGCTGATGATTATGCTGCTGCTGCTGCTGATGATGATGAGGATGACGATAATGAGGATGCTGCTGCTGATGATGCTGATGCTGACGATTATGACGATGCTGCTGCTGATGATGATGATGATGCTGACGATTATGATGATGGTGATAATGAGGCGGCTGCTGATGATGACGATGATTCTGATGACTATTGATATGATGTTTATGATGCTGCTGCTGATGATGAGGATGATGAGGATGATGAGGATGCTGATGATGGTCATGAGCAGGATGAGGCGGAGGAGGAGGAAGAGGAGGAGGAGGCGGAAGAGGAGGATGAAGCGGAGGAGGAGGAGGAGGAGGAGGAGGAGGAGGAAGAGGAGGAGGCGCACACGGAGGCGGAGGAGGCGGAGGAGGAGGAGGCGGAGGAGGAGGAAGCGGAGGAGGAGGAGGAGGAGGAGGAGGAGGACCGCGCAGTTGACCATTGGCCTGTTTCACAAAGGGGGAGATGAAACCTGCCCGTCAAGCACGGGAGGCAGGGCAGGACACTATAGTATCCATCTCTTGAACTTGCCCAGGTAAGCATCGTCCGTGGGATTGGCCTTCTTACATTCTTTGAGAAGATTCTGGGCACTACGCGTGGCATGGCAGCCGCACGTCAATCATATGTAAGCATCCTTAGCGGAGAGTACCATATCATGGCTCCACCGAAGGCCCCAGTGGGTGGGGCCGCATGCGTCCCCCACGCCCAGGACAGCGTTTCGTGGCCCCATAGGGAACTCCACCGCAGGCCCCAGTGTGTGTGTGTGTGGGGGGGGGGGCGCATGCGTCTCCCCCACCCAGGACAGCGTTTCGTAGCCCCCATAGGGGCCCCCACCGAAGTCCCAGTAGCACGGTTCGCATGCGTTTCCCCCACGCAGGACAGCGTTTCTTGGCCCATAGAGAGTACCACCGAATGCGATACTCACAACGACGGTAATCACAACTGCATATGGTTGGGTCCTTCGCCAGGCTAGTTATATATAACTATATATAACTATATATAACTATATATAACTATATATAACTATATATAACTATATATAACTATACATACACACATACAAAGTAAAACACGAAGGTGCGCCGCGCCAAGGCGAGAGTCACATTTTGGAAAGGAGCCGTTCTCAATCCGTGAAACTCTTGCAAGATTTCGAAACGAATGTGCGCCGCGCTAAGGCGAGAGCCACATTGTGAAAACCAAACGCCCTCAATCCGTGGAGCTCCTTGCACACTTTCAAAATGAATGTGCGCGGCGCTAAGGCGAGAACCACATTTTGAAAACCACCCGCCTCCATTCCGTGAAGCACTTGCACATTTTTAAAGCAATGTGCGGCGCGCGAAGGCGAGAGCCACATTTTGAAACCGACCCGCCCTCAACCCGTAAAGCTCTTGCAGAATTTTAGAACGAATGTGACCGCGCTACGGCGAGATGCACGTTTTGAAAACGACCCGCCCTCAATACGTAAAGCTCTTGCAACTTTTCAAAACGAATGTGCGCGGCGCTAGGCCAGAGCCACATTTTGAAAACCATTCGCTCTCAATCCGTGACGCACTTGCACATTTTCAATACGAATGTGCGTCGCGCTAGGGCGAGAGCAACATTTGGAAAACCACCCGCTCTCCGTTTGTGAAACGGTTGCCAATTTCCAAGCATCAGAGTCACAACTGATGAGGAAGAAGGAAGTCCCAGACAGAGCGCCCGACACGCCCTAAAACCTGGCCTCGGGTTGCGAGATGGAGACGTTATTTACCATGCAAAGGAATGACAGAGGAGGAGGAGGCGGAAGAGATGGAGGAGGATATGAGGAGCATGATGATGATGATGGTGGTGATGATGATGATGATGCTGTTGATGATGATGATGACGATGATGATGATGATGATGATGATGTTGATGATGATGATGATGATGACGCGGATGCTGATGATGATAACGATGATGCTGACGATTACGATGATGATGAGGAGGATGCGACTGCTGACGATGATGATGCTGATGATGATGACGTTGATAATAATGATGATGCTGATGCTGATGCTGATGATGATGATGGTGATGATGATGATGATGATGATGATGATGATGATGAGATATGATGAAATTATGAATGATGGGAAAAAAAAATTTTTTGGCTGATGCTGATGATAAATGATGATGATGATGATGATGATGATGATGTGATTGATGATGATGAGAGGAGGGAGGAGGAGGAAGGAGGACGGAGAGGGTGATGAAGAAGATGAGGACGAGGAGGAGGAGGGAGGCGAGGATGAGGAGGAGGAGGAGGACCAGGGACGGAGGAGGAGTATCAGGAGGAAGGAGGGGGAGGCGGAGGCGTAGGGAGGATGAGGAAAGGAGGAGGAGGCGGAGGAGAACGGGCAGGAAAAGGAATGAGAGGAGGGAGGTAGAAGGAAAGGAGGAGGAGAGGAGGGAGATGAGGAGCAGTAGGAGGAGGAGACAGTGAGGAGGGAGGTAGGAGGAGAGGAATAGGAAGCGGCGGTGAGAGGACGAGAGGAGTTGGAGGGAAGGAACAACGGATCCAGAGGAGAGGATAAGGGGAGGAGGAGGAGGATGAATGAGGACGGGGAGGAAGGATGATGATGCTGGAGGAGGAGGAGGAGGAGGATGAAGAGGAGGAGGAGGAAGAGAAAGAGGAGGAGGAGGAGGAGGAGAAAGAGGAGGAGAAGGAGCAGGAGGAGGAGTAGGAGGAGGACGAGGAGGAAGAGGAGGAGGTGGAGGAGGAGCAGGAGGAGGAGGAGGATGAGGAGGAGGATGGTGAGGAGGAGGAGGATGAGGAACACGAGGAGGAGGATTAGGCAGAAGTGGCTCATGTTGTTTTTGTTGCTGTTATTGTTGTTGCTGTTGCTGCTGCTGTTGTTGTTGTTGTTGTTGTTGTTGTGGTTGTTGTTGTTGTGGTTGTCGTGGTTGTTGTAGTTGTTGTTGCTGTTTTGTTTGTTGTTGTTGTTGGGTGTTTTGCCTTTGTTGTTATGTTTGTTGCGGTTATTGTTGCTGCTGTTGTTTTTGTTGGTTGTTGGTTGTTGTTGATGTTGATGTTGTTGTTGTTGTTGTTGTTGTTGTTGTTGTTGTTGTTGTTGTTGTTGTTGTTGTTGTTGTTGTTGTTGTTGTTGTTGTTTTTGTTGTTGTTGTTGTTATTGTTGTTGTTGTTGTTGTTGTTGTTGCTGTTGTTGTTATTGTTATGGTTATTGCTGCTGTTGTTGTTGTTGTTGTTATTATTATTATTGTTGTGGTTGTTGTTGTTGCTGTGGTTACTGATGATGCTGATTACGATGATGATGATGCTGATGTTGCGGCGCGAAGGCGAGAGCCACATTTTGAAAAGGAGCCGCCCTCAACGAATGTGCGCGGCGCTAAGGCGAGAGCCACATTTTGAAAACCACCCGCCCTCCATCTGTGAAGCTGTCGCCAGTCTTTAAGCTTCAGGGTCATAAATGGTCAGGGCGTCTCACGCGAAACGCCTGGTCCGCCCTAAAAGCTGGCCTCGGGATGCGACGGGGGCAAGCTACTTATAGAAGGACAAGGAATGGAGGAGGCGGAGGAGGAGGAGGAGGAGGGAGGAGGGAGGAGGAGGAGGCGGAGGTGGAGGAGGAGGAAGAGGATGAGGATGATGATGATGATGATGAGGATGAGGAGAGGAGGAGGAGGAGGAGGAGGGAGGAGGAGGAGGTGAGGAGAAGAGGAGGAGGAGTTGGAGAGGAGAGAGGAGGAGGAGGAGGAGGAGGAGGAGGAGGAGGAGGAGGAGGAGGCGGATGAGGAGGAGAGAGGAGGAGGAGGAGGGAAGGAGAGGAGGAGTTGGAGGAGGGGGAGGAGGAAGGAGGAGGAGGGAGGGAAGGAGGAGGAGGAGGAGGAGGATGAGGAGGAGGGAGGAGGAGGAGGAGCATTAGGAGGAGGAGGAGGAAGGAGGAGGCGGAGGAGGAGAGGAGGAGGAGGAGGACCAGGAGGGAGGAGGAGGAGTTGGAGGAGGAGGAGGAGGAGGAGGAGTTGGATGAGGAGTTGGAGGAGGAGGAGGAGGAGGAGTTTGAGGTCTCGAGTTCCTGACCCGCTCCGTGTGGCCCACAAGGCCTGGTCTAAAGTCTTGCACACGTGGGCCTCCTGGATGGCCTGGTCTAAAGATTGCGAGACGAGTGCTCAAGACTGCAACCCCACGGCTCCTGGGGCGCTCGTGTTCTGTCGAATTTAGCGAGAGGACGTTTTTCCATTGGCAAGGTATGGCAAGACGTCTTCGGCCCCCAAGTCGTCTTGTCTTTGATGTTTCGGATGAGCGCCGCCCACTGGGGCCCAGTCCGTGGTGGCGCAAGTGGCATTGTTGCACCACCCGCCTCTGCACGTGTGTGTGTGTGTGTGTGTGGCGAAAGTGGCTTGGAACGCCACCCACTCCGAGCACGCGGTGGCACAAGTGGCAAGTGTGACAGACATGTTGCGCTTCGGCTGAGTCGAGGAGGAGGACAAGGAGGAGGAGGAGCAGGAGGAAGAGGGGAACGCTACAATCCGAGGAGGAGGAGGAGGAGGAGGAGGAGGAGGAGGAGGATCATTGGGGGCAGGAAGGGGGGAATTATTGGAGGAACGACGACGAGGATGGGGGGCAGGGGGAGCAGGATAAAGGGTGAGCGTCAAACGGAGGAGGGTCAGAGTGTGGAGGCGATGAGAACGACGACGACGATGTCAGGGATAGTTATGAGGACGATTATGGTGGTAACCGTGATGACGACGCGGATGGCAAAGGATGACCTCCTGGAGGAAGGGCATGACAACGAGAGGTGGTGCAGGAGCCCCCCCGCCCTTACGCAGGCTGTCCGCTGCGGAGATCGAGCTCCGGTGCGTGCACCCCATGTCGAGGGATCTCGATTTTGGCGAATCCAGCCGTGGCGACGTTTCCCTGGAGCGCGTTCTGACCATGGTGTTTCTTTGTCATCCTCTCCCCCGTGCCCTCCTGTCCTGATCCTCCTGTCCTTTCTCCACCCTCCTCCCTCCTCCTTCCTGCCTCCTCCTCCTCCTCCTCTTCCTCTTTCTCCTCCTCCTCCTCCTTCTCCTCCTCCTCCTCCTTCTACGTTTTTTGATCGAGCTTTCGAGGCGAGTTTTTGTTTCGATCTCGATCCGAACCGAGCCAAGTCGTATCCCGTACCAGTGATATTACGATTCGCACTTGGTTCCGATCCATAATGCCTCAGGTGGGCATCGCAAACAGCCAGAAACAGTTTTGTTGAAGTCGATTTCTGGTCTCCCAATTTGGGCGGAATTTGAAGGATAAGCGCCCGAGGAGGAGGGTGAGGAGGCGGTGGAGGCGAGAAGGAGGACGGGGGCGGTTAGGATGCGGGGGGCGACAGGGGAGGGAAGACAAGGAAGAGAGGCATAAGGCGGAGGCGGAGGCAGAGGAGTATAGGGAGGCGGAGGCGGAGGAGAGAAAATAGGGGGGAAGGTGGAGTAGGAGGGGGGAGACGGTGAGTAGCGGTAAGTAGGACAAACAAAGGAGGAGGACGAGGAGGAGGAGGAGGAGGAGGAGGAGGAGGAGGAGGAGGAGGAGGAGGAGGGATGAGGAGGAGGATGAGTGGGGAGGGGAGTGAGATGGCTGAGGAGAGAGGAGGAGGGGAGGAGGGAGGAGGAGGAGGAGGAGGAGGAGGAGGAGGAGGAGGGGAAGGAGGAGGCGATGGCGGAGCGATGCGCCTCCTCATCCTCTTCCTTTCCCCTTCGCCCTTGTTCGCTCCCCCGTTACCCATCCTCCTTCCTCTACCCTTCGCATCGGCTGTGGCTTCCCGTAGGTGCGGCACCTGCACGGTAGTAGCGACGTGCGACTCGCTCATGTGAGGAGGACCGAACCTAATCTCTTTTTCGGTCGCCGTTCTGTTTTCCCACTCGTCCTCGTCCGCTTCTTCCTGGCGCCGCCCCATTTCGGCAACGCACCCCTCGACCCGACGCGCTCGGCCGCACTACGGCCGGGAACCGTGCACGCCCAGGACCCGCGGCGGTCGACGCGGCAGGGCAGGGCGGGCGCCGGGACGCAGGAGGTACGCACTCCAGAGTTACATATCAAAGGGGGTTGCATCGGGCGACGGGATCTATACATGTCCGCTGCTCCTGGTCCAGCCTAGCCTGGGTCCTCGGGGGCGGCCAAGACGGGGGTGATGACTAGGGTGCGGGGTGGATATCATGGCGAGGGCCATGATGTATCCCCAGAGATTTCATGGCGCTTCTTCTTGTTTCAACAATTACGTCCCCGGCACCCCCTTTGGCCGCGCACGTGCCGCCGGCCAGGATGTGCACCCCCCCTCTCGGACGCCCTCCTCTTGGCCGCCCCCGAGGGTCCAGGAGCGGTGTGTGTGTGTGTGTGTGTGTGTGTGTGTGCCTCCCTGGCCACGCGGGGAGGGCGTACACGCTGCCCCTGGGTCCAGGGTGAGCCCCGGCCAGGGTCGCCGCGCTCCCTTGTTATTTCCCTACACCATCCATATCCCTTCCCAGGCACATCCCTCCCAGGCATATTCCTCCCAGTCACATCCCTCCCAGTCATATCCCTGGTATAGATTTTGTCGCCCTGTCATATCCCTCTCAGGAGCAAAACAGATCAGACCACCCCCGGTCGGGAGATCCCCTGGACCTCTCTGCCAGACCCCACCCAGCCCTCCAAGACAGCCCAGATCGGAGCACCCTCCCAACTTTTCAGGACCCGCTGACTGGGGTAGGCGCAGGTGGGTCGAATTTGACGCTTTGCTTTGTGGACTTCCTCATTCTTGCGCATCCTGAACCATCGACAATGCAATCTCAACCGCTCATTTGGGTGCCTGGCCGCCCTTGGCTTCGGTCGCAAGATCTCAGCGCTTAGTCAGGCCTTTGCTTGAGTCCTCGACTTCCCAATTGACAATGGTGTCGTCCACAGCCCTTCTGAGCCTGCTGGCGTACTGGTTCTTGGTCTCCAACCAAGGCTTGTTGGGCGTCGTCGGCGCTAGTCGCAGTCGGATCCACGATATTGCGGTCTTGTGCAAGGAGGCCCACTGCATGTGCCCTGGCGGCCAGCCTCTGGCATCGGGAGGCCCGCCATCCTTGACAACAAATACCACACGACCGAAATGCGGCCCCTACAACGAGGCCTTCGGAAGCCGGCTAGCTGGAGGCCCGCCATCCCTGGCAAGAAGCAGTGCGACCGACAAGCGGCGACGATCAAGAGGCCCGCGGAGGCCGGCCTCTGCCATCTGGATGCCCACCTTCTTTGTGCAGAATCCAGGCGAAGGCTGGCAAGCCCGTGGCTGCTAAAGCGGAGCTCTAGCATTTTTTTTTTTTTGTTTTTTTTTTTTTTTTTCTTTATTTTTTTTGTTTTTTCTTCCAGGAAGCAGCCCGCTTACCCCTTAGCGCGTTGGGCTTTCTCCCGGGATGTTCTCTTCTTCCGGGAAGACGTTCTGAACAGCCACAGCCCTCGCCCAGCTTCCGACCCGTGCCGAAGAAACGCAGTGCGGACGACCCACAGGCCCGTGGCCGCGGGCCTCGCACGCGCGGCCCGGCGCTGCGCGCTGGGATTTTGAAGCGCCGCACTCCGGCCCAGGTGCTCGCGACCGCTAGGAGGCCGCCTGCGAGCCCTACCCCACCACCCCACGATTTCTGAGGGGGGAGGTGGGGTTCACACTTCGCGCGGGCCCTCCCGAGCGAAGTGGGCCCCACGAGGTCCGTCACGACAGGAGAAGTGACGTCGGCGGCTGTGTTGGGCCGCTGGCCTTGGACCAGACGCTGCTCTTCTGCAGCGAGCTCGACGCCTGGGTCAAGGACCCCAAGGCCCCCGTCACCGTGGAGTACGAGCCCGCGGAGCGCCAGAACGTCGCCGTGGTCGGCGGCGCCTACCTCGTGCTCGGCCAGGGGTGGTCCGCCGAGCAGGTCCGCGGCGCCCTGCCCGCGGACGCCCAGCTGGCGCCGCCGTGCTCGTGGTCAAGCCCGGAAGCTCTGCAGACCCAGCGCGGGTCGCCTCGCATGAGAGTTCAGGACTGCTGGGAGGGAGCGCAGATGGCCAAAGGCCTCGGTTGGCTGCACAGCGATAGCGTCACTGACAGCGTGATGACCTCCTTTGCGGCCGCCAAGTATTGGAGGGCCGTCCAGCAGTGCGACGGGAGCTGGCTGGTGCCAGGCGCCATCTTTGTCATGGCCGATCCAATGACGACCATCTCCGATCCTGACCCGAAGACGTGCGGCACCTTCTGCAGGAATGACACCGAGGATCACTTGCCTGAGATGGAGGATGCCTCCGCAGACGACTTGCAGAGACCCTCCTGGTGCGAGTCTGTGCCGTCGTCCCCTGAGCCGACGGCGCGCCGCACCTCCTTCACGGAGATCCGTGGCGGACGCGGCCAACGCATCCCTGAGATGGAGGAGGCTTCCGCGGACGACCCGGTTTCCCTCGGTGCGCAGGTGAGCGGCCGCAGACGGCCGAGCATCCCCGAGCTGGACGAAGCCTCGCTGGATGGGCGCCTCGCCCGTGCTCCCGGGCGGCTGCTCTGTGAGGTCCTCGGTGGGCGTGCGCAGTCTCGCTTCGGCAGGGCGCGTCCCGCCTGCTTGGCCCGCGACCCCAGGGTCGTGCGCATCGGTCTACGCGGTGCCAGAACCACGAGCCTCGGCGCGCGCCCTCTGCGGATCTCGCCTCCGACGGGGACGGCCGGCCAGAGGCCGAGCCCTCCGTGGACCTTCTGCTGGAGGAGGGCATGCGCGGCGTGGTGCGCGTAAGCTCCCCGAATGAAGGCGGCCTGGCGCAGATCGGGGGGAGCTGCGACCCCGGGCTGCTGACCAGGGCCGGCCTCTGGCCCGCCGACGTCCCCGCCAGCGACAGGGTCCACGGGCGCGCGGGGCCGTGCCCAGCGCCTGCAGCGTCGGGCGGTGCCGCTCGAGGACGGCGGCGCCCTCCTCGTGCACTGCAGGGGCGGCTTCGGCCGGAGCGTCTGCCTGGGCTGCCTACTCGTCGTGTGCCGGCACGACGTGCTGAACCTGCACGGCGTTTTTCGTTTTCGTTCCGTTTCCGTTTTTCCTCGCTTTGCCTTCAATCCGCCTTTACAGGCGGGTCGTTGAAAGTAGGCATTTTTGGATTTCCAGATCCCAATCTACTTCAAGCGCCTTTCTACTTCAAGAGTCGACACGCTTTTGCACTGTGCTTCGTCATTCTCTGGGGGGCCCTGGACCCAATCAACTTAATCCGCCTTCCTACTTCATGTTTTTACCTATACTTCTTCCGACCGACGTGTACCGCAGAACGAAGTCGAACCGAAAACAGCACACGAAAGCACCCGAACACCGTTTGGGTCCAGCCCTGCGGGCACGGCGTGCCAGGCCGTGGCCTCCTCGGCCTGCTGCGCGCCCGCCTGGGCGCTGGCAACACCCCCGGGCAGGAGGGCGCGCTCCGCTCCGCTCGCTGGCCGCGCAGGCCTGTGCCGGAGGCTTGGCGTCGCCATTCCGGGCCGCCAGGTTTAGATTGGGCCTGTCCCTCTACAGGCGGAATGTTCAAAAATAGTCAAAAGATAGTTTGGGGACTTTTTTTATTTTAGGAACATTTTTTTATTTTTCATCGAAATTCCCCCCTGTAGGGGGACACGCCCGACTTAACGCCAGGGCTGGGCGCAGGGGCCTCCGGCCTGCTGCGCGGTGAGCTGATCTTGCGCCCAGGACAGGCCGTGCCAGGGTTAAGTCGTGCCCGTGCCTCTACAGGGGGACTTCTTTTGTGTTATATATATATATATATATATATATATTAGAAAATTAAATAGTTAAAAATAGCCTGGGGAATATCTTTGGAGTATTTTTGGGCATCTTTCCCATACTTTTTTATACATTATATATATATATATATATATATATATATATCATTTCTCGTCCATAATCCCCCTGTAGGGGACAGGCCCGACCTACGCCTCCGGCCTGCTGCGCGGTGGGCTGATCTTGCGCCCAGGGCGGGCCCTGCCAGGGGTGGTGTGTGCAGCTCTCGTCTCCCCTGTCGCGTTAGCGGCCCGCGGGGCTGTGGTGCGAGCGGTTGCCGCAAGCGCTTCGGCTCCAGTTAGTTCCGTGGGTTCGATCCGCAGGGGCCGTACGCGCAAGGCCGCCCTGTATTCACGGGCTTGCGGCCGAGGAGTTCGGACCGCGCAGCGGTGGGTACGTGGCTGTGCTTCCCCCCTGCGACAGGGTGGCCGTCCAGGCGCGTCATGATGAGCTCGGAGGGAGTCTCCTCCCTGGGGCTTCGTGCTCGCTAATTCGCTGCTCAAGGGCAGCCTGGCTTCTCGACGCGATGCCAGTGCGCATTGCTGCAGGGTGGAGCCCCCGCGGAGCAGAAGCAGGTGCTGTGCATGCTTTCCTCACTTGTTGAGGTCAGCCACGGTCTGTTCCCCCTCGCCGGGGGCACACGTCGCAGTCCGTGCAAATATCTATTCGACCGAGTCTCCGCTCCTGAGGAATGTCTGCGGCTGGGGCCCTCACGTTCCTTGTTCGTGGATGGGGGCCTGGACGAAGTGGGCGTGCACGAGCTGCCGCCGCTGGCTGGTCTTAACCCGGCACCCGCTGCGGCCCGCCCGCCGCGCTCCCAGCTTCTTCGCTTCCTGCCCCTTGTGCCGACGGTGGGTGACGCGGGCTGTCAGCGGGCGGACGGCCCACAGTCGGCGAAGCGGGCTCGGAGGAGAGAGCCCCGGCTGCAGAAGAGGACGAACCTATAGCCTATACCATTAGATGGTTTGCCGTTGTGTTGGGCTCCGCTAGGTGGTCTCGAGCTGGCCTGGGGAATAGGTGTAAAGAGGAGGATCGGATAGGATTGGATAGGATAGGATCGATCGCGAAGCGAGTTGAAAGACCCGACTACCACCGGAGCCTCTACTCAGAACGATTCGGGCGACATTGTGACTCGCGTGTATTCGCGAGTCACAATGTCGCCCAAATCATTCGTGTGCTTTCTGGTTCAATCTGACTTTGGTGATCCTTGCGCATCCAATTTTGTCGTCTGTGGAGCAACTTACGGACGCTATGCTTCGTCAGGTGCGTTTTCGCACATGTAGGACGGGCTGGAAGCTGGAGGGGAGGGGGAGGAGTTGAAGGGGATATTTATATTGCACCTGAGTGGAGGAGGGATAGCAGAATGGCGCAAGTCTCTTGAGTAGTAGTGTATCAGAGCGCTTCTCGCGCGCTCTGCAGAGGGATTTTAAGTCTTCTCCGAACTTGTCGAATTTTGCAAGTCTTGCCGAATTTTCCCAAGTCTCCTCCGAACTTGCCGGACCTGGTACGCCATGTATCCCGTGCAGGAAATTTTGCGGCGGAGGTGGCGCGCTAGGCCGAGCGGAGAAGCAAGTTCCAGAGTGCAGCTGGGCGCTCGAAACAAAACAAATGGGCTTCCCGTGATGTCCAGAATCGACGACAGTCCCACACCGATCGAACAGCGTGCCGACCGTGAACCGTGCTCACTGTATGGGGAGGGAGGGCACACATTCTCCCGCCTCATCCCATACTGGGTAGTCGAAGGCCAGACTGTCAGACTGGATTGGGCCCCAAGGGCCAATCTGGCCTGGCCATATTGGAGGGTTTGGGTTATTCGCCAGACTGGATTCGCGTTGGCTCCCTCGCCAGATTGCCCCCGTTTGCCAGATTGGGCCTGCCAGATTGGCTTCGACCACCCGGCCATAATGGCAGCGGAAGCGTGGAGGCTGGCCGCGGCTGGATGGCGTGAGTGGCCTGGCCGCTCGGCAAATCTCGCCCACGCGGGCAGCGTGTCCGGCGCCTTCCTTGCCCTCCGCATCCGCGCCCCTGCCGCCCGGCCGGCCAGGCGCCTGGACGCCGAGGTTCTGGGAGCGCCGCGGCGAGCTGGGCCGCCCCGGCGGCGCCGGCGGCACGCTCGCGCACTGGCTCGGCTACGGCCGCACGGGCGGCCCCGAAGTCCGCGGCCACTCTCAGCATCATCAGACCTATGGTCAGGAGGGGAAAAAACACACAGACACACTTCATCGGCGATCCCCAGGAAAGTATGGGAAAATATGGGAGGTGGGGGGGAAGACGAAAACCGAGGAAATAGGGGAAACTGTGGGGAATCCTTTGATGTGTGTGTGCATTGATTTGTGTGTCCCAGGGCCCCTTCACTGCGGGCAGGCTCGCCGGCTCAACGTGTCGCTCCGCCCGTCCTGGCCCACCCCGCTTCGGCGCCACGCGCTGTCCACGCCGCGGTCTCCCCGGGTGTCGACGCCCCGAGCCCTTCCGAGCCGCCCGCTCCGCGGCGCGGAGCGACGCGCTGTCCGCTTGCAGAGTATGACGTGTCGTCGGGGCCGCCGCCGCGACGTGCGACGCAACAGTTCCCGAACGTGTCCTCAGAGATGCGCCAGCCGAGACAACAGCTGCCCTTCCTGGCGTTTTCCGTCCCTCCGTGGGCCTCCTGAAGGCTTCTCGTCGCCAACGAGGAGCGGGTCAGGATGGGTCTTGGGGGTCCGGGGGCCGATCTCCGGCGGCGAGCGAGGGGGGAAATGAGAAGGAGAAGGCCTTGTCAGAAGTCGGTGGGGCTTCTCAGAAGTTCTCGCTCCTTCTGAAAAGTTTTTGATTTTTTTGTTCTGTCTTCGGGGAAGGCCCAGGGAACTTCTGAGAAGGCCTGTGGACTTCCGAACCTTCTGAGCGGATTCTAGCATTAAGTCGGGCATGTCCCTCTACAGGAGGAGTATTCAAAAATAGTATCAACTAGTCCTGGGACGATTGTTCGGTTTTTTGTTTCTTTTTTTGGGTAAAAAACAAATATGTTCGAATATCTCTATTTGACTATTTTTCATTTTTTCGTTCAAGATCCGAGATCCGCCTGTCGGAGGACATGCCCAACCTGAGCCTGTCAGGAGAGCCGCCCTTTGTCTCAGCGGGCCCTCTTCCGACTGTGCACGGCCCTGGTGGGCCGGGGCTCCCTGGGGGCCCTGCGCTTTCTGCCCACTCGAGGTCGGGGGCATGCGCCGCGCCGCGGCGCCCGACGGGGCATTCGTCCCCACTGCTGAAGGGGGGGATCGGTGCCCAGACATGATCGCGTCGCAAAGAAATATCAGGACGGCAAGTCTTTCGCCATTTTCGGCCCCTGGGGGCCCTCGCCGGGCCCCGGGACCGTCAACAGAAACGACTCGGGATGAAAAGCCAGCCCCGGGGAAAGGGTCAGGATTTCCAGGGATGCCGTACGTACAGGTCGGTCGTTGAAAGTAGGTATTTTTGGATTCCCAGATCCCAATCTACTTCAAGCGCCTTCCTATTTCAAGAATTGGTATTTTCTTTGTATATGTTTGCTACTTTTTGTATGTTTGTTGTTGTTGTTGCATCTTTGCAGACCAGGACGTCGCATGCCTGGGTGGGGCAGCGGGGCCCAGGGCTTTCCCAGGAGGGATGGGGATGCAGTCAACCAGCACAGTGAGGATGGGCAGCCTTCCCCAAGCGTGCCCTTGCCTCCTTGCCTCCTCGGTCCATCCTTGGCCACGTGCGTTGGCGCGCCCCGCTCGAGAAGCTTCGCAGCGGGCGTCCAGGGCCCCCTGCATCCTTGTCGCGCATCCTGATGATACAGGCCGACGGCAGCTCTGACGACCCTGACGCTTGAGAACACTACCCCTGTGGGTTCACTCGACGCTGCGGCATCAGACACTCCCGCTCGGGTCCATGTTGGCTGCAGGCATCCGTCGGCTTCTGGTCCCCAGTGTATTTTGTTAATAAAAGACAATCCGGACATTCGATTTGCAGGAGTAGGGTTGACATGTGGTTGCTTACGGATACCGCCGCCGCAGCGGCTGCCGTCGGCTGGCATTGTCGTTACTGTGTCGCGCAATAGACGCTATCTGCGCAATAATGCACCACGGTGCAAGCGCGAAGTCTCGATCATGCTCTTTCGTGCGAAGAGACGGGCCCGATGGCAGAGGAGTGCCGTGCGAGGCACACTGGAGTGTTTCTGGGTCCTTCCTGTTGACGCTTCATGCGTCCCCAGCGGCTCATCCAGACAAGATGCCCAAGCGGCTTGCGGCGATCAAGGAAGCGTGGGATCACTGAGTGGGACAATGAGGTGGGGCAGCCGTAAACAAACCGAGTATCGGGATCAGCCTGAGCAGGCCTGGGAGTGAACCATCAATGGGAGCTTCTTGGTACAGTGCCGTTTTTAATACATGCTCCGCGTGCGGATCACGTATTAAAGATGCAGGGATTTAGTATAAAAAACCACGATGAGTTCATGCATAAACTTATCCATGCACAATTATGTATGAAAACTCAATATTTTCAAACATCATCATATATATATACATATTAAAAACTGCCCTGTAAATGGGAGCTTCTTGGTAGCTTACTTGGGCCAGGTTGGGGCACTCTTCTGACCACGGTGGAGGCCCTTCGGAACCTCCTATGGGTCTCCTGGGGCCCTCTTGTAGGCTTGGGGGCTCTTTGGGGGCCTTGGGGGCCCTCTTGGGGCCATCTCGGAGGCCATCGATCAAGGAAGGGGGGGAAATGAAAACCAACACCTCCCCGTCCTGGAGTCCGCAAAGTCGCTTCTTGGGGCCCTCTTGCGGCTCACTTGGGGCGCTCTTGGACGCCCTGGGGCCCGTTTCGGGGCCCTCTTGGACGGATAAACCACGACCTGCGGAATATCCCCGAGCCTCCAGAATCAAGCAGCCTTCCCGCGGCTTCCTGTAGACATGAGCCCTGGAATCGGGGCACCCTCAATCCCGGAGCAGAAAAACACGAGTTCCAGAACGGCAAGGCACGAATCACAAACAATTCGTGCACACTAGGGAAGGGGCGTCTCCTCCTCCTCCTCTTCCTCCTCCTCCTCCGCCTCCTCCTCCTCCTTCGCCTCCTCTTCCTTCCTTCTCCTCCTCCTCCTCCTCCTCCTCCTTCCCTTTCTCCTCCTCGTCCTCCTCCACTCCTCTACTCATGTTGGCCAGCTCTGACGCCAAACAGTGTGCTTCTAGCAGTTAATGCTGACCAATATAGGTGGTGTAATCTATGTGGTGCAATCTGTGTGGTGCAGTATATATTGTGCAATATCTGTTGTGTAATCTTTGTGGGGCAACATCTGTGGTGCAGTCTGTGGTGCAACGTACGTTGTGAGTCCATTTGGTGCAATCGACGTGGTGCAGTCTGTGTGGTTGAATCGAGGTTTTACAATCCACGTGGTATACTCTAGGTGGTGAACTTATGCGGTGCAATATATGTGGTGCAAGCGGCGACGAGGCGGCCACGGCGAGCACGGAGCCGCCAGACCGCCACCCAGGCCCAGACGACGGGGCGGCGACGATGCGACGGGGCGGCGACGGCGAGCACGGAGCCGCCAGACCGACAATCAGGCCCAGACGACGGGCGGCGAGGGGGCGGCGACGGGGCGGTGACGGCGAGCAGGGGGCCGCCAGACCGACATTCAGGGCCAGTTCCGTAGAAGCGAAGTCAGAGCCCTTAGCGCAAGCACTACTTGGGGAAGGTGAGTGCATTTTATTTCGCTCTCTCATTTTTTTTTTTTTTTTTTTTTTTTCTCTCTCTCTCTCTCTCTCTCCCTCCCTCTCTCTCTCCCGAAGATGATCGGTGAATCGCCCGCCTCCCTTCGCTCTTTGTTTCCCCCGCAGGATGTCAACCATTTGTAGGCCCTCTTGTTTTTTCCCCCCCGATCGGAGCGTTTCTTTTTTTCCGTGCCCCCAAATGTCCAAGTGGTGCTGCCGCTACAGGTTGGCCTCGTTCTAGGATCGGTGCTGTGCTGCCGTTATCCAGGCGGGCGCTCTCGCCCTAGCGCGGGCCACACTGTTCGGGATCCGAGTCCTTTATCGCTATCGCCCCCCCCCCGCCTCTCCGCTCCTCCACCTTCCCCTGGTGCTTCCGCTCCGCTCACTCTTTCTGCTCCAGTGCCTGTTGCTGCTGTTACCCCTCGTCCGCCTCCTTCCTCCTTCGCCTTCTCCTCCTGCTCATCCTTCTGCGCATACTACAATGGAGTCCTCTCTGGAGTTCCAGGTTCGCTGTGACACGCGTCCGCGAATAGAGAAGACATCAGTGCAATGGGAAGGGATGGGTGTGGGCGGGGGATGATGTCAGATATGGCGCGTGCGCGCCTAGCTTGCCTTCCCCTCCTCCTCATCCTCTCCACTCCTCTCCACTCCTCTCCTCTCCTCTCGTCTCCTCGCCTCGCCTCGCCTCGCCCGCATCTCCTCTCCTCTCCTCTCCTCTCCTCTCCTCTCCTCTCCTCTCCTCTCCTCTCCTCTCCTCTGCTCTCCTCTCCACTCCTCTTCTTCTCGTCTCCTATCCTCTCCTCTCCACTCCTCTCCTCTCCTTCTCCTCTCCTCTTCTCTCCCTCTCCTCCTCCTCCTCTCCTTTCCTTTTCTTTCTCTCCTCTCCTCTCCTCTTCTCTCCTCTCCTCTCCTCTCCTCTCGTCTCCTCTCCTTTCCTCTCGTCTCCTCTCCTCACCTCGTATCTCCTCACCTTGTTTCTCCTCTGTTTTTCTATTTTGTCTTGTTTCGCCTTGTCTCTTTTCTCCTCTCCTCTCCTCTCATCGCCTCGCCTTGCATCGCCTCTCCTCGCCTCTCCTCTCCTCTCCTCTCGTCTCCTCTTCTCTCCTCTCCTTTCCTCTCCTCTCTTCTCCTCGCCTCTCCTCTCCTCTCCTCCTCGTCCTCCTCACCTGTCCTCTCCTTTTGTCTCCTCTCCTCTCCTCTCCTCTCCTCTCCTTCTCGTCTCCTCCTCTCCTCTCCTCTCCCTCCACTCGTTCCTCTCCTCTCCTCTCCTCTCTCCTCTCCTCTCCCTCCTCTCCTCTCCTCTCCTCTCTCCTCTCCTCTCCTCTCCTCTCCTTGCCTCTTCTCTCCTCTCCTCGCCTCGCCTCTCCTCTCCCTCGCCTCGCCTCTCCTCGCCTCGCCTCGCCTCTTCTCTCCTCTCCTCTCCTCTCCTCTCCTCTCCTCTCCTCTCCTCTCCTCTCCTCTCCTCTCCTCCTCGTCTCCTCTCTTTCCTCTCCCCTCCCCTCCTCTCCTCTCCTCCTCGTCTCCTACCAAATGTACGGATTTACGATCCGACCGCTGTGTTACAAGAGTTCCGACAACTCCAGTTACGCTGGTATCGCGCTTCTGAACCACAGATGCGTGCGATTCTGTCGCATGTAGGAACTGATGTTGTACGACTGAACATGATAAGGAGTAGTAGACTCATGCCGTAAGTGCAGAGCCTGGGAGAAGCCAGGTGCTACAGTCATGCCTTCGATAAGTCTCCCTGGCAAATTCAACGTAGAAGTCGAGTGTGATCTGATGTTCTACAAACGACGCATTGTGCCCCACATGATTGACCGATATTTTCGTTGGGCTGCAGGCCGAGAGATTGCCGACAGGACGATGCATGCGGTATTGGGCGCCTATCACAACTGCTGGATGCGGCACGGTCCAGCGACGGTGATGTATTCCGACGGTGAAGGCGTCAATGGTATTGCCAAGTCCATCTTGAAGGCTAAGGGCACAGAGCTGTGCATCCGTGCCCGAGGCCAGGTTGCCACTACTATCGAAGCACGCAACGGCATTATGACACACGCTTTGCATGTTACGGAATAACATTTTAAACGGCACAATGTTCCATTGGTTTTGAGACGCCCACTGCACGAAGACCTATTTGTCTGCAGTGCATGTACCTTCTACAACGGGGTGTCGCCATACCACGCGCTGCACGGCCGACAATCGGTTTGTCTACCGGACCTGCCGGTACTGGGCTGCCAACAGGGGACGGAACCGTCCGATCACAACCGGGAGCAGGATCAGAAAGATAAACATTGACGCCATCACACAGGCCACAGCAGTAGCCAAAACCAATAGAGCCCTTCGCACAAAAACGACGGCAGCAGGGCACCGCAATTATCAGCCAAGGGATCTCGTGGACTACATCCGTCCGACCACTATTCAGGATGACTGGAATGTATGGAATGGCCCATGCCCCATCGCCCGTAATTGCCCTGATCGTGGTGCAGGTTGGCGGTCGGGAAGTCTTAATGCAGCACCCAGACTTAGGACGCACGTATATGTTGAGGTACTAATGGTGCTCGAGATCGGCTTGGATACTACGGCCACGCGAACGATGCTGGCCTTCATCGCGAGCCCGCCTGCGGGGAAACCTGCAGGGTCTTCGGCTACCTGCCGACCGAGCAAGGAAACTTGCGGATGACTGCGGCGAGTCGTCTCTCGCCTAAAGTACATTAAGCCTTGCGGTTCCTCATCGGAAAATACTTTAGGGTAGAAAACGTAGTGGCGGAACGTTTGGCTAGAAGCATCCACGGGTTACCGGCGGCGCCCTGTGGTGATAGCTGCGCCTTGGTATGCTATGACAATCACGTCAGGCCAGGATTGCATCACAACGACTCCGACGGTACCGCTCTCAATATCCATGATATCACTGCAACCACACGCGCGCGAATAATCCAGTGCTTGAAGTCTTCAAAACCTCAGGCAACCTTTGACGAGGACCTTTCGCAGTTTGAGGACCCCGGCGTCGGGCGGCCGCGCCCAAGAGGAGAAACGGCCTCCAGCGCCGGCCGCGCTAGACGGCAGGCTACTGACCATTGCTGAGAAATCAGAACTGGACCTAGGAGCACACATCACACAAACGTGGTTTGTCGAGCTCCAAGAGGAAAAAGAACTGCTCGAGACACCCTCGTGGGAGTCTTTGTGTTCTGTGCCCGCCGGGATGGTCGAGGACAGCCGCGTGCTCGCGGCTTTGGCCAGTGAGAAGCAAGGACATTTGCGAGAGATAGGTTATGTTCGGTATCATGATACCGGCGAAACTTTCGTGGCGCCGTGGGCCACAAAATACGACGAGACTCATCATCTCTATGCAGACGAACACGGTCAGTATGATGAGCTGTGCTTCAGTACTGACGTGGCTAAGGGTGCTCTGTCAGAGCAACAATGCGAGTCGCTACGTAACGACCAAGTAACCGCAATGTGTGTGCATGTCTCAGCCGCAGCTAAAAGAACCGTGGTCGTCAAGGAAGACGATGTCCCCACGAAGGCAGAAATTCGATCCAACCCGACTGAAATATCTTGGGCTTTGTGCACGGAGTTCAAATTAGGATTTGATAACACATGCTTGGAGATGCAGGGCATCACAAATTCTACCAAGATTACGACATCTAGATACGTGTACAGGTGGAAGTTTGTCAAGAACGACAAAGGCGAGATGGAACGAACTATGCGACTACGCTTTGTTTTTCGTGGTTTTACGGATGTCGATGCATTCGACGTAGGAGCTTTCTGAGGCACTGCTCGTCGAGCAAGCCAGAGACTGCTCGCCAGCGCGGTCGCGTGCAAGAGACAATGGGTCATGTCGTCCATGGATGCCGATGTTTTTTTTTTGAAAGGCCTGGCGTCTCGCGAGCTGGCAGAAGCCACTGGAGAGAAAGAGCGCATGGTCTGCGTTGTTCTTCCACCTGGTTCAGTCTCGTTGCTGCGTGCGCTGCCCGGCTTCTCGCCCTTTGACGAGTCAAAGCATTGTTTCGATTTCTTGGGCCAGGCGCGGGCGCCGAAGATGCCCGGGGGGAATTCTCGATGAAGCGCCGGGCCATCGCGCGCTAGGCTCTGGGCTGAAACTTCCGTCATGTGATGGAGAATTCGAGACAAGCCCAAAACTCTTCACAGCCAAGCGCGTCGATGACATAAACGTGGCAGGAGTGGGGGGCACCATGGACATATTCGTAAAATCGGGGCATGCATACTGAACAGACGCCGTTGCAAAGGTTGCGCCGTGCGCTTCGCTGAGCCCGAGGGCGGCCGCGTCCAGCTAGATCAGAATGAGTATCTGAGACATCTTCGCCCTATGCAGCGCCCGGAACATGCAGGCGCTGTGGCCGAAGACAAGTGGCGAAGACAATGTCCGACGCGTTCATCGGCGTTGGGGCCCAAGACAAAGTGGCGAAGACAATGTCCGACGTGTTCATCAATTTACGTGGCTCCTTGGCGTGTGCATTCATCACTCAGGTGTGGTTGATGGCGCGCGTGGAGTCCACGCGCGAAGACTCAAAGCCGTCGCGCGCAAACTTCAGCAAGGTCAACGAAAGACAATCGATCAGCTGATGTCCCCGACAGGAGAAGTGGACCTTTGCAGTGGCTCCGGATGTCGTCGCCTCAACGGGGGCGAATATGGCAGATTGGAAGAATATGGCACTCGAATGGCCAACTTTTTACTGCGCGGGCGCGCGCCTAGCGACAAGGCAGCAGTACATCTGATCGATTCATGCTGCAAGTCGCATCGTTTGCAGGTGCGTTTCAGCTGCTCAGCTGAAACGCTGGCAGCCGCTCCTAATCTTGAAGACTGCTACCCTACCATTGTTAGGTTGTATGAGTTTAAAGCTAGGCCCATGGCGCCCATTCAACTGGGGGGCATTTTAGAGACAGGTGGTCTCAGCATTAAGGCTATCCTTACCGTGGGCGCTGAGTTGGTCTTCGAATCCTTGTCGGCGAAGGACTTGAAGAAGCCTGCCTAGTGTGCCCTGCTGGGGCGCATCAGCTGGGTGGGGCAAATCATGGGCCGAGGTGTTGTTCATGGCGTGCAGTGGTGTGATGCACGGGGCATGACCGCTGGCGGTCATGCCCAAGGGTGTATCGATCGGGCGCTACTGCTGCAAACCACGGAAGGCAATTCCTCCAAACATGAAGTAAACAAGTACATGCTTCATCGAGACAAGAAATATACAGCGCCAACATAAGGGTGCCCTACCCAGGGCCAGCGGATAGGTCTACGGATGACTCGTCAAACGCTTGCGCGTAGCTATCCTTGCCCAGCCACGGGCATGTATAGCTACAGCTCATGCGACAGCTCGGGCACGGGCCTTCGCCTTGAAGTTTTGAAGGGGGTCTGACCGCTGGGTCATGCCCCCTCGCGCGCCGCGCAGTTTGACGACGGGCATTTGGTCAGGGGTCCCCTTTAATCATCTGCGGGTGGTCGCGCGGTCTTGCCCGTGACCATCCGTAATTATCTGCGGCTGAGGAAGGGGGTCTGCCCATGTTCGGCCCTGGTGCTCTGTGCTGTTATTCGTTTACTTGCCTGCGCACTGTCGGGGGTGATACCAAACAATGTCACCATCCTTTTCTGTTCACTTGATAGAAATGACTAGGACGTGGATCTAGCGTTCAGCCCCCCCCCCCCCCCCTGGCCGACATTAAACGAAGGTTAAGGTGGGGTTGCATAGCGAAAACTATATCCGGCGCTGTCTTGGCTCAAGGCTGCGCAGTCGTATTTGACAGCTGCGCGACTGTGTGTGACTCCATGTGGGTCATCCTATCAGACAGCGGCCACATCTATCTATGACCTTCCTCTCCGTCCTGTGGCTTATCTCGTGCCTTTCGTCGTGCTTGCCGCCGAGGTGCATGAAAAAACGGCAACTTGCCGCGTGATGCAGACTTGGGCCTCAGGGGCCCGAGAGAAAACCTACGCGTGGGGCCTGGGGCGAGATGCCATAATCAATTGAACGCCGCAGCTCTGCGGAGCCCCAGAGACCAGTGCCATTGATTGACATGCGTCGGCGCTCCGAAAGTATATTCCGATTTGAGAGGCATGGCGCCGCGCGAATGCAGCGCAAACGCTATGCTGGAAGGGCGCGGCAATGCATGCCCCCTCCTCAGTCCCTAGGAATCCTCAGGAATCCCAGGAATCCCAAGGAATCAGGATTCCTAAGGATTCCTAAGGTTTCTTAAGAATTCCTATGGATTCCAAAGGATGCCTAAGGATGCCTTAGGAATCCTTAGTAAACCTCAGGATTCCATTGAATCCTCAGGCCGTTGCCGCTGCGACTGTCATTGCGAATGCGACTGCGACTGCGAGAACAACAGAATTCTAAAACTGGATTCTCACTTGAATCGCAAGGGGAATGCTTCCATACATGCTTATACACATCGCTGTTAGGTTGCTTTGCCGGGATAATTGATAGGAGGTTCTAGGCGGTTTGCCCGCGTTCGGTTTCTTCGGAGTGGGCCCGAATACTTCGAGAACGATGTTTTTACAAGGGGCCCGAAGCGGTTTGCGCATGTTTGGGTCGTTCGAACCGGACCCGGAATTTTTCTTGGCACAAGTCATATGGGATTTGGCCATTTTCAGGTCGGCCGGTCAATTTTTCGGGTCGTCGTATGACCGAACCCGAAAGCTTTTTTCGAGGAAGTCCTATGCCGTTTGCTCATTTTCGGGTCAGTAGACCGATTTGGATCTAAAATTTTACATGCGGAAGGGGAACCCGATCCCGCGACCCCGGGCGGGGGTTAGGCTTTGCCCTTGCACTGTGCTGGGCCCCTCTGGCCAAACGGGGTGCTGGGCTGCCCATCGGCGCGCCGACTCTGCCCTCGCGACATCGCCCCCGTCTGCCCTCGGGCCCCGCGAGTCTTACCTTGCGCGCGCCACTACAGATGGCCGCGGCGAGCACGGTGGCGAAATGGGGGGAATTTTCGGATCGGCGCAGTATGCGTAATATTTGTGGAAAGACCCTCCTAATGCGCGTGTTAAACCTGCTGGCGTGGATGATGCGGCAGGTGTTGCGCTGTAAACTGCTGAATGGTGCCAGGTGGTTCGTACGTTGATGTGTCCACGCATACGTACTTAGCGGCTGATTCACTTATGCTCGATTGGTTTGTCCCGCCACATATATCATCTTATTTCCGACCTGCTACGCTGTTACGCATCTTTTCTCTGCTCACCTGTTTGGCTGCGTTCTTACAGATCCCTCCAAGTTTCTCGCGTCCTGGCTAAGCATGGGCAGCATGAACATTTCGCTGCTCGTGTATGCCGTTCGTTCTGGTCGGCAGCGCCCGCTCGTCGTTGAGAAATGTGGCCGCACCGCGCAGCAGCTTACACTACATTGCGAGACTGCTGCAGACTGTGGCAGGAATTGGCGGCGCGCACGATGGGTCGGCGCGAGGGAGGCGGCATTCTAAGAAGGCGAGTGGCTTCTGAAAAGTGCTAGGGCCTTGTTGGAGGGGCCAGGCTGCTTCCCAGAGAGCCGGAGGGCTTTTGAGAAACCCGCTGCCCTCTCAAGGAACCCGCCGCCTTCTCGGAAGGCCATCCCCCTCGCGTCGCCCCGCTGCTCTTTTAGCGCTACCAGCAGAATGTTTGCCGGCGTGGGCCCGAAACAGCGCGTTGTAGCAATCTATACGTGGTGCAATGTACGTGTTGCAATCTATGTGGTGCGATGTCAGTGGTGCAATCTATGTGGTTTAATTTACCCGGCGCAACCTATGTCGGGTGAGCTACGAGGTGCAGCCATGTGGAGCTGTACATGTGATGCACAGTGTGTGGTGCAATCTACGTGGTGTGTCATATGTGGTGTAAGGTACGTGGTGTAGGCTATGTGGTGTAATCTATACGCTGCAAGCTCTGTTGTGTAATCCGTGTGGTGCAATTTCTGCGGAGCATCCTCTGTGCTGCAATCTATGTGGCTCACCCTACGTGGTGCAATCTACGAGGCTCGCGCAACCAAAATTGCGACAACCTGTGCAGTGGCGACGGCAGAGCCAGACGGGCGGCGGCGACAGGCGGCCACGAGCCGGCCGGACCGGCACGCAGGGCCAGACGGGCCGCGGCGACGGGGCGGCCACAAGCTGGCCAGGGTGGCGCACCAGCCCAGCTCCCTGTAAGACAAATCCCCTATGTAAGTGCAAGCGCTGTTTGGAAGATTTTGGGCGGCGCGCCGGGAGGGGAAGTGAGAGAGGCAGGCGTTCTCAGAAGGCGGCGGGGACTTCCGGCGTTCTGACACGCCCGCTGTGCTTGCGGAGTGGGCGTAGGAAACTTGTCAGGAGGCAAGAGGCCTTTTGAGCCCTCTGAGGACGCCCGCCGCCCCCCTTGGTTTGCCCCTTGGGCGCGCCGCCGAAACACGAGGCGGCGGAGGAGGAGGAGGAAGAGGAGGAGGAGGAGGAGGAGGAGGAGGAGGAGGAGGAGGAGGAGGAGGAGGAGGCGGAGGAGGTGCAGGAGGATGAGGAGGAGGAGGAGGAGGCGGAGGAGGAGGAGGAGGAGGAGGAGGAGGAGGAAAAATACAAAGAGTAATAATGATATTAATAAGAAGAATATTAAACACAATACCAAAAAGAATAATAATACGACTACTACTAATAACAATACTAAGAATATGAATAAGAAAACGAATAATAAGGAACATACTAATACTAATACTTATAATCATAGTAACAATGAGAAGAAGAGTCATACTAAGAAAATAATTAGTAACATACAACTAATAATCCAGCTCATACGAATAATAAGAATACTGAGAAGAAGACGAAACATAAGAATAATAAGAGTGTTAATAATGATAATAACAATAAGAATAATATTGATAATAAGAATATGATTAATACTAATCAGAAAACGAATAATAATAAGAAAACGAACCATAATAGGAATACTAATAATAGTGGTGATACAAATACGAATACTAAGAAGAATATGACGGAGAAGAAGAGTAACAAGCATAATAACAATAGTTATACTAATATTAATAATCAGAAGAATAATACTAAGAATAATAATCATAATAATAAGAAGAATAATATCAAAACTAATAATACTAATAATAATGCTACTACTATCAATAATCAGACGAATGCTAATAACATTCATAAGACGAATAATAATAGTAATATTACTAGAAAAGTAATCATACTTGTAAGAATAATAAGAACAATAATGCGAATAGTAATAACCAGAAGAAGAATAAGAAGGATACAAATAATAATAAGAATACTAATACTACTAATGATATTAATATTACTAATACTTAAAATAAAGGGAGAATCATAATAATAAGAAGGAGAATACTAAGAATAATAGTCATAATAAGAATAATACTATGAATGCTCAGAATCATAAGAATAAGAATAACAAGAATAATATGAATAATAACCTAATAGTAATAAGAATACGAAGAATAATCATAACACTAAGAATGCTACTAATAATATCTATAATAATAATAACAACAATAAGAATAATAGTACTACTACTACTAATAATAATTAAAATATTAATAATAAGAATAATAAAAATAATAACAAACATAAGAAGAATAATAAGAATTAGAATAATCATAATAATAAGAATAATAATAATAAGAGGAAGAAGAATACTAAGAGTAATAAGAAAAATAATGAGAAGAAGACGAATAAGAATAATAATGATAATAATAAGATTAATAATAATAATAAGAATAATAATAAGAATAATAATAATAAGAAGAATAAGAAGAACAATAATAATAAGAAAAATAATACGAATAATAACAATAATAATATTAATGATAATAACAATACTAATAATAATAGTGATAATAACAATAATAATAAATAATAAAAATAATAATAATAAAAATAATAATAATGATAATACTAATAATAATAATAATAATAATAATAATAATAATAATAATCATAATACTAATAATCATAATAATAATAAGAATAAGAATAATAATAAGAATAAGAATAAGAAGACGAGGAGGAGGATGAGGAGGAGCATGAGGAGGAGGACGAGGAGGAGGAGGAGGAGGAGGAGGAGGAGGAGAGGAGGAGGAAGAGGAGGAGGAGGAGGAGGTGGAGGAGGATGGAGGGAGGAGGAGGAGGAGGAGGAGGGAGGAGGAGGAGGAGGAGGAGGAGGAGGAGGAGGAGGAGGAGGCGGAGGAGGAGGAGGCGGCGGATGGATCCCCATCCCCGCCCTTCTTCCCAGGCTGGGCTGTCGACCATCTGCTGCCTGCGCCGGCCAGCTCGACCGGCGCCCCAGCAGCCGCCGCCGCGGCCGCAGGGCCGCTCGCCAGGTGCATCGTTCTCCACACCTCTGATCATGCTTCGTTTTGCTCTGGTTGTCGGCTCGCCTCGTTTTGTCGTCCCGTTGGAGGCAGTACGCGGCGTCGAGAGTTCAGACGCCTGTCTCACGCTGCGGCGCAGCATGGCTGCGGTGATATGCAGTGCTCGAAGGTGGAGGCAGCATGTTTGTGATTCGTGCGCGGACAAGGAAGTCATACCTCTGATTGCGCATCGAGGACCCCCAGGACGTAGGTCAGCTCCACCGATAGCCCGCAGACTGCGGTCGTATTGGAAGGCTCCAGTGGTCAAACGCAAGCTTGCGCTAACCTTCTTCGAGCATTATCATCGGTCGAGGATCGAGGATCGAGAATTCAGCAGGATTGTCAATTACAACGACTGATGAAGCCATCCTGTCAGCAGGTGCCCCGCGGAAGTCTCTTGTTCGTTGATGGCCCTGGGGGCCCGCAGAAGCCGTGGAACAACCTCGAAAGTTCAAGGATGGACGACAAACGTGCCCCTAGGTTTCTTGTAGCAGAGTTCTTACCGCATGCATACCAGGCACGTTTTTTTCAACGTTCCTGTGCCTTGTTGGGCACCTTGGGGCTGCTTCGCGGCCATGGCCCGATTCCCCTTCGAGACTCTGGTCGGAGCGCACTCCATGGGAGACCAGAGTGCATTTTGAGGGGGACCCAGAGCTCCAGTCATCAGACAGCAACCATCGCGGCGTCCGTTTTTCGTTTCCTTTGGGCCTCCAGGGCGCTTTCCTCGACCCAAGGGGCCGTTAGAAAAGTGGTCTGGCATGAGAAGGGGAGTCCAGGAGGGGGGGGCCCAGACCTCGGCCCACGGGCTGAAGAGGCCGATCCGCCAGAGGTGGAGGCAGAGGGTCGCAGAGGCGAGGCGGGGCAGCCATGCAGCTGCGTGCGGCTGCTGGCGTGCTCGCCCGAGGTGCCAGCGTCTCGGTCCGCGTCCTCGCCCAGACCCACCTTGCTAGACGGTGCTGTCGCTTTGTCCCCCCCTCGTTCGTCTTCCCTCGTTTGCGCAGGATCGGCGGGCTCGTCGTTTACCAGCGCCAGCCTCCAGGAAATCGATTGCGGCGTTCGTTCAGCCATGAATGCGTGAGAGGAGATCTCAGGCTGGGCTCCACCCTACCCCATCCTCTGCCCCTTCTTCTGCTCGTCCTCCTGCCAACCCCTCATCCCGCCTCCCTCCTCGCCTTCTTCCCTCTCTCTTCGTCGATCTTCCCTCAGCATCCTTTCTCGTCTCTCCTCATCCTTTTTTCATCCCTTTTTAGCCGTTCTCCTCGTCGTTCTCCTAGTCGTTGCCCTCCGCATCCTCCCACACGGCCCCCGAGCCCCACCATCTTTCTCCATCCCCCTCCCTGTTCGATCATCCTGTTCCTTCTCCTACTTTTCCCTCTCCTCCTCCTCCTCCTCCTCCTCCTCCTCCTCCTCCTCCTCCTCCTCCTTCTCTCCTCCCCCTCCTCCTCCTCTCCCTCCTCCTCCTCCTCCTCCTCCTCCTCATCCTCCCGTCCTCCTCCTCCTCCCCGTCCTTTTCCTTCTCCTCCTCCTCTTCCTCCCCATCCTCGTCCCCGTCGTCGCCCCCGCCGTCGCCGCCGCCGCCGCCGCCGCCGCCGTCGTCGTCGTCGTTGTCGTCGTCGTCGTCGTCGTCGTCGTCGTCGTCGTCATCGTCGGCGCTCCAGCAGGCTGGCCCATGGGCTCCCCGTGAGGCAACCACAAAGCGTTGCTCCCACGGAGACCGCTGGCCAGGTCTGAAGCCACTGAGCTGGCTGCTCTGCGTCTCGCTCTACGAATGCCGTCGGCATCCCTCCATGTACCGCTTGGCGATGCCATGCCCTGCGCTGCAGTTTTATGATATGCGATGCTCGAGTACGCAATGCTATGCCATGCCATTCATCGCGTACCCTCTGGGGATCGTTGCCTCCTTCGACGTCCGACTGGGCGACCAGATGGGGCTCTCTACGCAGTAGGGAGGGACGGGAGGGAGGGACAGGATGTCAGATATGGCCCGAGCGCATCCAGCTTGCCTTTCTCCTCCTTGCCCTCACGCCCGCGTTTGCCTTCGTGTGTTCTCCGCGGAGTCCGTGGAGGCCTTCGAACCTCAATCGGGAGGGCGCGTGGCTTGGGTTTTCTTGGGTGCGAGCCCGGGGGGGAAGTGAGAAGGGGCGGGCCTTCCCAGAAGGCTGTTAATTCCCCCCGCCTCCTGAGAAGTTTTTAAAGCCCTCCCCGAAAACGGACGGCTTCTGAGACGTCCAGCCGACTTCTGAGAATGCCTTCTTCTTCTTCTTCTAATTTTCCTCCCTCGCTCGTCGCCGAGAGGACGAGGAGGAGGAGGAGGAGGAGGAGGAGGAGGAGGAGGAGAAGGTGGAGGAGGGGGAGGAGGAGAAGCAGGAGGAGGAGTAGTACAGTAGCCATTTTGGCTCACGTTCCAGCACCACGCCCTGGGTGCTTGAACTTGCCCGCAGCCGAGGGGCAGGACCAAGACCCCGCGCCTGGTCGACAGGCGACCATTTTGTCAGCGAAGACGCTTCGAGTGGGAGCAAAGTTCATTCTTGCCCTCCACCTCTCACCCGCGCCCCAAGTTCCAGGATCCTTCTTAGCCTCAGCAGTCACATTCAGAGACGCCGTTACAGATGGCGCAATCGGCAGCGACCTGGATTGGCAAATGTGGGCAGCAGAACTGGCCGAAGGTGACCAATTGCAGCAAGTGCAGCACATATTGGAAGGCTTCAGCTGGACAGGATTCGGTTGGCAAGACGGACGCCGTCAGCGATCCAACATTCAGAAGAGTGCAGGTTCAAAGCCATGGGAGGACGAGGAGGAGGACATCAGAGGACCACCCTTCGTCATAATGGCAACTCCAGCAGAAGCGAATGTGACTCCGAACTACAAGCCTCATTCGCCGAAGGCCGAGAAGAGCGAGAAGAGGATATGCTACAAAGATACGAGGTCCAAGCACCACCTGCTCCGCAACGGCACAAGATAGCGTGGACCATGAACGAGCCCGTCCAGGATATCATAGAGCAGATCGCGGTTCTACGCAGAATGCTGACATCAGAGAAGTCATTGGAGCAACAGGGCGCGTGGACAGAGACTACGGTTGCACGACCGAAGTTACGAGTAGACGCTACCAACAAGGCGGTGGAGATATAGCAGAACATCTTAGACAAAGTTGTGATGCGAGGCAATCTATAGGATCAGCTCGAAACACTACGGCGGACAAATAACGATATTCGAGTCATGATCCAAGAACCACAATAACATAATAATACAATTCGCATGGGCAGGCGTTACACATGGGGGTCGATATGAAGCACATGACGGCCCAAGAAGACAGTAGTAACCACGCACCTCCATCAGATCAGCAAGAGGAGCAACATCATACTGCACGTCAGTTGCAGCCAGTGGTTCAGCATATGCAGCTGATGCAGCACATGATGCAGCATATGCACATACTCCAGCAAACTATGGTGCAGCAGATGCCACAGACATCATCAGCGGCGCCAGCATCACCATGTCCCACGACCATTGCGGCATCATCTCCAGATTTGATCCTGACGCCGACAGAGCCATTCGAGCCCAGATCCAAGTCGCAGTCGGAGATGAGCACGGCACCGCGCCCAAGTCCAAGAAGAGACCTATGATTCAGGAGAGTTCTGCCAGATCTGAGAGCAGCTCGGAGGTTATATTCTCGTTGGGAGCACGGTCAGAGCACAGGAGGAGGCCGACAACCTTCAGGAGCCCCCGTGCGAGGCCGCGTCGCCAGCCCAGGACTCCAATTATCTCAGAAGAAGCCCCTCAGCGACAAAGCCAAGCATGACATCAACGATCGCGCCATGCTGCCGTCCAGCACCCGGCGGCCCAAGATGTGCTGCGAGACGTGAGGGACCCGATATGAGGGAAGCCGACCACAGCCAGAGGCGGTCGACGCGACGGCCCCCCCGGCGACGAGGCTGCTCGGAGTGCCAAGGAAGACCCGTGCGGCGAGTGGAGGGCGTTGTGAGCCCAGTGACTGTGAGTCTGCGCCGGGGGTCGGGAGGCAGTTTTTGGTCTGCGGGGCGAGAGCGAACCTCTTCTTGTAAAAGCTAGGCGGGCTACGCACAGCTTCAATTGGGGAGACAGGGCACAGGCAGGCGGGCGGAGGTTGGGAGACAGGCGCAACCAAATAAATGTGTACATAGACTCCAGCGGGTCCCCACCGTCGCCCCTGGTCAGTGCGCGACCTCTTGCGGCAGATCATGGCCACGAGTCGCTTTTGGTGCGGCCGTGCCAATTCATGTCGTCGAGTCCCCCTCTTCTCCTCCGCCTCCTCCTTCTCCGGATGGGGGTTGCGGCTGGCCGAGTCGTGATTCGAAGGGATGTGTGATCGACAACCGAGGCCCTGTCGTACTCGACCTCGATTCCAGGATCCCGATCGTTGTGCCAATCGGGGGCGACGATCCCATAGTGAATATCGCCTGCAAGCTCGGAAGGGGCAAGAAACTTGCTCACACGCCTACAGAGTGAGGCTGCCAGGTCACCCTGCGCGCGGAGGTCGACCAGCTGGGCCTCTACCCGCATGCCAAGCTCGGCCTTGACATGTGCCCCATTCCCCAGCGCGTGCACGGCCACGTCGCAGTTTCGTCGACGGGCCCTTCGACGTAAAGACACCTAGTGCGTTGGCCTGGGCTGTCCGTCGTCGGCCTGGGCGCAGCAGGAGCCTTCTCCCTCTTGGGAGTTCACGCGGGGAAGTTGTTCACGTCCGTTGGGGCTCCTCTCGACGCTCTCTGAAGTTGAACGGCACCTCTCCCGAGATGGGTGCCATTGTTCGGGCTCTGTTGTGGACAGGTTTCCAGCCGCAAGGCCTGGCTTCGAGTTCCAATGTCGAAGCAAACTCTGCGTCGGCTCTTCAGATCGCCGAAGGGGTGGCTCGGTCTGAGGCCCGCCCTGATGCGCCCTCTTGCGAGTGCTGGCGCAGGAAGTGCGAGCCCGACGCGGAGTTCATTGTGGACATGTGTCGTCTCTCCGAGCCCATCCGTGGAATGTGTTGGTTGATGGCCTTTCGACGCTTCAGCGTGTCTTAACGGCTGTGCGCGGCCCTGGCTGGGCTCAACGCTTGACCCCTGCGGTGGGCGATGCCTGGTCATGGGTTGGGCATGCTGATGCTGATCGCCACGCTTGCCCCTCAGTCGTGTGCGCAAAGGGGCAAGTAAGTATTGCGACCCCGCTAGGATACATGAGGCCTCCAAGAGAGGAGGAGGAGGAGGAGGAGGAGGAGGAGGAGGAGGAGGAGGAGGAGGAGGAGGAGGAGGAGGAGGAGGAGGTTGAGGAGGAGGAGGGAGGGGAGGAGGAATAGGAGGATGATGAGAGGAGGAGGAGGAGGAGGAAGAGAGGAGGAGAGGAGGAGGAGGGAGGGAGGAGGAAGAAGGGGAGCAAGAGGAGGAAGAGGAGGCGGAGGAGGAGGAGGAGGAGGAGGAGGAGGAGGAGGAGGAGGAGGAAGAGGACGAGGAGGAGAGGGATGGGGGAGGGGGAGGGGGAGGAGGAGGAGGAGGAGGAGGAGGAGGAGGAGGAGGATCACTGAGGAAGCAGACAGGACAGCGAGCGGGCCGCCAATGGCATTGGGGTGCCAAAGGGGGACCCTTTGCTTGGGGAGACCAACTCGCAGCCTGTTTGTTGGGCGCCAACCGTTGACCCCCTCGAAGGCAGTCCAGACGTTGTCGACGACGACCTAGGAATTTGCGGGAAGGATGCCGGGCCCCTGGACACCCAACCTGAAGCCGACCGTTTGCGCAACGGATCCAAGGGTTGGCCCCTCCCGCGACCCCTCTCGCAGGGCATACAAGGGTTGGCCCCGCCCGCGGCCGCACACACAGAGGATGATTACAATGGCCGGCCCACTTTGTATTCGAAAGACGCAAGCGCAGACAACATCAGAGCGAACGTTGGGCATACGCCCATGCCGCTCTTGCCATGACACTCAATGCAGCGTAAGTGGCCTCGCCCAGCCAGCAGACCAGAGGGTAGACGAACCTCTCGTGCCCACTGTTGCCGCGCTGCTGGCTTTTGAGCTCCTTTATTTTGGCCCACACGCATGGTGGAAGGGCGGCAAGGCCATTGCCAGTGGCTTTGACAACGAAGACGTCCGACAACAAGGCCACGCCGTCGAAGTCCTTGCGCCGGTTGGCCCTCTCGAGCCAGGCATCCCAGCTGAGCCTGGACGCTGACCTACCACGGCGGTCCCGCGCAATTGTTTTGCGCGCTGGGATCCATCTAGACCTGGCAGCCGCACCTCTGAAGGGGTGTTTCTGATTCCGGAGCCGAAAGCTTCGAACGAAGACCCTGATGCCCCGGGCACTCTCTCGTACAAGTCTGCATCTAGCCTGCCTGCGTGCGTGTTTGCAAACGTCCCCATGCCCACCGAGCCGGCCAAGCGGACCAGAGCTACCACCTGGTTGGACGGCCACTCGTTGGCAGCGTGCCCAGCCAGGCAGTTTCGTAGCGCCATGGGGTTGGCAGTCTGTGCGGCCACCGCGAAGACTAGCGCATTGTCCGGAACCTCTCCGCACGCAACCTTGCAGCGCAAGGTGCGGAGGCACACCCTGATGGAGAGCTGACGTGCCCCATCCTGTGGCTCCACACGGAAGTTGGCGTTGCCTACGTAACTGACTTTGACCACCACTGTGGCTGGTGGGGCCAGCATTGCCCGCCCATGCCCATGAGGGCCCACCACCAAGGTGGAGAAGCCTCATGGAGCCTCCACACGCCCACCTCGAAAAGACCGCTCCCCGTTTCGCCGACGATGATGCACTGCTGCCGCCTCTGCTCCCGCCGATCGGCACGTTGGTCTCTCGGCATTTGGTGCACAGGCCGCGCCGGGAGATGGGCCCCGTGTGCCGGCGGTTGTTCGGGCAGACGGTCGGCCAATTTCGTGGCATCGTGCTGCGCACAATGGCCCCCG
>CAUYUJ010020861.1:45000-109718 GCA_963575745.1 Prorocentrum cordatum
TCTCCAGGGCGCGGGGGACATTCTTTTCGGGGGGTGCGGGCCGCGCTCTGCGAGCGGCTCGTCGCCGCCCCCGTTTCTGTGCTTCAGGACCAGGGGCCTCCGCTACCGCCTGGTCCACCCAACAGGCAGACCCGCCTGGGGGTGAGGGGGCCGTTTGCCCCCTCCCCTCGGCGGGCTCTGCCTGTCCCACCGTCTGCCTCGGGCAGGCGGTGGAGTTGAGCAGCGGGGCCTCTCCCCGGCTGCTCTCGACGGTCGCTGCCCTCCTCTGGGTGACGGCCGCGTGCAGCGCCTGCGCAGGCTGCTGCTCCGGGCTGCTGGGCCCGTGCCTGTGGCGGAGGCTCTGGCCCTTCGCCTGGCCGCGCGGTGCGGCGCCTGCTCCGCTCGAGCAGGACCGCCGCGCGGCCCGAGCGCTTGCTTGCGGGCCAGGAGCCCAGGCGCTCGACAGGGCTCGGGCCCTGCGTCCCGGGGTCGGTGCCTTCGTCGGCGCCCGCTCAGCGCGCCGCGCTCAGCTCGAGGCGGCCCTCACCGCCTCGCGGGGCCGAGCCCCTCGGACGGTCCTCCTGAGCCGTTCCGCGCGAGCTTCGCTCGCTCGCGCTCGCTCGCGCGCGCTCTGCTCTTCCTCTCCCTTCTGGCCGCCTGGATGGCGCATCCGCTTGTCGGCGGAGGTCCCATCTGGCCCGACCTACGCTCCTTTGCTACAGCTGCTGCCGCGCGACCGCTCGCCGGCAGGCGCTCTCGCAACGAGACTGCTCAGCGGAGCGCTGCCTCAGCGACGCGAACCCAAAAGCTCCCGCCTTTCCTCCCCTCGCCTCCCTCTTCTTCTTCCATCGAGGCGGGGGGAAACGACGAGGACGAGGAGGGGTACGAGGAGGCTGAAGACCTGGGTCTCCGCAGCGAAGAACAAGCCGCCAGAGGGAGGAACGGTCTACTGCTCGCGCCCCACCAGCCACCGCCGCGCAGTACGCACCGCCCGCAGCCCACTGCAACTCTGAGCCAGCCTCACGCCCGCCGAACCGCGGGCGAGGAGGCAGAGCGCGCGAAGGGAACCGCCTTGGGGACGGGGGAATGGGAGGAGGAGAGTCCTGCTAACCTCCACCTCCTCACTCACTCCCCTCCCCCCCTCACAACGCCATGGCTCGACCGGGGCCCCGCTTGCTCAGCGGGCACCGAGTGGCCGCTTCGCGCGGCCTTCCGGGTTCCAGGCACCGACGCGGCGGGCCTGTCCTCGTCCTGGTGGGACGCGTCATCAGCTGAGCCACCCGCTTTGTTGGCGAGCGCCTTTGACGTTCAGCGCGGTGTGCCCCTTATCTGCACCCTCCCGCCGCCGACGCTGCAGGGCAGGCGTCCCCTGCCGCCCCCAGGCCTCGCCGAATTGGGTATCGGCCCCCCTCCGGGCCTTGGCCCTCCATCGGCTGCCGAGCGAAGGCCGCCGTCGCCACGGGTTCCGACGGGGTTGCCTCCTCGTCCGCCACCCGGTTTGGTCGCGCCGTTGGAGCCGGATGTGTGGCGTGTGGAATCGCTTCCGCGTTTCTCCGGCATGGAGGCCGGCGCTCGGGTGCCGCCTGCGATCAGTCCGTGCACGCCCGCGGAGTCGTTTCTCGTCGGTGGTGGATCGCCCTTCCAAGCCGGGCGGGCGGGGCCGCCGCCAGGTCTCGCCGACCCAGAGGCGCTCCCGTCGCTCCACCGTAACGCTGTTGATCCCGCCTCACTTTGGGCGTGCGCTGCCCGTGACTTGGGTTGGTATGGTGATTTCGGAGGGCTCCCACCGCCTACCAGCCTCGTGGGTGGTGTCGGCGCGCCCGCCGCCAGTGGTCCATCCCCGCGTGCGGGCGCCCGCGATTTGTTGCACTCGCTCGGGCTATTCGGGGATCCAGCCTCATCCTTGTCAGCCCTGCCGCCCCACATGAGGACATATGCGATGGCGTCAGCCGCCGATGCCGCTGTTTCACGGGGGGTTCTCGTTGCGGCTGCTTGCCAGGCTACTCCTCCACCCGCCGCCGCTGTGCCTTCGCGCGGTGCTGCGGGCTCGGGCACTTGCGACTTGCCGCGGTCGCTCGGGGTGCATGGGGACCCCCCCACGCCCCCGCCCGACACAGCGTCGGTGCTGGCAGAGTCTACTTCTGAGTTCGGCTGCACGGGCGACCCGGGCGGGCTCTGGCCGCCGACCTGTCCCGCGAGCGGGGTCGACGTGTCAGGTGCACGAAATCCTACTCCATGTGGCGCGGGCGCGTCCCGCGTTGGCAACGGGACGTCGTCAGCCCACGTTCGGTGCCCTTCTTCTCTGCGCCGACTCGACGCGTCGCCGGCCGCCTTCGTGTCTCCTACGAGCGGTGCTATCTGCTCGAGTCCACGCGACGTGCTGCGGGCGCCCAGGGTTCGCGGCGACCTTCCCGCGCCCCTGTCAGACTCAGCGGGTCATTCGAGCGCTCACGACCTGCCGCGGTCGCTCGGGGTTCCTTCGGACCTGGCTGACGTGGCCGACAGGATGGCTGCATTGCCCCTGGCCACCCCAAGGCCATCAGCAAAGCCTTTCGCCGCTGGGCCCCGCGCCTCCGCCTGGGCAACACGACCTTGCCTCGGTCGGCGGCTTCGCCGAGGCGGGCGGCGCGGACGCCGTGGACCCGCCTCCTGCGGCGCCCCAGTCGGACCTCAGCATGGCGCTGATGTGCTTGCATCAGTCTCCAGCCCTAGCCCTGCAGCAGGGGCGGGGCTCCCGCCCAGCAGCTCATCCGCTACTGGGGTTTCTGAGCGACTACGCTCAGGCCCCGTCCGCATCTTCGGGCGACCTCAACTCTTCGTCCACTCAGATGCGGGGGATCGCACGGCGGCGCGCTTGGCATGCTACCTTGGCGCAGCACGGTCCCGCCGTGCGAGACCCGCTCGGGGTTCAGACGCTGCTGACCTGCCAGTGCATGTTCATCGATCAGCAGGCGGGGGACCGCGGCTGCCTAGAGGCCGCATGGTTCCTCACGGGGGTGGAGCCCACTCCATGTCGCGTCACCAGTCAGCACACGGAGCGCGAGGCGCAGTCCCCGTTTTCACCCCTCGTGGACTTCCGCTGGCTGTCCGCGCAGGGCGAGTACATGAAGGAACTGCAGGTTTTTCGGACGCGCCTCGACGCCGAGCGCGCCGCCGCGCTTCCCCAGCAGCCGCCTCACGTACCCAAGCAGCCCAGGACTCCAAAGGTGCCTCCCAAGGTACCGAAGGTGCCACCCCAGAAGCAGTGACGGGGCCGCTGCTGCCCGTCACCTGCGAGGGAGCTGCCTCCAGTGGCCGAGGTTCAGCGCCGCAGTCAGTCCGTGCTGACGCTGCTGCGGCTGCTAGGCGCGCTTGGGCGCAGCGAGGCCGTGAGGGTAGGAATGCGCTCCTCCAGCGATGCTGGTGCGGCCCCGCAGGGAGGAGTTCGTTCCGCCATCACGCCTCTCGCTTCGCTCCGAGCCGCCCCTCGTATCCACCCGGCCATTTTGGCCACCGCTGCCCTCAGTCGAGCTCCCCCCGCACGGGGTGTGCAGCCCCTGAGAGCGGTGTCCTTGCTGGCGCGCGTCCTGTCGCGTGCACCCCCGCTGCCCTTGCTAAAGTCGCGCCCTTTGTCGCTGACGTGTCTTCCTTGCTGCGTCTTTTTCCTGGCGCAAACATCGATATCACCCACTGGGCAGCTGCGCTGTCTCAGGTCGGGATGGGTGCTCGTTGTTCACTGGGCTCATTCTCCCGCTCATCTTTGCGTGCGTTGGATCGGGACGACCCGTACTTTTTGGGGCCGCCTCCCCGCGATCCTTGGCCGTGTCCGCCTGCCCCACCTCTTGGTCCCCCGCCTGATGGTCTGTCAGCGAGGCGCAGGGAGCGTTGGCGGCTCAGGCGCGCGGCACGGACTCTTGCGCAGTATTCCGTTATTGCGTTGAACTGGCTCACGCTGGGTCACCCTAGCTTCGCTCCCGCCGAAGCCCGAGTCCGCGCCACGGCCTCGCCCTGCCAGGAGGGCGTTCGCTCCCGCATTGAGCGGTTGTGTCGGATCGCAGTTCGCCTTGCCCGCGGTGGCAAGAGCGACCTTGGTCGGGCTTTCGCCAAGTTCGACTCCACCGAAGTCTCGCTCCATGGCCTGGCCACCCATGTCGTAGCTCTTGAGGCTTCCTTCACCTCCTCCTCTTCCGTGCCTGCCCCCATGCGGCACTGCCCGACCAGCGCTCCGCCCGTGCCTGGTTCGTTGGCTTCTGCGGCGGCCTGGGACCCCACCCAAGCCGAGCCCTTCGACCTCAAGGTCCGGGCCTCCCGCATCAAGTGGGATTACTCGCCCGAGTTCGATCCCACTCCCTTCCTCTCCGACGCGCGTGTGCGCGAGGCGTTCCTCGACCCCGAGGTGATGCGGCTGCCGTCGGCAGAGTGGCCTTCAGGCCAGAAGGGTGCACGTGTCCATATGGACCGCGCTGAGCTGTGGGCCCTGCTCCAGAAGTGGGACGCCTGCGGCGCTCTCTACCTAACTCCCGCTTCGGACCTCGCCTGGGATGAAGCTTGTGGAGCTTTCAGGGTTCCAAAGGACAGCGACTTCGATCGTCTGATCCTTAACCCTACAGTGGTCAACAGCCGCTGCGCCTCCATCTCGTCCAGCACGCAGCGGCTCGGCCAGGGCTTCCTGCTGTGCCGCCTGGGCCTGGAGCCTGGCGAGTGGTTGGCGGTCTCCTGCGACGACTTGCGGGAGTTCTACTACACGTTCCGCGTCCCCCCCGCCCGCGCTCGGCGAAACGCTCTGCGAGTTCGCCTGCCTTCGGCCCGCTTCAAGGCATTTCGCGCCTGGCGGCCCGAGCTCGAGGGCGTGGACGTCGCCCCATGCTTGAACGCTCTTGCGATGGGCGACAACATGGCGGTTGAAATTGCCAACTCAGCCCATGAGGGTGTTCTGCGCAGTTTCGGCGCCTTACGACCTCACGAACAAGTCGTGCATCGGTTGCCCTTCCCCCGGGGCCCTTTCGTGGAGATGCTGAACATTGACGACCATACTGGCTTCCAAAAGCTCTCCTGGCGTGGGACGGCGCCTCGCCCTGACGACCCTCATCGTCGGGATCGCGAGGTCTTCGCCGCCTGCGACAAAGGGTACCCGCGCGTGGGCCTGGTGCAGCACCCAGGCAAACGCGCCCGCGGGGAGACGCACAAAGTTGTGGTGGGGGCCGAAGTAGAGGGACGTATCGGTATCGTCTGCGCCCCCCTGGTGCGGACCGTTGCCCTGTGCAGGCTGACCTTGATACAGATTTATCTCGGCATCACTACACGGTCCCTCTTGTCATCTCTTGTCGGTTGTTGGGTGCAAGTTTTCCTCTACCGCCGCCCACTGTTGGCCATATTTACGCATGTCTACAACTTTCTGTCACGTCTGGCAACTGAGGACGGGATCGAGTACGATCTTCCTCCCTCGGTGCGTGACGAACTTTTGGCTTGTACATTTCTGGCCTTCACCGCTATAACCGACCTTCGGGCGCGCCCCTGCTCCGAAGTGTTCGGTACGGACGCATCCCTCGGCTGGGGGGGAGTGGTCCGCGCTCCGATCAGCTCCCAGTTGTCTGCCGAGCTGTGGCGGCGATCTGAGCACGGGGGGTGGCACGCGATTCTGCACAATCGGAGCCTCCTCGCCGTTCTGAGCCGCGGCGAATCCTTGGGCCCTGAGCTTACCCAGCTGCACCGCGACCTGGGGCTGCCTTCTCTTGAGCCTCCCGTCGCGCCGCGCTGGGTAACCGAGCTCTCGGAGGCGATTCGCTTTCGCTTGGCGTATAAATGGGAGTTCCGCATGCCGCGTCACATCAACATCCTCGAGACCACCGTTTATAAGAGTCTTTGCAAGTACTGCTGTATTCGGATCCCAGACTCCCGTATTCCAGTTCTTCTGGACTCGAAGGTGGCCCTGGGGGCGTCCGCTCACGGGCGTAGCAGCTCCCCTGGGTTGTCCCACGTTCTTTCCACCACTTTGCCTTATGTGATCGGGGGAGGTCTTTATATGGGAGGGTTATACGTGCCAACGGATGTGCATCGAGCAGACGATCCTACCAGGAATCGCCCCGTCAGGCCCCCTTCTATACCTCCACCGTCCTGGCTGGTTGAAGCCGAAGCGGGAGACTTCACCAGGTTTGATTGTGTCGCATACGCGGACTCCCGTGCACCTTATCCCACATGTCTGTGGGGACGCCTTGTCGCGTTGCTGCTGTCTCGAGGGCTCCTCGACAGCCCCGTGGGCCACAATGGGGCGGCCTGTTCCCCCCTCGCGGCGGGCGTGGGGCTGACCGCCGCTGCAGACGACGCCGAGGGGCCAACTGCCGGAGCCCCTGGCGCCTGCAGCGCTGACGGGGCGCCCGCTGAGGCGCTCGGCCCCCGTGTGGGGCCGCGGAACGCGCTGTTCCAGCCGCGCGACGAGGGTCCCGGCAGCTGCGCGGAGGGGGCAGCCCGCCTTGTTGCTCCCCCCGCGCTCTCGTCGGCCCCCGACGCGCGTCCCAAGACGCGGTCGGCCCCCCAGCCTGCCGTCGGGGGTGGCCAAGCTCGCACAGTTGGGCGCGACTTCCCGACGGGCCGCGAGGCCGCGACACCTCACGCCTTCCAGCGCGCCGCCCGCCTGGGCCGAGCCCGCCAAGTGCTCGGGGTCGCGGAGGGCGCCCACAGGGACGCGATCGAGGGCTCGTTCCGGCGCCTCTCGGTCCCGTGCCGTCCCGACAAGGCACCCGCGGGGTTGACAGCTGCCGAAGCGGTCGCCCGCGTCCAGCGGTGGAAGGACTTGTGCGACGCGAAGTCCCTGCTGCTGAAGGCGGCGGCGCATCAGTCGGCGTCCGCCGTGCTCGCGCCTCCGCAGGCGAGCCAGCCGTCCAGGCTTCCGCTTGGGCCGAGGCCGTTGGCCAGGGCGCCCGCCGAGGGGCCCCTCCCGCAGAACACGCGTGCCGTCCTGCACAACGCTGAGGTCAAGACGGGCCTCGCCAACGAGGAGCGCGCCGCTCGCGGTGGGGACGCACCCGCGTCGTCTACTGGCCGCTCCTTGGCCGAGGTGGAGGCCGAGGATCCGCGCGCCCTGGCGCGGCCCGCCGACGACCCTGCGTCCCGCTTCAGCCTCCGTGAGCGGCGCGCAGTCCGCGCCCGCCCGGGCCCGCGGGATGAGGCGGTCGAGGACCAGCCCAACCGCGGTGGTCACGCGCCGCACTCCGCCTCGCGCACGGGCGCCGCGCGCACCAGGCGCGCCGCCAGGCAACGGCGGGCTTCGATGGCGGCGCTCCCCGCCCCTGAGGGGGGAGCCGCCACGGCGCCTGGCCGCAGGGCGCGTCGCACAGCCAATGCGCGCCGCTGGGCAGGCGTGGCACGCCCCAGCTCCGCCGCGGGAGTGGGCTCCCCACAGCGGAGCCCCAGCGCTGCCCGCGGCCGTACGCGGTCTCCAAACCCGTACGGGAGGGGCCACACCTCTCCCTCGGGGGGCGGCTCTTCGCCTCCCGTCGACGGCCCGCTCTCGCCCGAGGAGCCGTCGGAGCCGCCTGCGGGAGTGGCACCGGAGGGCCCCCACGCCAGAGCCCCGAGGTGCCCCCCGCGCTCGCCCGACGGGTCACCGCCCGCGAGCGTTCGCAGCCGTTCGAGAGCGGAGCCCGCGTGCGACGAGGACGAGGCGTTCGACTCCGACGACGCCCTTCTGCAAGAGGGCGCGCTCGCCTCTCTGAGCGCCCTCGCGGACTCTTCGATGGACCTTGAGCGCGTCGTGGCGGGCATGAACCCCGAGGTCCTCCGCCGCCTGCAGACGGTTTTCCCTGGTGGCTCGGCTGAACGAGGGCCCCGCGACGAGCGCTCCCGCTCTCATGAGCGCTCCGGCAGCAGGAGGGGTTCTCCCCGCAGCCACGGGGGCAGGCAGCAGCGCGGTAACAGGGGGCACCCTCCTCGCCGCTCGGGGGGCTCCCCGCCCGCCGCTCGCGCCTCGGCTCGCAGCCGCTCTCGGGGCCGCGGTCCGCGCGTAGGCTCCGAGCCTCCGCGGCCCTTGCTCCCGCCGCCGCCTCCGCCCCCTCGCCCTTCAGACAGGCGAGAGGCGTCGCGCTCCAGGGACGCCCGCGGCTCCCCCCGCGCGCCCTCGCGACAGGTGACGTCGCCTCGGCGTCGCGAGGCGCGCGCCCCTCGGGTCGCTCCGAAGCGGCGCCCGAGCCCAGCTACGGCGCCTCGGCAGGCCGCGCCCCGCCAGGGTGCGAGCTCGGGCGGCGCCCACGCAGGCAGCTACCGCGCGGGCCCCGCTGCTCAGGCCCCCCCGTCCTCGGTGGGCACGCGCTCCTCCAGCGATGCTGCTGCGGCCCCGCAGGGCGGAGGGCGTGCCGCCGAGGAACGGGGGTCTTCGAGCGGCCTCGCGCCTGGCCGGGGCTCGGGGCGCGAGCTGCATCCCAGCGGCACCCACAGCGGCGACCCCGGGAGCGCCGCGGCTGCAGCCTTCGCAGCGCGGCGCACGGCTTCCGAGGCCGTCGAGCAGCCCTTGCCCACTCTGACTCAGGGGAGTGCGGCCCCACTGTCCCCTATCTCGGATTCCCGCGTTCCGCGTCTGAACTTCCCTCACCTGTCCGCCGACGAAGCGGCGCGCCTGGGCCTGCAGGCGCCGACCGTCGAGGCCATCTTGGCCAGGGCCCCTGGGCCCCCTCAACGCGTCCAGACCTGCGCTCTGGTTCCTGCCTCCGCCCTAGTAGCGGCTTGGGGGAACAGGCGGGGCAGTGGCGCCTCGACGCAGCCGCCCGCTGCTCTCTCCCCGAGCATCCTGCCGCCCCTGGGGTTGGCCAGTCTCGATGAGGGCGCAGGCTCCGCCGAGGTGGCCGCAGGTGACGTCAGGGGAGCTTGCGCCGAGGCTCCCCAGAGGACCCTGCATCTGGCCCTCGAGTGCCTCCTTATGGCGCTCGAGCAGGGCGCAAGCTCCGCCGAAGTGGCCGCAGGGGACGTCATGGGAGCGTGCGCCGAGGCTCCCCAGACGACCCTGAATCGGGCCCTCGAGCGCCTCATTTTGGCGCTTCGGCAAGGCGCAAGCTTCGCCAAGGTGGCCGCAGGGGACGTCATGGGAGCGTGCGCCGAGGCTCCCCAGACGACCCTGAATCTGGTCCTCGAGTGCATCCTTCTGGCGCTTCAGCAGGGGAGCCACGTTTCACGACACTGGCTTAAGTAGCGGCCAGATTGTTCAGCCGACGACGCTGCGTCGGCCAGAGCAGGGGGGTAAGCATTTGGACTTCACCGATCCGCTCCCGCCCTGCGCGCGTTGCGGCTTCCGTACTCGGTGAAACTATTTGCTTTCGGCTATTGGCGTGCTGATCGTCTAAACGGCCTTCTCGCCCCCCTACGAGCTGTCCGCTCTCCCTGAGCCCCCTTTGTGCTCAGGTCGCCTGTCGTACTGTCAGTTGCGACCTCTGTCGCTGCCCGCCCGCGACGTCCTTGTCGCTTCCCTTCTAGGGGTCGGCCCTGCTGTATGGACCACCCGTCTATCGGCCGCCCGCCGAAACCTTGTCACTGCGCAAGGGCTTTGAGCATGGGTATGGCTGCATCGCCGTTTACGGCGACCAGGCGGACTCCACCGCCTGAGGCGGCGCCCCGGCTCGGGCGCGCGGGGCGGGCCTGCCCATTTTGGGCCGTTCCGCGCGCGCGGCGCCGCGGCCCCGCACGGAGACAGCTCGCTTGCGCGCGAGCGGGAGAATGCTCCTCTCTATTCTCCTTGCGACCCGCGCTCTTGCTGTCTCTGCAGCTTCTCAGCCCCCCTCCCTCCTCTCCCTCATCTTGGCTGATGTGGCGCTGCATCGCCGTTTACGGCGACCAGGCGGACTCCACCGCCTGAGGCGGCGCCCCGGCTCGGGCGCGCGGGGCGGGCCTGCCCTTTTTGGGCCGTTCCGCGCGCGCGGCGCCGCGGCCCCGCACGGAGACAGCTCGCTTGCGCGCGAGCGGGAGAATTCTTATCCTCCTCCTCCTCCTTCTCTTGCATCCCATGGAGAGGAGGAGGAGGCCTCGAGGCCTCGCCCTCACTCTTCCCTCCTCATCCTCCTCCTCCTCCTCTCCTCCTCCTCCTCCCCTCCTTCTCCCGCTCCTCCTCCTCCTCCTCCTCCTTCTCCTCCTCTCCCTCCCCTCCCCCTCCTCCTCCTCCTCCTGCTCCTCCCCTCCTCCTCCTCCTCCTCCTCCTCCTCCTCCTCCTCCTCTTCTCCTCCTCTTCCTCCTCCCCTCCTCCTCCTCCTTCTCCTTCTCTGCTCCTCCTCCTCCTCCTCCTCCTCCTCCTCCTCCTTATCCTCCTACTCCTCCTCCTCCCACTCCTCCCTCCTCCTCCTTCTCCTCTCCTCCTCCTCCTCCTCCTCCTCCTCCTCCTCCTCTTCCCCTCCTCCCTCCTCCTCCTCCTCCTCCTCCTCCTCCTCTTCCTCCTCGTCCTCCTCCCCCTCCTCCCTCCTCCTCCTCCTCGACCAGAACCGATTGCTCTGAGGCCCCCTGGTTTAGGATTGGACCAAGCGGTGTATTGGTCTCGTGATGGGCTACCCAAGGAGGTGGCCATGAATGGAGAAGTGTTTCACGATGGCAGCGTTTTAAAACCTGGGCCCGCGGTTTATGAAGACCCTGCCTGGTCCGTGGTTAAAATCGACGAGGAGGGCGACCTAGTTGCCTCCCTCTCGGGGCCTGTGGGGGCCAGCCTGCCCCCGACGTCGCCTGCTGCCGAACACTTAGGTTTTCTAGCTGCCGCCTCGTGTCCCAGAGTCACGAAGGCGTGGACCGATTTCAAAGGTATCCTCTCGGTCCACCAGAGCCCTGAGGTTAGTAGGAAAGAAATGTACTCGGGAGTTTCTGTTTTGGCCAGGTCCCAGGCCAGCTTCGGGTCCCTCGAGATTGCGAAAGTGAAGGCCCACCAGGATCTTGAGTCCCTGGAGGCTGGCTCGAGGGACTGGTTTCTAGCAAAAGGAAACGACTGGGCGGACAAGGTGGCCAAAAAAGCTGCTGCCTTGTTCCCAGCCCCGTCGACTTTGGAGATTGATTTTTATAAAGAGACTCGCAGCAGGGTGCAGAGGTTCGTGCGATTTGTTGGTGAGGCCCTTTCACTTTGGGCGCCGCTGGCGCCGAAGACTGGGAAGAAAGCCTCTGCCACCCCAGCCAAGAGCCTCAATCCCCCTGTGGGGGCAGCGGGTGCGGTCCATGAGTGGCTTACCCCCCCACCCCCTGCTGCGGGTCCCAGGCGTGCGAGTGCACGCGACAATGCCAGTAGGCACACTTGGGGCTGGTTGAACGGTCACTGGCTGTGCCTGCTATGCCATACTAGAGCTAGATCCGACGCCACCAAGAAAGCCCGCACGGCGGAGCCGTGCCCAGGCAACTCGGCGACACTCTCACAATTAATTAGAGACCCCCAGAAGCACCAACTTATGATATGTGATTACCTTGATATTGAGTCCTTCATTGTAGTGTGCAGGAGGTGCGGCCGATATACGGAAAGCAACCTCAAAGGGCTCAAAGGTGAATGTAAGGAGCGCTTCCGAAGCAAGTTCTCCCAAGGTGCGTGGTCTCTTCTGTCAGGCGGCCGACATCCCAAGAGCAGTATGAAGGCCCGCCCCCGACTTGCCCTGCCCTTTCCTGCTGCCCAGCTCCTAAGGAGGGAGCGGCGAGGCAGGATACATGTGAGCGTAAGTGGTGAGCGGATGTAACCTTAAGGTTTCGGTTAGGGTCGGGTCGGCCTAACCTTAGCCCTCCTCATTAGCCTGTGATGGTCCCTCCTCCTCCTCCTCCTCCTCCTCCTCCTCCTCCTTCCTCCTCCTCCTCCTCCTCCTCCTCCTTCCTCCCTCCTCCCCCTTCTCCCTCCTCCTCCTCCTCCTCCTCCTCCTCTCCTCCTCCTCCTCCTCTTCCTCTTCCTCCTCCTCCTCCTCCTTCTCCTCCTCCTCCTCCTCCTTTCCCTCCTCCCCTTCCCCCTCCTCCTCCTCCCGTTCCTCCGCCTCCTCCTCCTCCTCCTCCTCCTCCTCCTCCTCCTCCTCCTTCTCTAGCATCCCATGGAGAGGAAGAGGAGGAGGCCTGGAGGCCTCGCCCTCACTCTTCCCATCCCCCCTCCTGCTGTTTGAGGTTTTTATAAAAGGGGGGGAGCGCACGCCCAGAGAAGCCGGCGCACTCGATGTTCTCGGCCCACGGCGGTACCAGACTTGCCGTCGCCTAAGATGCGAAGCCTGCTCGCGCTTGCCCTCTTCCCCATGGGGTCCCGCATCGCGCTGTGCGCGAAGGAGGAGGACGGCGCGTGCTCGTCCAGCGACGGCACGTGCGCCGACGATTCCGCTCTGCGCAATCTGCAAGGCGAGTTCGTCCAGGCACTGCAGACCGAGGACTTGGAGCTGGCCCACCGCATTTGCCAGCAGAAGGAGATGCGGGGCCGGCTGCCGCTCCGCGTGCCCGAGCCTCGCAGTGGGAGCCCGCAGCTGCCGCTGCTCGCCTTCCTCGGCCGGTTTGTGCGCTCGAACCTCTCGATGCCGGGCGACCAGGGCGTGCGCCGGGATGCCACGCCCCACGCGCTGGGACCCCTCGTGGAGTGCCTGGTGCGGCGACATGGCCTCGACGTGAACTCGAGGCTGCCGGCGCACGAGGTGGCCTACGTCTTCGCCACTCGCGGCGACCAGGATGCGGCGATGGATTTCGTGGAGCGCGGCCCATGGCCCCAGGCTCCGGAGGAGGGAAAAGGCGACACCACCATTAAGTCGGGCCTGTCCCTCTGCAGGGGAAATATTCAAGAATAGTCAGAAAATAGTCTGGGGACTATTTTTTGAGTATCTTAGGGGATCTTTCGGTTATTTTTGGAGTATTTTTTGTTTCGCCGAAAATCGCCCTGTAGGGGGACACGCCCGATTCAAGACCACCACTTCCAGGGAGGCCTTTCCTGGCGAGAGGGCCCACGATGCCTCCCCGAGCTGGGGGGCGAAGGTGCCTCGAGCGAGGGGGGGGGGGGCACCACACCACCAGGAGGAGCCTCCCTGGCTCCTCGAGTCGGTGGTGGTGGTGGGGTCGTTCTTCCTTGCTCATTATCGGGGGTGGATAGACCTCCCACCCTGACGCGTCGATTGAGGAATTGGCCGTTTTCGCTTCGCGAGAGGGCGTCGCGGCCGTCATTTTTGCGGGGCCAGGTCCGTCGGTTTCGGTCCCAGGCCGTTTTGACTAAGGGGATGTTTGCTAAAGAGAGCTTCGTCCACCGCCGACATTAGGCCGCGGCGAAGTTCCATCCCACGGCGTCGAGCCTCCTAGAGCTGGCGCTGGCGGGGGCCAACACTGACCTGATCAGGCGGCTGGTCGCGGTCGGCGCAGACACGGAGGCGGCCTCGTACAGCGGCAAACACGTGCTGCACCGCGCGCTCGCCGTGCCCGAGAACGCGGTGGTGCACTTCGTGCAGTGGTTTCTGCTGCAGACGGGAGGCTCGAGACGCAGCTGTATGAGCACAAGCTTTCGGATGTCCGCCCGGACTTCCGGGACTTTCGCTGGCCCTCCCCGGCGGCACCTCCCCGCGCGGCCCGCGGCGCCGCGGGCCGGGGAGGGGGAGAGCCCAGCGCCGCCCCGGGAAGGCCGCGTGGGCTGCCGAGAGGCTCTGCCTGTGCAGACTGCTCCTCCTCTGCTGGAGGCGGCAAGTCTGTCAGCGCCGACTGGTTCGAGAGCTTCGCGCGGCTCGCAGACCCGCACGACCGCGAGCTCGCGGCGCACATCCGCCGCTTCGGCCGGGCCGTGAGCGAGGGCATGCCGAAGAGCACCGAGACTGGCCTGGGCTACCGTCATGGCGAATTTGCGGGCTTCAGTCGCTGGGCGACGTCCAGGCTGACGGTCGCGTGCAGCACCGCAGCTGTAGGCGCCTTCTTTGAAGCCATCGACGACCTTCGCGACGTGCCGTCGCTGCACAACGCGTACAAGGAGGCGCTCAAGGCCGCCAAGGCCGACCGCGACAACGAGGCACTGAGGAGGCGCGCAGGCAGTGCTAAGAAGGCCTGGCAGGCAGCCAAGGCCGCCGCCGCGTCGGGCAGAGGCCCTGGTGGTGGGGATGGCGGCGGCGGCAGGAACGGCGGCGTGCGGCACATGGCCGCGCGCGCGGATCGCATGGGCCGGACGCCGCTGCACATTGCCGCGATGCACGACATGGGCGCCGTGGCGGCGATGGTGCTGAGCCACGCGGCGGAGGGTTCGGAGCGCACCCAGCTGATAGGGCTGGTCGACGCCCTCGGCCGCACCGCCGCCGATCTCGCGTCCCTCTACGGGGCGCGGTCGGTGCTCCGGGTGCTGCGGCGCTTCGGCGCGGCGCCGTCCGCCATGCGGCCTGCCCATCGCCACACGCTGCGCCTCCAGGGCGGCAGCAGCGCTGCGACCGCGGAGGGCGACGGCGGCTGGCTGTCGTCGCCGACCGCCTTCGCCGACGCCGCTGGAAGGTGCGACATCGACGAGGTTCGTGAAGTACGATCAATGAAATGAATGGGGCGCAAGCATGTTGCCAAACCAGTTCTAGATGACTCAAAATGTTTAAACTCGTTTTCGAGCTTGTAGTTGAATTACAATGTCGTTTTTTTTTGTCTGTTTGTTTGTTTGTTTGTTCGTTTTTTTTTTTTTTTTTTGTTGTTGTTGTTGTTGTTTTTTTGTTTAAAAAACATTTTCAAACATGTTAAAGCCAACAACAATATGTTTAAGCATTGTTAGCTTACTTCCACGATCGGACTGTTAGAGTGTCCATGGTCATGCCATCCACAAGACGAGGTCAGCCCCGCCGACATCACTAGCGAGGTCTTCGCGCGCCGCTACCTTTTCTCTGGCCGGCCGCTCATCCTCCGCGGCGCAGCCGCCGACTGGCAGTTTCGCAAGGCTTGGGCCCGTGAGCGGCTGCTTGAGCAGCACGGCGCACGACTCTTCCAGCCAACGACCATCCCGTACGCGCAGGTCTACGGCGCCAATCAGCAGCCCACGGCTACCAGGTCACTGTCCGAGCACGTCGAGTCCATGCGCTCCCAGGACATCGAGGTGGAGGTGGATGTGGAGGGGAGGGGAAGGAAGAGGTGGCGCCTGAGTCGGTGCGGCAGGAGCTTAACGTGGAGGAGGAGGAGGAGGAGGAGGAGGTGAATGTGGAGATGGGGGGTGGGCTGAAGGTGGAAGCGGAGAAGGTGGATGTGGAGATGGGGGTGGATGGAGGTTGAGGACGGGGAAAGTGGAGGTGGAGGTGGAGGTGATGGCAGGGGAAGGGGATTGAGAAGAGAGCTGTTTGTGGTTTTAGCCGTTGGATGGCGGCCGAATTTTCCTGCCAGTGCCCCCGTCGTTGGCGGAGGTGCCCCATTGCCTCGTTTCACGCCATCCGTTGGCCGAATTGAATCGCCAGGCACTGGCGCACAAGTTGGGCCAAGGTCCACAGACTCTCTCCGGGGGTCGCCAGAGATACTCCTGGCCCACGGTGTCTCCAGCTTTCCGCGCCATCTTGGAGCTGGCTCTCTTGTGAGGCGCGCTCTGGAGGCCGTGGGGGGGACTAAGTGGTCCAAGGAAACCTGTGGCAATACCCGATCTCTTTGCCTAGCATGCGCGGCGCTCTCCAGCGAGTTCACGCAAGGCTCCACCTTCGCGAGCGCAGGTGTCTCCACACCTGCTGCAGGAAGATATCGGAGGGTTGGCGCTGGCCACGATATATCGTGGCTTTGGTTGGCCGTTCGGTGTTTTCGCCCTCCCTCCTGTACTCAGTGAGCGCGGCTCCTCCTTTGCTCACCAAGCGTGTTCCACTACTCGCAAAGTGCCTACTCGCAAACGTTCGAACAAAACATGTCTTTGCTTCGTATATAACCGGCGACGGGGTCCCAGGGCCCTCGGGCCCCTACTTTCTCAAAACTCCCCCCTCCCCCCCGCAACCCACTTTAGTCCCCGGCGGCGGCGGGTCTTTTTGAACGCTCCAGGGCGTTCCCTGCGCCTCGAGGGTCCTCATCGGCGCCCGCAGCGGACGCCTAGAGGCCGCCAGGACGGCCCAAGAGCGCACCAAGCCGCCCAAGATGGCCGCATGATGGCCCAAGAGGCCCCCAAGACGCCAAAATCATTGATATCCCGTTTGTTTTTCAATGTTTTATGCTAAGGAGCCTCCAACCTCGCCCCAAGAGGGCCCAAGAGGCCCACAAAACGGCCCAAGAGGGCCCCCAAACGGCCCAAGAGGCGCCCAAGACGGCCCAAGAGGGCCTCAGGACGGCCTCAAGAGGTGCCCAAGAGGGGAATGCGAACCGACAATTCGAGCCTTCCGCCACAAGAGGCCCCCAGGAGGATCCAAGAGGCCCAAAAGAGGCCCCCAGGAGGCCCAAAAGAGGCCCCAAGAGGCTCCAAAGCGCCCCCACGGAGGCTTCAGAACTGCTTCCGAAAGGCCACCGAGAGGCCTTGCACGATATCCCAGCGAACTTCCAAGAGGCCTCACCCGCAACCCAGGAACGGTGGCGGCATGGGCCGCAGGCACCAAGAGGCAACCCATACGGATTCCGCATATTGTTCGCCGGCGATCTTCGTGCTCCTGCTCCCCTCGCGACTCCAAGTCTCTGGGACCGCCCAGGAGACCCCCACGACGGCCCCGATCCACGAACCTCGCGAGGCTCTTGTTGGGCCTCTGCGGGGGGGGGGGGGCCTTGGACGCTTCAGGGGCCCACCCGGGGGCCTCCGGAGAGCCCCACGGACTTCTGCGAACCTTGGGAGGTGGAGTTCGTCGTCGTCGCCGCGCCGTCGCCGCCGCGCTGTCGCCGCCGAGCCGTATGCTGTCGCCAACGTCGTCGTCGTCGTCGTCGTCGTCGTCGGCGGCGTCGGCGGCGGCGGCGGCGGCGGCGGCGTCGTCGTCGTCGTCGTGGTCGTGCTGTGGTCCTACGTCCCAGGGGAGGACGAGGAGGCGGAGGAGTCCCCAACACAGCCCACGAGCGCTGCCCCAGGAGAGCCCCAGGAGAGAAGGGCCGCCGGCGGCGGACGCACCGAGCTCCCGGAGCGGGCGCGCCCCCCCCCCGGAGGCGGCCCCCGACGAGACCTCCCGCGGGGCCCCGGCAGGCCTCCAAGAGGCCCCGGGAGCGCCCGAGGGCATATAGAACCCGGATGGTAGGCCTACCTTAGGCCTACCCCTAGGCCTACCCCCCAGGCCTACCCTAGGCCTACCCCTAGGCCTACCCCGAGGGGGCCCCACGAGCCACCCCCAGAGGCATCAAGAGGCCCCTCTGTGGAGGCTCCAGGTGTGACCGGAGGCCTCCGAGGTGCCTTCCGAGAGGCCAAGCGGCTTCTCAGGGAGCCTTCCGAGAGCGCCCCCCCCGAAAGGCAGTCCGAGAGACTCCCAGCATGGTTTGCCGAGCTCCTTTCGTGCTTCTCGGGCTTCCCCCCTGGGTCCTCGTGGCTGCCCTGCGCGCCTTCCTGGAGCCTTCCCGCGTGCTTGCCCAAAACCGCTGGGGAGTTTGTAGCTTTCGGTCTCTTTCGCGGTCCCACTACGCTGCTTCTCACCCTTCTTCTCGTGGCCAACTTAGAAAGCATATAGCTTGTCCCGGCCGCGTGGCCGATGAACCGGGGGCCACCCGTGACAGTTTTTGCCGTGCAGCCTGGGGAGGGGGTGGGGAATTCGTTACTTGCTTTTTTCTTCCTGTATGAAATTAAGTTTGTGTGGCAATCTAAACGGTCGCCGGCCGGGGCCAGCCGACCGGCCAGAGGATAGATTGCGAGAAGGAGGAGGTGGAGGAGGAGGAGGATGAGGAGGAGGAGGGGGGTGGCGAGGAGGAGGACGAGCTTGTGCGCTAGCGTCATATGGATGTTTATCAACGCCGGAATCGGGTCATCCACCACTTATTTTGCACACCTTATCCCTGGGATCCCTGAGGTTCTGGAACCCTCGGGTTCTTACGGCCTCTTGCGTTATTCGGCATTGTATTGCATTGTCTTTCTCTTGGTTGTTTTCCGACGGATGTGCACGGACGTTGTTCCGCAAACGGCATTGCGCTGGCGAGCATTGTTCTGCGTTGCATTGACTTGAATGGCATCGCATTGCCTTGCCTTTCAGTTGCTTTGCTTCTCGCTGCATGGCACTCGCATCTGGTTTTCCTGGCAATGCGTTGCATTGCAGTGCCAGTGCGGGCACTCCATTGTGAACATTATTTTCACTGCTTGGCATTGGTTCGCACTGCCTTGTGTGGATGTGATATCGAATGTGATCGATCTCTGTTCGGCCCGCGTTTTTGACGCTTCGGTGCGCCTCGTATTCATGCAATGTGTGGGTAACTCTTTCAGAGGATCAGTGAGCTTGTCACGGCCTGGGGCTTACTAGAACCTAAGCGCGCGAAGCGCGTGCGTGATTCTAGTTGCAATATATCGTCAATCCACCGCGGCAGATCCAGGCCATTTGCGAGTAGTGTCTTTGCGAGGAGTGGAACGCGCTTGTCCATTCGCTCTCCTCAGCAGCGGCTCTCCTGTAATCAGCCTCGAGCTTGGCCCTCTCCCTGAGATTGACAGGACCGACGGCGATGACAGTCTTAGACATGCGCCCTGAGAAGCCAAGGGAGTCCGTAAGATCGGCAGCGAGGTGCTTCGATGCCATTCGTACACCCAGCAGAACTCGTGAGTTCGCTCAGGACTCTCAAGGATCCGGACTGGACCCTGGGCGTTCTCTTGGACCCTCCCTTCTGCGCAGGAGGTTCGCAATCTGTGGACCTGGGCTAGTGGCTGAGGACCCGCTTCGAGGGAAGTTTTTTTTGTTGTATATATAGATATATATTATTATTCTTTTGCTTTTTGTTTTTTGTTATTGCTATTTATATACACATATACTCATGTTATATATATATATATTATAAAAAGCCTGATATTCCTTCAACTCTGAGCAGGGGCACGGGGACCCGTTCCGAGTTGGTGGTCCTGCGGCTCCGCTGCTCCAGTGGCTCTGCCGCGCCCCGGCAGCTGCCATATATCCGACGCCTCGTGCCCTCGCGTCGCCGCCGACGGCAGCACGCGCAGGCGGGGCCGGGGCTCGCCCCGTAGGGGGCGGCCGCAGGAGCAGGGGCAGGGGATTCGGCGGCGCGGCGTGGCGAGCCGCAGCAGGGACCTGCGCTCGTCGCGTCCTGGGGGAAGCGGGTCCTGAGGGACCTGGGTCCCGAGATTTTTTTGGCGGTTTTCGGGCGCTCGGGGCCCTCCACGGGCCCCGGGAGTGTCCGAGAGCGGCTCAGGACGAAAGACCTCGTCCTACTATGGAAGGCCCCCGGGGTCCGGGACCCGTTTCCCTGAGGGCCCACTTGCCCCTTGCTGAGCTCGGCGGCCCTACTCTGCAAAAGCAGCGTCGAGGCGCCCTGGTCGACGTCCCCGGGAGCCAGATCCAAGGAGGCGCCCTTCTCCCGCGAGCGGCTCCACAGAGCCAGAGGCAGAGCCTGCATCCAAACCGCTCGGCTTGGCTGCGCTCCCAATCGGAGGGCACCAACTATACACCAACACCGATCCTGGCCCAGGATCACCCTGGGCCCAGGATCGGTGTATGTGCCTTCTTGCGAAAGGCAGCAGGGCGTATGCACCGATCCTGGGCCCAGGGTGATCCTGGCCAGGATCGGTGTTGGTGTATAGTTGGTGCCTTCCTACCCAAGGCTCAGCCTGGCTCGTGGCTTCCAACACCGCCGTCGGCAGTTTCCAAATTTTGGCCGTTTCGAGCTTTGACTTCCTCGACGGCCACGGCCAGGCTCGTGCTTGTTTCCGATACGACGGCCACATGGGCCATCTGGTCGACCGGAACGCCCGCTTCTGTCCACATGCCTTGGCAGTGCGAAAGTGTTGTTCGAGGGCCCGCTCAATCGTGGTGTACGGATTTCATGCCGAAAAGTGCGGGAGGGATGCCGTCCAGCGCTCTGTGAGGGCGAGATCAGGAGTCGCGGCAGCCGCTCTGCGGGCAGCTCGAGGCCGATCGCGCGACTCCTCGGGCCACGTACGGCGTGCCCCCGTTCTGACCCGAGTCCCCGTTCTGACCAGAGGTCCCCAACAACAGTCCCGTTCTGACCAAAGTCCCCGTTCTGACCAAGATCCCCGTGCCCCCGTCCTGACCAGACGATGCGAAATGCCGAGTCCCCGTTCTGGCCAAAAGGTCCCTCAGCAACATTGCCAAAGCGAGGATACGCATTGACCCTATGGATGCTCTGCTGTGGCCCTGGCGCACGGCCCCTCCGAGGCACGGTAGGTGGACGAGAGACGAAGAGCAGCGGCGGAGACTGTGTTCGGTCGAGCGGGCTCTCCTTCCTTCAGAGCCGTCGCCTGTGCCCAGGCGTCGGGGACCAGGCTGGAGAATGCTGCAGGCGTGAGTCCGGGCACGATGTGGAGGAGGACGACCAGGGACGGGAGAGGTGAAGTGGAGGCCGATGTGGAGTCGGAGGTGGAGGCGGAGTGGAGGCGGCGTGGAGTGGAGATTGAGGTGGAGTCGGAGGTGGGTCGAGGATTCCTCGCCCTCGCCGTCCGCGCCTCCCGTGCCGTACATCTTCGAGAGCGCGCACGGCGGCAGCAGCAGCGCCGGCGCCGGCAGATCTGCGCAGCGCTCGCTGATCGGAGACTACCCCGAGCGGCCGTGGTTCATGGCCCCTTCTGCCCCGCTGATTCGCGCTGTGGCCGAGGCGCCCAGCGCTGCGGTGACCACAAACGCGACGGAGGCTATGGCGAGCGCCGAGCTCATCTCCCAGCTGCTGCACCGCGTCGCCGTGGGGCAGCACGAGTTCTACGTGGGCGCTGCGGGCTCGGGCGCCCCGATGCACTTCCACGGGCCGGCGTGGAACGCGCTCGCCTTCGGGGAGAAGCGCTGGTTCCTCACGCCTCCGCAGCACGCGACGTTCTCCAACATCCCCGCGCGCGAGTGGCTGGAGCACGTGTACCCGAAGGCCGCTGTGGCGCAGCAGGCCGGCGGCGGCCGCAGCGAGGGCGCCGCGGCCGAGGACGACGAGGCCGTGGATGCGCTGATCCGAAGTCCTCCCCTGCTCTTGGAGTGCACCCAGCGCGCGGGCGACGTGATCCTCGTGCCCGACAAGTGGGGCCACGCCACGGTGAACGTGCGGGAGAGCATCGGCGTCGCGCTCGAGCTGCAGGCGCTGGACGTGGACATCGACTGGTCGATGCTGTGAGGGGGGCGGGGGGGGGGCAAGCAGCGCGAGTGCCGTGGTGCCGCCGCCCTGCGCCCTGCCGGGGACTGTGGACGGGAGGGGGTCACGGGGAAGCGGCAAGCAGACAGACCCTTCAGAGGCGAGGCAGGACGCAGTCAAAGTCGGAGGTTTGGGAAGGAGGCCGACGTGAAGCGAGAGGCCCTCGAGCCTCACGCGTGCGGGCGAGGCGACGCTGCGCGAGGGCGTCAGAGATGATGCTGCCCTGGCAAGGGGCATGTCACGCACGTCGGACTGCTTGGCCCCCGCGTGCCTGGCGCGGGCGTCCAGGGATTGCGGTGTCTGGTGGCTGTCCCGGCGTTGCACTGAGGGTGTCTCGTGCCTGGCGCGTGGGTCCCAGATTTGCCCCGCGGTTGCTAGGTGGTCGTGCCATCTTCTGACCTGCAATCCCGCCACCATGCCTGGGTTGTAGGTCAGAAGCCTCTTGGATGCCCGTGGTGATCTCTTGGGAGGCCTCCCGGAAGTCCCTGGGCGGCGGCTTTGGGGCGTCTTGGAGCCTCCCGGGGGCTTCTTGGGGAGCCTCTTGGGGTCTCTTTTGGGCCTCTTCGGGGCCTCCTGGGATTTCTTTGGGGCCTCTTGGTGGCCTGCTGGCGCTCTCGGGGCACATCTTGGGGCGGAGGGCTCGAAGCTTCCCCTCTTGGTGCCCTCTTGGGCCCTCTCGGGGCCCTCTGGGGCCGTCTTGGGGGCCTCCTGGCCCGTCTCGGAGCGATCTTGGGGGCCCATCCCGCCACCGTCCCTGAGTTGTGGGTCATGGGCCTCGTGGATGTTCGTTGGGATGTCTTGAGGCCTCTTTGGGGACGTCTTGGGCCTCCTTGCGGCCTCCTGGGGGCATCTTGGGGCGGAAGATTCGCTCGTTTGGTGTCCCCCCTTTTGGGTCCTTCTTGGGGTTGTCTTTGGGCCCTCTTGGGCCGTCTTGGGCGCCTTTGGGGCCGTCTGGAAGTCTTCTTGGGTAGTTTTGGGGCCCTCCTGAGGGCCTTTTGGGCCGTCTTGGGGCGGTCTCTGGGGCCTCTTTGGCCGTCTTGGAGCGTCGGAAACTCGAAAAGTCGAGGACCCCCCCCCAACCAAAGGAAAAATAATTTTAGCCAGCGTGGACCCCAAGCAGTGTGCTTCTACAAGTATGTGTTGTGCAACCTAGGTGGGACAACATGTGTGGTGCAGCCCACTCTGCTGAACTTGAAGTCGTCATCTCCACTGCTCGCGCAAACATGCCACCCACCCACCCGCAACTTGGTCAGCAAAACCTCTTAAGACCGACTGCGACGACACCGACGACAACGACTACGACGACACCGACGACGTCTCCGACGACTTCGACGACGACAACGACGCCGACGCCGACGACGACGAAGACGACGACGACGACGCCAACGAAGGCGACGACGAGGGAGGAGGAAGGACGACGACGGCGACAACGACGACAACGACGACAACGACGAGGGAGGAGGGAGGACAGCGACGACGCGAACGACGAAGAAGGAGGAAGGACGGCGACGCCGACGACGACAACGACGAGGGAGGAGGGAAGACGACGACGACAACGACGACGACGACGGCGAGGCCATAGGAGGGACTACGACGAGACGCCGACGACGGACGACGACGACAACGAGGGAGGAGAAGGAAGGACGACCACGGCGACAACGACGACGGAAACGACCACGACGCCAAAGAGGACGATGACGACGAACACGAGGAAAGACAGAGGACGACGTGGGCGACGACGACGACGCGGGAGGAGGGAGGACGGCGACGACGACGACGACGACGACGACGCAAGAGCGCGCGCGCACGCTTTTGTTGAAAATCCGTGTTGCGAAACCTTGGGTTTTTGTAGGTTGCTTGGACACACGATTTTTGAAACCCTTCCGAAACCAATGGGTTTTGAAGGATTTCGGCATACGCGCGCGACGACGCGCGCGTCTGCACTTCGTCCCATTTTTGCAGAGGATTCTCGCGACGGCACACGCGCAAGGGCGTTCGACAGATTTCGACATGCGTGCGCGCGTAGCCCGTTTGGTAGCATTTTGTAAAAATCTTGAAAAACCTATGGTTTTCTTAAAATTTCGAAAGAGCTCGCGCGGAAGTTTTTTTAACAAATCAGTGTTGCGAAACCATGTGTTTTTGTATGTTTTTTTTGAGACTCGATTGCGAACTCCTTCCAGCACCGAAGGTTCCTGAAGGATTTCGGCATGCGCGCGCGACGACGCGCGCGTGTGCACTTCGTCCTTTTTTTTGCAAGGGATCCGTGAAACAGTGTTATGTTAGAACAACAAATGTCACCGCATAGTGTGTTTTACAAGGGACCCTCAGGGGGGGATACAGGCCCCCCCGGGGATAGTGTAAACTCATATTTAGGATGGGCATGTGGTCAGAATCGTATATGATTTACATACCCGAAAGGGGGACCGATAACGCCGGGGGGGTAGATCTTATTCCGTTTCTAGAAAGGAAAATTAATCAACGCTTAACTTGGAGTTGTCCACTCCGCTGCTCGCGCAAACATTCCACCCACCCACCCGCAACTTGGTTTGCAAATCCCATGCGGCGGCGATTGCGATGAGTGCTTGGCGCTGGCTGGTGCATCTCTGCGGCCGCGAAAGCGCGCATTCGCGCGCGCAGCGGACAGCTACTTTGGCGCGACCGAAGCAGCCGCGGTGGCGCTGACCGCTGGGCACATCCCAGCGGGCACTTCAGTGCAAACTGGCGACTTGGGTGGGCGCGGTATCATGGTAACGTCGACAAGGGTAGACACGATGATGATAGTAGCGATGCTGGTGACGATACTGACAGCGACGACGGCACGGCCAGTGACGGCGCGGATGTTGTTCACGCCGACCACGATGACGGCGTTCTCGCGTCGGTAATGACGGGCTTGGAAAGAGTTCGACGTGCGCGCGCGGCCGACGCGCGAGAGTGGCCCGCTAGTATAATTTGGCACGTATCGTGCCCCTCCAGCGCGCGCGCAAGGGCGTGCGAATGATGTCGGCATGCGGCGCGGGAGGCCCGTTGGGCAGAATTCCACGAGAGTGTCGAAGAACCTATGCTTTCACAAGAGTCCGCAAGACCGCGAGTTTTTTTTGTACAGGTATATTCACATACATACACATACACATATATATGTATATGTATGTATGTATGTATGTATCAAGTCCTATGTGCTCATGTTTATTTATACACATTTGTAAAACGTATGCACACATACCTCTACGACATACATATATGTATATATGTACATTTGTATATATATATATATATATATATGTAAATCTGTATATGTACACATATACACATATATACATATATATGTACATAAAAATGAATAATCAGCAACATGCGGAACACAATAAACAACCTGATGTTGCGAATATATACGTTTTTTTTTTTTTTTTTTTTTTTTTTTTTTTTTTTTTTTTTTGTGTGTGTTTTTTTCTCCTGCACTCGGTTTTGACATCGTTACGAAACTGAAGGTTTTTGGCGGATTTCGGCATGCGCGTCTGACGACGCGCGCGTGCACTTCGCATCGTTTTCTGCACGGGAGTCTCACGACGGCACGCGCGCAAAGGGCGTCCGAACGATTTCGACATGCGCGCGCGCGAAGCGAGTTTGGTAGTAGAGTTCTCAGAGCAAGAACTGAACGACCTATGGTTTGCGTAAGGATTTGCAAGAGCGCGCACTATATATATATATATATATATATGTATACACAAGACCGCAGTGGCGCTTCGCGCCATGCACCTTGGTCCTTGAAGTTTGGTATGCAGGCGGAATGGCAGGAAGGTCATGCCGACAATGTAGCGATAACTCCTGGTTGTTTTTTTTCCGGCATCGCCGCTATAATGATGTTATTCTTTACCTTTCCTCCATGGTTATTGTTCCTTATTTTCGCCATACCCTGCGCATTTTCCCCATCCTCCTCTGCTCTTTCTTGCGGAGGCTCCTCCTTGGAGAGCCTCTAAGGGCCTCACAAAAGTTGTTTCGGGCTTTCTTAAGGCCTTCTGGAGGCCTCCTGGGCGTATCCTGGGGGCCTCCGAGGGTTTCCTCGGGCCACCCTGCCTCCAACCGCCGTCTCCCTGAACGACCGAATCACGATTTGGAATTCTTCGGAGGGTGTCTTTGGGCCATCTTGGGCCGCCATGGGGCTCTCTGAGGGCCATCTTGGACCCGTGTTGTGCCGTTTTGGGGCTTTCTTGGACTGCCTGGAAGCCCTTTCGGATGGTTGTGGGGCGATTTGGGAACCTCCCAGGCGGCTTCGGACGCCCAGAAGATCGCGGTCTTGGAGCGTCGGGAAGCCGAAAAGAGGATAACCCCACAATTCACCAAAAACCCACAGAAAATCAATGATTTTTGCCTCGGGTGGCCTTCTTGGGAGTGCTCTTGGAGGCCTCTTTGGGGCCGTCCTGGAGGCCTCTTGGGCCATCTTGAGGTCACGTCGGTCACTCTTGGAGCGCTCTTGTGCTGTCTTGGGGGTCTCTGGGACGTCTCCGATGACCCCCCTGATCGCCCTAAGTGTGCTGGGAAGGCTTGGCAAAACGCCTTGCGAGGCCCGGTGGCCGCTTCAAAGCCCGTCCGGAGGGCCCCAAAGCCCCAGGTCCCGGGAGTCTGGTTTTTTTTGGGGGGGGGGACGGGTTTCCCCCCCGCCCGGGCTTATAAACATATAGGAAGAGGTGTATATATATATATATATATATATATATATTACTTATTTGAAAAACATAAAAAAACAAAAAAACAAAAAAACAAAAAAAAAGGATAATCAAGCATTTGCTCAACTTGAAGCTGTTCTCTCCACTGCTCGTGCAAACATCCCACCCTCCCACCCGCAATTTGGGTGCAAGACCTCTTAAGACCGTGACGGTGGGTACCAAATGGCACTTGGCAACGACACCGGCGCCGACGAAGACAGCGACAACGACGACGACGACGGCGCCGCCGACAGCGACTACGACGACACCGATGACGTCTCCAACGACTTCGACGACGACGACAACGACGACGACGACGACACCGACGACGACGCCGACGCCGCCGACGACGACGACGACGATGACAACGTTGACGACGACGACGACGCCGACGGCGACGACGACGACGATGACGAAGACGACGACGACGACGTCGCCAACGAAGTCGGCGACGACGACGAGGGAGGAAGGAGGACGACGACGGCGACAACGACGACAACGACGAGGGAGGAGGGAGGACGGCGACGACGCGAACGACGCGAACGACGAAGAAGGAGGGGGCACGGCGACGCCGACGACGACAACGACGAGGGAGGAGGGAAGACGACGACGACTACGACGGCGACGAAAAAGGAGAGACAACGACGGAACGCCGACGAAGACGACGAGGGAGGAAGGACGACCACGGCGACAACGACGACGACGCCAAGACGACGACGTCGACGAGGAAAGACAGAGGACGACGACGGCGACGACGACGACGACGAGGGAGGAGGGACGATGGCGACGACGACGACGACGACGCAAGAGCGTGCGCACGCTTTTGTTGAAAAGCCGTGTTGCGGAACCCTGTGTGTTTGTAGGTTTTTCGGAAACTCGATTTTGAAATCCTTCCGGAACCGACGGTGTTTGAAGGATTTCGGCATGCGCGCGCGACGACGCGCGCGTGTGCATTCCGTCTTTTTTTGTTGCAGAGGATTCTCGCGAAGGCACGCGCGCAAGGGCGTTCGAACGATTTCGACATGCGCGCCCGAAGTCCGTTTGGTAGTATTTTTTTGAAAAAGTTGAAAAACCAATGGCTGTCTTAAGATTTCGCAAGATCGCACGTTTTTTTTTTTTTTTTTTTTTTTTTTTTTTTTTTTTTTTTTTTTTTTTTTTTTTTTTTTTTTTTTTTTTTTTTTTTTTTTTTTTTTTTTAAAAAAAAAAGAAAAAAAGAAAGTCCGTGTTGCGAAACCCTGTGTGTTTGTATGTTTTTTGGAAACTCGATTTTGAAATCCTTCCGGAACCGTCAAAACACCATTCCTGGTACGGTAACAGTGAGAATCATGGAAATTCTGACCAATGTTTAAAGCGAGTGTACGCGGCGCTCAGGCGAGAGCCACATTTTGAAAAAGGAACCGCCCTCGAGCCGTGAACCTTTTACAATTTTTTAGAACGAATGGTTGCGGCGCTCAGGCGAAACCCAATTTTTCAAACGAGCCGCCCTCAATCCGTAAAGCTTTCTCAAAGTTTGAAAACGAATGTGCGCGGCGCTTGGGCGAGAGCCACATTTTGAAAACTACCCGCCTTCAATCAGTGAAGCTCTTCCGAATTATGAAAACAAAGGTGTGCGGCGCTAGTGCGAGAGCAACATTTTGAAAACGACCCGCTCTCAAATCTTGAAACTTTTTGCGAATTTGAAGAAAGAATGTGTGTGGCGCTAAGGCGAGAGCCACACTTTGAAAGCCACCCGCCCTCAATCCGTGAAGCCCTTGCGAATTTTGCATCACATGTGCGCGGTGCTAAGGCGAGAGCCACATTATGAAAGCCACCCGCCCTCAATCCGTGAAGCGGTTGCCAATTTTTTAAGTATCAGGGTCGTAAGTGGTGAGGAAATCTCATGCGAAACACCCGGCCCGCCCTTTCGAGTGGAGAGGGGTGCGACGGGGAGGATTCATCTATCAGGGAAAGGATGGAGGAGGGAGGAGGAGGAGGAGGAGGAGGAGGAGGAGAAGGAGGAGGAGGAGGAGGAGGAGGAGGAGGAGGAGGAGGAGGAGGAGGAGGAGGAGGAGGAGGAGGAGGGAGGAGGATTCTGTTGCAGGAGGAGGAGGAGGAGGAGGAGGAGGAGGAGGAGGAGGAGGAGGAGGAGGAGAGGAGAGGAAGAGGAGGAGGAGGAGGAGGAGGAGGAGGAGGAGGAGGAGGAGAGGAGGAGGAGGAGGAGGAGGAGGAGGAGGAGGAGGAGGAGGAGGAGGAGGAGGAGGAGGAGGAGGAGGAGAGGAGGAGGAGAGGAGGAGGAGGAGGAGGAGGAGGAGGAGGAGGAGGAGGAGGAGGAGGAGGAGGAGGAGGAGGAGGAGGAGGAGGAGGAGGAGGAGGGGGGGGGAGGAGGAGGAGGAAACAGGGGGGCACGAGAGGGCCGCTTGTTTTCCTTTTGCTGCCAGTACAGTGCTTTCCACCGCGCATCCGTGGAGTGTCGGTGTCTACTCCCCTGTGCCTCTGCCGCTTCCCACGCCGACGGGGCGGCCGCGGCGTCTGGCAGACGCCGCTCGCGCACCGGCTACCCGTGACCCATCAGAAAAACAAAACAAAAATGGCCAGGCCAATCTTCGGGGGTTGCCGAATGTGTTCCTGGCTCCAGGTATCCCCAGCTTTTCGCGACACTCTGGGGCCCCATGGGGCCGTCTAGCCCCTGGGGGGGTGCACTGGAAGTCGTGCGGGCCTCCTCGGACATCCTGGGGACACCTGTTACCAGGGACACCTCTGGCAACACCCAGGGGGAGGAAGCGAAACAATGGGCGTGGTTGAAGTTTTTTTTTCTTTTTTGTAGAACGGAACTGACAGCTACGATGCATCCAAATGCCGTTATGGCAGGAGGCGGTGTTTCCATCGGTGTTGTTGTGACGTGGAGCTGGTTACACCGAAGTGCAATCAGGGCTACTTGTGCCCAGCAGCGCCTGAGTCCCCCAGTAACTGTGAGCATCTAGATGCCTGTGGCAACCACATCGCCCAGCTCTTGCTTCATCCTTCCACAATCCTCTCTCCAACTAGTACCAAAAGTTGTAGCGAGGGATGTCCCACGCGGTCTGCCGTTTTTGAACCGCCATCCTGTTGTTTTGAACCGGGTCTGACCCCTGATTTTGGAGGAAGTCCCACGTGAGACGCTCGTTTTGCTTTTGTTTCGAACCGAATCCTATTGTTTCGACCCGAGTTCGAACCGTCAAAACAATCATTTTTGTGAGGACGATTCGCCGTTTTCGAGCCGCCATCCCGTTTAGCTGAATCGGATTTTCATTGAGGTGCCAAACCCCAGATTGCCCCCCGCCCCGGTTGCAAAGCACCTCCCCCGCAACCTTGTACCAGGCTCCACGTCCCTAGCGGGGCGACTAGCGACGTGTGCTCGCACTGCGGACGCAGCATGCACTACAGTCGGGGCCCTGAAGAAGGAACCCTTTTCGTTGGGGAGGGGCTCCGTGTTCCTTAATTGTTTCGCAGCTTGCCTTAGATTCTCCTTAGGGTTTCGATGCGAAATCGAAGTTTAACTTATGGAAAATATAGGGGCCTCGTTCCTTATTTAGGGTTCCTTAGGTCAACGCCCCGACTGTACTGCCGCCCCGTCAGAACTGGGCAATCCTTCATCACGGCACAGCAGGGGGCCGAGAGACTGTTCAGCCAGCTCTGCGCCTCGCCCGAGGGGGGTGTCCTGGGAGTGCCCGCGTCACCCCAGACGGCCGCTGGAGGCCAGAGTCAGGACACGACGGCGAGACGACGAGGATCACCGACTGAGTCCGCGACTCAGTCGTGTCGGCTGCGTCGCAGTCGATTGTGTGCAGTCTGTTCGGTCCGGTCGGCGGTTGTGTCGTGGCCGCGCTGCTGCGCTCTTCTGGGCTGCCTGCGGCCTGCGTCGGTGTCGGTCGCTTTCGGTTTCGCTGTCGGTCCTGTCGATCTGCCGCCGCCGTGGACGGCCTTCAGACCCTCTCGTCTTCTCCGTCCATCGCTTGGCTCAAGTACCCGGCTCAAGTCCACCGCCACCCTGCGCCAGTGGACGTCGCACTGCTCGTGGACAGCCCTAAGCGGCCTGCCATTGGCAGTAGAGGTCTGTATGTGCGAGCATAAGTTTCGTGCGCACGAGGTTTTCGACACGGTGCAGGCTGACCTTACAGATATACAGCCGGAGAACCAAAGTGGGTCGTCCGATCATCCAGTGACGATGCGCGAGAGTCTTGGGGAACAGAAAATGCTGCAGGCTGGTTCTTCTTCTTTCGCCACATCGTCGTCCACCTTTTCCTCATCCTCTTCCTCCAAAGTGCGCGTCATTAGGTTTCGAGCAGTCTGCTGGCAGGCCTGCTCCTGGTGGCCATGCTTCCACAAAAAACGATATGTCAGATCATGCGCAGCAGTCGCGCTAGGCTTGGCACTTGCAGTAGTTGCTTACTCGACTTGGGTAGTGATCGACTTGTGGAGAGCTGCCGCCACCATGAGTTTTGGAATTGTGAGGGTGGAAACCGCCGACCTCTGTAATGACATTCACATTCCTCTTCTGGTCGAGGGCTGGGTTTCATTACCCGACGTCTTTGCACAATCTGTAGAGATAGGAATCATCGATGTGACTGGCTGGACGCAGAACAACGAGGTGATGCGGTCATCCGTGCTGGTAGAATTCCCCAGCAACAGCGACACCGCGCACATCCAGGGAGGGAACCGCACCTTCATGGCCGCTGTCAGCGCAATGGTCCCAGACACCGCCGCGCTCGGTGACGGCCTCTCCCGCTTTCTCAACGAGGCGCCGCTGCATGCCTCGCTGCGGTTCGTGCTCCCCGTGACGCTGCACTCCTTCGGCATCCCGATCAGCCACACCGTGGAATTCACCTATCCAGTTGCCTGCGGCGGGGACCTTGATCCCATGACTTTTTGAGGGTCGGGGACGACGTCGGGGTGGTGTGGTGTATACTTTTCCTCCGTTTTCCAAGGGAAGCAACGAAACATGTATACACCAGGATCCCGTATACACCAGGATCCGCGTTCCTGTGCGAATCTCAGCGCAGGGTCGGAAAAAGTGTCGGTGTATAGAGCTCGTTTCCCCACATCAGAAGATGACAGACACCCGACCAGATAGCCCTTGGCATTCAAACCACGCCTCAATGCGCCCAGGGGGGCACGGTGGCGGACTACCACGCCTGCGGCCTCCGGCCCGACTGCCCGCCGGAGGGCGGCTGCGCCTACGCGTGCGCGGCGGGCCCCTCCATCGAGCGGGCACAGGAGTCCTTCGGACGCAACTCCTGGGAGGTCAAGTCCTGATTTTGCCCTGGTCCGACATCCGGCCGAATCCGGCCGAATCCCGCCTCATCTGGAGCCGGCCTCCTCTCCCGCTCAGTCCCGCTTCCTCCGGCTCCGTCCCGCTTCATCCGATCGGCCCCCTCTGGCGCAAGAGCCCCCCCCCAGTGGGGCTTCATCCCCCTTGGCCCTTCCGACGGGGACCGCCCAGCAGCTGCCTCCTGAGAGGAGGCGCTGGCACAGGAGGCGGCGCCGCCGCAGGAGGCGGCGCCGTCGGCCGAGGGCGGCGCCGGCTGCGGCGTGCTGTCCCTGCGGCTCTGGGACGGCCGTGGCGCCTCCGGCGGCGCGGAGGCCGGTCGCGAGCTGATGGTGGGCTCCGAGCTGGCGTGCGCCCTCGGGATGTCAGGCAGTGGCGAAGCGTCCTGGCCCGCCCATGGCCCTACCGAACAATGCTCTGAGAGCCTTCTGTGGTTCCCACGGCAGGTTCTCAGAGCACTTCTGGCGGAGTCGGTCTTGTCTTGTCACATCGGGTTTCTGTCCCAAGAGCACTGCTTTTGTTTTTCGAACGTTGCTGGTTTCTAAGAACACTTCGTGGTAGGACTGTAGAAATGCTGCGACGGTCGGTCCCTGCTCGAGGATGGGCCGCGCACTCGGTGTGAGCCACTTGGACGTGAGCCTGCCGGAGACCTTCGTCGAGGTGTTTTTTTCGGAGGAGGCACACGACGTATTCTCCTGTGGGTCGGCGTGCCCGCAGTCTGCCACCGAGCCCGTCATCGCAGTGAGGATCGGCCCGACGCAGTATGCTGGCCAGGGGCTCAACGCGACCCTGGAGGCCTACGTTCCTGGAAATGTCACCGAGAAAATGCCAGAACTCCAGAGCATGGTTCAGACAACGTGGGATGGCAAGGGGAGCTACTTCTATGTTCGCGGAGACCCCAGCACGCCTCAGGCTTGCGCACTGAATCGGGTGCTGTCGCAGATGCCGCCTTACCGCGTACGCAATCCACAGTCTGTTGAGCCCACCTCGGGCGCTCTGCGCCGCTTGTCGTCCTCGCCGGCGTTCACTGCGCACGGCGTGGAACTGATCAAGGTCGTGAACACAACCGTCGGGGCGTTGCTGAAGTACTCGGTGGAACTGCCGATCGAGGTCTCCGGGCAGCTGCCGGCTATCCACGTGAACGCGACCATGAACGGGCAGGCGTGCGGTGTCGTCAGCACTAGCCCCGCGGACCTGGGGAGGCTGGGACAGGGGCCAACGGGTTTGTACGTGGAGGCGACGGCCGTGGACCTTGACGTGGTCTTGGGCAAGCTTTGGACCATGCAGAACACCCAGGACCTCGAGCTGGCCGTGCAGGTGCGCGAGGGGGACAGTCTCCTCGGCGACATGCTGGCTGGCCTTCGCTTTCACCTGACAGGTCCAGTCGGTGGCACGGGCCGCCGCCTTCCGCAGCAGGCGCACCCCTTGGGCGGTGACTCGGACCTCGACGTGGCTCTGGAGATTGACAGCACCCCGGAGGCGGTGCTCGTGCAGGGCAGCGTGCGCATGAGCCTGGGGCTTGCCGTGGAGATCGGAAACGTCACCTTCCAGCTGAGGTCAGGAGGGAAAAAAACACACAGACACAATTAGTCGTCGATTCCCAGAAAATAGGCGAAAATATGGGAAATGGGGGGGAAGACAGACACCCAGAAAATATGGGAAACCATGGGGAAGCGTTTTATTTGTGTGCATTTCTTTGTGCGTTTGTGGGCCCCTTCATGAGGGACCACCTGGACCGGCCCGCCGCCTCGGTCCTCCTGCGGTCTGCCGCCCCCCCCGCGGGGGGGCTCGCGGTGGCGTGCAGCGTCCGGGTGGAGGGCCACGGGCAGGCGCGGGCGGCGCGCGCGGCCCTGCGGACCCTGGCCGGCAGGCAGGGCGGCTCGCTCGGGCTGCGCCATGCGAAGGAGAAGCAGGGCCACGAACATAGATTTTTGGCGCTCCGCGCGGATGTCTTGGATCTGCGCCGGGCCCCCCTCCCTGGCGCGCGCAGCGCGCCAGGGGCGGCGCCAGAGGCGCCGCCGGGGGGGGGCCCAGCGCAGATCCAAGACATCCGCGCGGAGCGCCCACGGTTTGTGTGTTCTGGCTCCGGTTCTTTCTTCCAGCCGTGGCCACGTCGCGAGGAGCGACGACGAGCTCTTCTGGGTGGGCGCGGGGCTGCCGTCCCGCCTCGACAGCAGCTGCCAGGGGCCGGGGCCGGCCGCGTGCGCCGTCGGCGGGCGGGCGCTGCGCGAGCGCATCGCCTGCCTGGCGGACCTGGCGGCGCGCCCGGCTGCCGTGGTCAGCTCCGCGTGCGTTGCCACTCTGGCGCTGGCTTCGGGGGGAGTATTCGACGTGGTGATTCCGAGCAGCAAGGACTGAGCTCATCATATTGACGTCCGTAGCACAGGTCGTGAAGGTAAGGATGCCACGAACAGCATTCACAAGAGGAGTGCTACGAATGATCGCAACAGTAGTAGCAATGAAAGACGAATCGTGTCAAAAACAAAAGCAGCACTCAATCAACGCTGCATGAGCATAATTTTTTGGGAGGCCCTCGCCGAATTCTTGGATCGTCGCTGGATCTTCTTCTCCCTGGCGCCAGAGGCGCGCTTGCGGCGCCGCCAGGGGGTTCAGCGCCGATCCAAGAAATCCGCGCGGACCTCCGACAGTTTATCTTTATGATGCTCTTCGCTCCTCTAATGCAGGACATGCTCGGCATCCTGAGCGCGAAGAGGGAGGACCTCTTCCCAGCCCACGTCTGGAACAGGAGCTTTCAGATTGGCAGTCAGGGCGGCCTTGGGGAGCCAGGCGAGCGCGCGCGCGGCAGTGAGTCGAGCGTCCAGTTGGAGCTGCGCAGGCTGGTCTCCAGCGGCAGACCCCTGGACCTGGACTGCCTGACCTCGTGGCCCCCGTGCCAGGACGAGGGCGACCCGACGTCGCTAGACGCTGAGCTCGACAGCTCGTACAGCCTGGGCCTGGGCGCGACCGGTGTGCGCCTCGCGCTGAGCGTCCCCCGCGGGCTTCGGGTAGCCGTGGGCTGCGAGTGCTCGGATGATGCTGCCGGTGCCATCATCGCCCTGGAGAGCCTGCAGATGGCAGAGGGGTGGCTGCGCGTTTCCCCGCTCAACATCACGGTGCCCGACGTGGCGAAAGGCCTCTGGGCAGCGCACAACATCAGCAGCCCTGCAGCGGGGCAGTCGCTGTGCATCCACGCGCCCCAGAGCGACGGCGGCCTTCTGAGCTTCATCCTGGCTGGGGTTCCAGTCGTGGTGAGCCTGGCGCCCTCCGCGCCCAGCGGGGCGGGCGAGGGCGCAGGTGCCGCGCGGCGCGTGCTGCCGCAGGCAGGCGACGCTGCGTGGGGCACCGTTGGCAGCGCCAGGGCCGACGTTGCGGTGCACTCCAGGGCCGAGTCTATCGACTTGGCGGTCGCAGTCAGGCGTCGGGGCCCCAAAACTCGACTACACGTAAGAGTGACCTTTCGCCGGAGTGACCTTTGGTGCGGGCTCAGCGGGCTCCCCCCGATCGCCGAGCGCGATTCGGTATAAGCGGCCCGCGCCCTTGGGTTTGGCTCCCCTTCGCCCCCGAAAGCTGCGTACCAAAGGTCACTCTTACCCAGGGTCACTCTTACGTCTAGCCGACAAACGATGCGGTGACCTCGCCGTGTGGCGAGTCCAGTGGGGATTCGGGGTAGCCGCGCGGTTTTTCGGACCCGGGCTTCTCTCCGAGGACGTCTCGGGCGACTGGGGCCGCCGCGGTCCAGAGTCCGTGCGGTGAAGGACCGACCGCGCGATGAGGTCTTTTGGGGTTTCGAGATCACCGCACGGTCTGTCACCGCACCGATTTGGGCCCCCCCGAAGGTACCCCAGCATCGGGGTCGCGAACGTCAGCATGAAGCCAGTGGCACTGAGTGTCGGCCCATTCCAGTTGAGTGAAGAGCCAGACCCGATGGAGCATCACGGGCGCAACGCACTCTTGGAATGCTACCGTGGGGGGCGCTCTTGTGAAGTGATGAAGATGTTGACGCCAGAAGTGCTCGCAACGGCCAGTTCCAGTCGTGTTGCGCACGGCCAGGAGAGCAGCTTCGGTCTGAGCGTTGTGGCGCCCGACGGAGGGGACTTGATCGCCCACCTCTTCCGGGATTGGTCGAGAGAAAAGCAGCAGGCATACCGCTTGCAAGGTGCCATCGCTGGAGAAGGACTCGTGGACGTGAGCTTCCTGTGGCCCCGCTTTTTGCTGCCGTCTGCGCTGCTCGGCGTCCGTCCCAGTAGACGTCTCGTCGGCGAGGACACAGCCGGGCTGGAACTCGCTTTCAATCTCACCGATCCATGGGACGGTAGTGAAGTGCTGCACGGCACCACCACCACCGGCGGAGTGCTGAGGAACGTGTATTTCACTGGCGTCAGCGCTTTCGTGGACCCGACTGGCGAGCGCCCGTCACAGGTCGCCGCAGATGTGTACACTGGCTGGGCGGTCGACATGGGTGGTGTAGACGTCCAGTTCACCATCCCTACCATCCGCTTCGATTTCAGCAGCTCGTACGGCAATAAGACCTCTCCGCAACTGGGGCACATGCTCTTGCGGGAGTTCGAGCTAAACTCTTCGAATCACGAGCTTACGGTATCCCACGTCATTGCCGTGGAGGACTTCGGGTCCGTCGTGGACTTCAGCTCGGGGGTGAGATCGGGCGCGCCTGCCGAGCTGAATGTCCGCTGTGGCCAGCCAGGGAACGGCTCGAGCCTCCTGGACGCGCTTCTGGGAAAATTGGAGCTGGCGGTGTCTATGCAGATGCTGATGTCAGCAGCGGACGACGAGTGGGCGACCGGGACGCAGCGCCGACTTTCATCTCCGGACGATGCCCCTTCCCTGCGCCTCCAGGTGCAGAGCTCCTCGGAGGAGCTGCGGGTGCTGGGCGACATGCAGGTGCCCGCCAGTCTTCACGCCTTCGGCTTCCGTGTTGGCTTTGGGGAGGTGAGGCTGAACTTGTCGGCGCCCGGCGGCGGCGCCATCGGCTCCCTCTTCGTGCCCGAGACAGATCTCAGGCCCGGGCTCGGCGGCAACATCCAAATGGACATGAGGATGTCGCCCTCCGATGTGCAGGTGCTCAGGTCGCAGGCGCTCGACCTGCTCCTCAGCGGCGAGCTCCACGGCACCCTACGCGCGGAGGGATCCGTGAGCCCCCTGGGCCGCTGGGGCGCTCGCTGGGCAGGCCGTGCTGGACTCGAGAAGCCCTTTCAAGAATTGGCCCCGGACCTCTCCAGAAGTGAGTTTTCAGGGCTGCGGAAACGAGCGCACTGCAAAACAGCCAGGGTTTTGCAGGGTCCAGCCGGAGCAAGTGAAGAGTGGAGACTGCTTCGACACATGGCCGCCGTGTTCTCGCGTGCGTCAACGTCCTGGGGTTCATCAGAGCAAAGTCCCCGTTTCCGGGGGCCCTGGGTCCTGGGCAGGATGCCGTGGGGAGCACGGTCGTGGCGGTGAGAGGCCTCGCGGTGGCCCAGCAAGGACGAGGCGCCCGAGGGAGGCCGAACGTGCCCCAGAGCAGGCGGCCCCGGCGCCCACCCGGGGACTCCCAGAGCCTGGGCTCTGGCGCACGCCGCGGCCGCAGACCCGCGGCCGCCTGCGGCACCTCGACAGGGGGCGTGCCGTCCCGGGAGGCACGCCGGGGCCTCCACAGTCCAGGCAGCCCCGAGACTCGCACGCTCGTCCTCGAGGTGCCTCAGGCCTTCAGTCGGGCACGTCCCTCTACAGGAGGAAAATCCACCAACAGTCAAAAAAGCAGGCCAGGGACCATTTGTCGATCGTTTGTTTTACTTTTGAATATGATTGACTATGTCATAGCTTCCTTCCAAAATCTGCCTGTCGGAGGACATGCCCGACCCGACCCTGGCCGCCCCCTGAAGAGGAGGGAGGAGGGAACGCCGCTCGACTCCTGAAGTAGGAAGGCGGCCTACGCACATGAGGATCTGGGCATCCAGCCATACAGTCGGGGCGCTGAAGAAGGAACCCTTTTCGCTGGGGAGGGGCTCCGTGTACCTTGATTGCTTCACAGCTTGCCTCAGGTTTTCCTCAGCTCTTCGATGGGAACTCGAACTTTCACCGATGGGAAGAAGGGGCCTCTCTCCTTATCTAGGGCTCCCTAGGTCCACGACCCGACTGCACCTGCCTGCAGCGACTGGCGCGTGCGTCCCCGCAGCCCCGACGCCCTCCAGGCCGCGCCGGCCTCGAGGTGCCCCTGCGCCTCGCGGCGGCGGGCCTCGCCGCGGCGGCGCGCCCGGGGGCCGGCGGCGAGCACGCCGTGCTGAGCCTGGCGGAGCTGCTCCGCGGGGCGGCCGCGGCGGGCCCTGCGCCGAGCCCGGCGCCCGCCGGCGCGGAGCCCGAGCAGGGCGGGTGCAGCCTCTCCTTCGGCGCGCCGTCTCTCCGCGGGCCCGTGCGGTCGAAATGGGCACGGGAATGAGCGGGCGAAGAACGGTATAGAATTAGCCAGACGAAGGACCCAACCATGTGCAGGTGGGAGTACCGCAATTGTGATTCCTTTTTTGGGTGGTGATCCCTATGGGGCAACGAACCGTGCTAGTGGTGTGCCGAAATGAATGGCGTGGTACGCAGCGCGAACGAAAACGATTGATCTGAGTACGTAGGGAGACTGAGCGCGGGTGAATCTGAGCGCGAGTGCGTCTGACTGTGAATGAATCAGCGTGCGAGCGAGTCTACGTGCACGAATGCGAGTATGCCAATGCATGGTGCAAGTGTATATGAATGCTAATAGTTGGTGAATGACTGCCTCAGTGTACTCGTGTGGGCGTGGCCGCCGCAAGGAGCTTCCCCGGGACTCCCCGACGGCATCGCCCGCGCGCCGCGACGCCACCGCGAGGATCGCGCCCGCTTCCTCCCCTTCTTTTACTCCCTCTTTGCCCGCGCACTCAAAAGTCCAAAGCTGCGGGCGCAGCACAGCGCGGAGTCCCAGCGACGCGCGCAGGTCGCCCCGGAGGGGTCCCAGCGACGCGCGCGGGTCGTCCGCTGCGCGCAGCAAAGAGAGCTAGCTGGCTGGCTGATAGCGGGCAAGGCTCTTGCCGCTGGGCAGAGCGACGACGGGCGAGGGAGGCGCGGAACTCCGACGGCCTCCGACGGAGGTGTACTGGGTGGGGGAGACGCGTGCGGACTGCGCCACGGGGACTTTCGGTGGAGCTCCCTATGGGGCCACGAAGCGCGTGAAGGGTGTGCCGACATGGGTGTGCGGGACGAATGCGGGCGCACCCACTCGGACCTTCGGTGGAGCTCCGTATGGGGCCACGAAACGTGTGAGGGGTGTGCCGACATGGGTGTGTGTGCGGGACGCATGCGGGCACACCCACTGGGACCTTCGGTGGAGCTCCCTATGGGGCCACGAAGCGTGTGAGGGGTGTGCCGAAATGGGTGTGCGGGACGCATGCGGGCACACCCCCTGGGACCTTCGGTGGAGCTCCCTATGGGGCCACGAAGCGTGTGAGGGGTGTGCCGGTGTGCGGGGCGCATGCGGGCACGCCCATTGGGACCTTCGGCGGAGTTCCCTATGGGGCCACGAAACGTGTGAGGGGTGTGCCTAAATGGGTGTGCGGGACGCATGCGGGCACACCCACTGGGACCTTCGGTGGGGCTCCTTATGGGGCCACGAAACGTGTGAGGGGTGTGCCGAAATGGGCGTGCGGGACGCATGCGGGCACACCCACTGGGACGTTCGGCGGACTTCCCTATGGGGCCACGAAACGTGTGAGGGGTGTGCCGAAATGGGTGTGCGGGACGCATGCGGGCACACCCACTGGGGCCTTCGGTGGAGCTCCCCATGGGGCCATCAACGTGTGAGGAGTGTGCCGAAATGGGTATGCGGGACGCGTGCGGGCACACCCAGTGGGACCTTCGGTGGAGCTCCCCATGGGGCCACAAACGTGTGCGGGCACACTGGGACCTTCGGTGGAGCTCCCTATGGGGCCACGAAACGTGTGAGGGGTGTGCCGAAATGGGTGTGCGGGACGCATGCGGGCACACCCACTGGGACCTTCGGTGGAGCTCCCTATGGGGCCACGAACGTGTGAGGGGTGTGCCGAAATGGGTGTGCGGGACGCATGCGGGCACACCCGCTGGGACCTTCGGTGGGGCTCCCTATGGGGCCACGAAATATGTGAAGGGTGTGATGAAATGGGTGTGCGGGACGCATGCGGGCACACCCACTGGGACCTTCGGTGGAGCTCCTTATGGGGCCACGAAACGTGTGAGGGGTGTGCCGAAATTGGTGTGCGGGACGCATGCGGGACCTTCTGTGGAGCTCCCTATGGGGCCACGAAGCGTGTGAGGGGTGTGCCGAAATGGGTGTGCGGGACCATGCGGGCACACCCACTGGGACCTCGGTGGAGCTCCCTATGGGGCCACGAAGCGTGTGAGGGGTGTGCCGAAATGGGTGTGCGGAGGAGGAGGGGGAGGAGGAGGAGAGGAGGAGAGGAGGAGAGGAGGAGACGCGGGCCACCGTCTCTTCAAAACGAGGACCCAACAACACAGGTTGGTTGGGAATAAACTTTGTCGCCGTCGGGGACATCTGCCCCTGGGCGGCTGGAAAGTTTATACCCTTACGGTGGCACCGTAGGGTATAAACTTTCCAGCCGCCCAGGGGCAGGTGCCCCCGACGGCGAACAAAACATATTTTATACCGTTCTTCACCCGTTAAGGGAAGAGCGGGTGCGGGCCGTCCGAGGCGTCAGAGCGAGGTCGGTTCGGGGAGGGCCATTGCCCCGCTGTTCCTCGTGCCTGTTGGATGCTCTTGTGCATCCCGGGGAGGGTTCCCTTTGATGTTTTTTTGTTTTTGGGGGGGGCGACAGAGGGTCTCATGCTCTCGAAGGATGTTCGTCTGCCCTGGGCCCGACTGTGCGGGAAGAGTTGGCAAGAAGACCGAGAGCAGTTCCTCTTCCTTCTGACCAGGGCTCGCCTGTCGGTGTCGCCGCGGACGTGGTCGATCTGAGAGAGGCCGCCCGCCCAACGGCGGCCGCCGTCGGTTTTGGACACAGCTTTGCTGTGGGGCATTGTGCCCAGTTTCTACGTCTCCATTTCGGGCGTCCAGATCAGGCTCGAGGTCGTCGGCGGAGAGGAGCTCGGGCGCCCCGTCCGCCTGCCTTGCCTGCAGGCGTGCCCAGACGGCGCTGCCCCGGAGGGGCAGTTCGGCGTGCGCCTGGCGGTCGGGCTCGCGGCGAGGCTGCCGTGCCTCCTGCAGGTGCCCTACGTGCTGGAGCCCAGGGGAGGAACTCTCGGGGCGGGGCCGGGGCCGGGGTAGCTCGTTCCGGAACGCTCCAGAACGCTCCAGAGCTGGGTGTCAGAGATCCCCGTTGGATCCCGGTCCGATTTGAAGAGATGCTGGCGCCGCGGCGCCTCCCTCGCCGCCACGGCTGGAGTCGCCTCGAGGTCCTGGTCGGAGCGCGCCCTGGAAGAGGTCCCGGGAGCAGCGGTGGTGGTGCCCCTTTTTCGCTCGCTCAGGAACTGCCGGCCCTCAGCGCCCAGGTCACTGGCCGCGCAGTCTCGGGTGCGGTGCCTCTGGCGCAGGTGAGCACGGGGCCCTTCGGCTACAGCAGCGAGGAGGGCGAGTGGTCGACCCTTGAGCTCAGCGCCAGGGTAAGCGACACGCTGTCGATATCATCGGCGCTCGCGTCTGCCATCGCAGGTTGCCAGGATCAGGCTTTCGAGGTCTACGCCGGAGGAGATTCAGGCAGCCTGTTGGACTCATTGCTGTCGGTTCTCCACGTGGAGTTGGGGCTCAGCGGCAGAAGTGGAGGTGCCACAGAGAATGGCCAAGAGGACGGTCGAGCAGACGACGGAAGCTTTACCACTCCCGACCTCGGCGACCCGGTCGCGCCGCCTCACAATGGCTCATCGAGCACGTGGTACTACCCCACCGCGTATGAAAACACTTGGAGATTGATGGATACGAGCAGTTCGCACGCGACTGTGTCTGTGCGGCTCCCCTCGGGTCTCCCGACGCAGCTCGCGTGCGCCTGGCAGGGCGTGGAGCTGCAGCTCACGGGTCGACACGGCCAGGCCCTTGCCTCGTGGGTGGACAGCTGCGGCAATTCGTCGGATGGCGCAGTGGTCTACGGAACACTGCATGGGCTTGCCGGGAAGCACGTTGTACAAGAGGTCATGGACGTCTTTGTGATTGGTAGCGCAATTGCCAGTGTCAACGCCACAGCAAATTTGTCGTATACCACGTCTCTGGGGCTTACGCAGAGTATCGTAATGCCTATGAGCATTTCACACAGCTTCGTGGATGTATTAGACGGAAGCTCGTGTCGCAGGCTATCAGAGTTGCCACGGAGGCTTGATGAACCCCTCAACGCTTCAAGAGGGTCGTTGTCTTCTCGCCAGGCATGGGGTGAGACTGGGCGGAGGTTGACGCAGGAGCTCCTAGACATAAACGAGGTGAAGGACAACTTCTCCACGATACTCGAGCAGGGTACGGTGAGCGTCGAGTCTGTCTGGGAGTCGGCCCTCAACGTGCTATGGTCGGATGTCGAGATCGATCTGAAGGACTGGGCAGTGAACAACATATTCGCCCTCGGCCTTGGTATCCGCAGCTTCGACGTGAGGATGTCCCTGGCCGACGCGGATGGGGCGAGCCCTGGCTCGCTGATCCCGATGTGGTCTTACGATCCCGCCCCCGCCTTCCAGTTCGCGCACGTGGTGCAGACGTACGACGACTTCCTCGTCGACGCGGCGCACAGGAGGGTATTCCCAGAGCTAGTCGTCAGGATCGACAACGACTGGGAGACCATGGCACGCTTATACGACGAGATGGTGGGCCACGGGCGCTTGTGCGCGCGCCTGGATGCCGTCGCCACTGCTTACTTGCAGTATCCTGGCCAGGACGCCTACGTGCTGGAGGGACTCGAGCTGGAAATCCCCAAGTTAGGGATGTACGGGGTGGACGCGTGTGGGGTGGAGGCCGTCTGCGAGGAGGTCGTCGACCAGATAATCCCCACTGGGTCTGAGAGCTTGCTCAGCTTCACGATGGTCAACAGCGCACAGGCCGTCGGTGGGGCCGTGAGGCTCGCCTCATCGACTGGTGACGGAGGGGCCACGTGGTCCGTTTCGAAAGTGGCAGTTGTGGACAGCTGGGCCGCGTCTTTCGAATTCAAAGTGAGCAACGGTTGCTTCTCTACGTGGTGGGGGTGCATTCCTACGACTGGCGGGCACGGCTTCGCGTTTGTCCTGCAGAGCGGGCCCAGCAACGTTGCTGCCAGCAGTAACGATGGTGGCGGTGGTTACTCGGGCATCGACGACAGCATCGGGGTGCTGCTGCACACATATGCGAGCTACAGCGCGCTGTATGTGTATAAGAACGGCAGGACTGCTGGAGGCGAAGAGCTCGCGACGGCAGCTCTGCCGGGCGGCGTAGACAGTGGCAGCTGGCAGTCAGCTAGAATCGTTTACTCTTCAATCTCTGGCCACATGTGGGTGTACATCCAGGACATGGACGTAGCTCTCATCACGCTTCAAATCGACATGGACTTTGCGAATGCAGACGGGCAGGCGCACGTCGGCTTCACCGCCTCAAATCCGTGGGCCGAGGGGTGGTCTACGTTTGAGGTCCAGAACCTCAACTTCGAGGGTGCAGCCACCAGTGTCCAGCACAGCAAGCTCGCGGAGGACGGCCTCACCATCGGCACCGCGGGCTCGACGGCGAGCTTCACAGTAATCTCCTACACTTCGTGCGATCACCACAAGTTGAGGGGCGGAGATAGCTGGTTCTTCGACCTCGTCAGCGGAGCTGCGATCCTTCAGCCTCTTTCTATCCGCGACGAGCGCGACGGCACCTTCAACGTCACGTTTTTGGCCACGTCTAGTGGTCCATGGACGGTCAGGGGCGCGACTAGCCCCCTTGCGACCAAGCAGGCGATTGGAACAGTGTTCGTGAGTTGAATCGGCGTTTTGTCGATTGTTTATTGCTAAGGCCTTACGGCCAGTGCCGCCGACCCTGGATACCTCGGCCTTCGAGGGTGACGGGATGCGTGATAAGACGTCGGAGGTAAATGAAGACGTGGCGGAGGAGGAGTCGGAGGTGGAGGAGGAGGATGAGGAGGAGGCGGAGGAGGAGGAGGAGGATGAGGAGGAGGAGGAGGAGGAGGAGGAAGTGAGCAGGAGGAGGAAGGAGGAGGAGGAGGAGGGAGGAGGAGGAGAAGGAGGAGGAGGAGAAAGAGGAGGAGGAGAAGGAGGGAGGAGGAGGGGAGGAGGGGGAGGGGGGAGGAGAGGGGAGAGAGAGGAGGAGGAGGAGGAGGAGGAGGAGGAGGAGGAGGAGGAGGAGGAGGTGGAGGCGGGAGGAGGAGGAGGAGGGGGAGGAGGAGGAGGAGGAGGAGGAGAGGAGGAGGAGGGGGAGGGGGAGGGGGAGGGGGAGAGGGAGGAGCGGGTATCTGCCTCCCCCCTGCGGGGAGGGTAGGGGGGGGCTTCGCCACGACTACGATTTCTTTCTGTTTCGTGTTCGATTTTCTTTTATTCGTGGGCGTCTTGAAAACGTCTTGGGCCGTCTGGAGGCTACTTGGGCGTCTTGGACCGATGGTTCGGCGATTCGGCACCCTCTGGGACCGTCTGGGCGGCTTCTTGGGGCACTCTTGGCCCGTGTGAAGCTTTTCTAGGTCCCGGGATTCCATTTTCGTTTAGGGTGGCGCCCCCCGCCCTCCCTGGCGAGGAACGGATCAAAGGGAAGGCCCCTCCCGAGGAGGAGGGAGGTAGGAGGGAGGAGGGGGAAGCAAAGAGGGGGAGGAGGAGACTCCCCCACATGTTCGGGATGGGCAAAACAATCAGAAAAGTAGGCCGGGGGGAGGATGCGTATATGGGTGGCGACCCCCCCCGGGACCTCCCCCCCCTGTGGGAGGGGTAGGGAGGGGCTTCGCCACGACTACGATTTCTTTCTGTTTCGTGTTCGATTTTCTTTTATTTCGGGCGACGACAATGACGACGACGACGACGACGACGACGACGACGACGACGACGACGACGACGACGACGACGACGACGACGACGACGACGACGGTGATCCACGTAAGACGACGACACCAGGATGCGTCTTCCACACGCTGACAGGGTCGGCGGATTTTTCGCGGTGCCACGTCCAGAAAGGGCTCGGATGCGAGTCGTTCAACGCAGCATGTTTGCTCTGAGGGCGTTCTTGCGACCCCGCGAGCCTAGCCCACCTTCAGAAAAGAGGGGTGGTGATTCACACTGGCCCTCGCCGACAAGCTCCCAATCCCTTGTGACTGCGATCTCACGCTCATCCTAGCGGCTCCAATCCGCCGAGCCTTCCGCATGCGATGGATATGTCTGAACCCCCGCCTCGCAGTGCTACCCTTGTGACAGGATGTGAGCTGCTCCCCAGCCATCCTGAGTATAAGCACCGTCGGCAGGGCGCCTCGCCACAAGCGCGAGGGGAAGACGGCGCGAGGCTCCTCGCACGAGGGCCGCGGGACCCTCCCAGCCTGGCCGGCCGATCGCTCGCGCCACAGGGCGGCATCGTCGGATGGGGCCTGAGCAGACGGGGTCTGAGGATCGCGCCGCGCCGCCACTGCATCGGCGACGCAGCTCTACTCGGAGCTCGGTCGTCTGCATCCCGACGTCGCCGATGCATCGCGACTGCGCCGGCGAGGCGGCTCGACTCGGGGCTCGATCGTCTGCATCCCGACGTCGCCGATGCATCGCGACTGCGTCGGCGAGGCGGCTCGACTCGGGGCTCGATCGTCTGCATGTCGACGTCGCCGATGCATTGCGACTGCGTCGGTCAGGCAGCTCGACTCGGGGCTCGATCATCTGCATCCCGACGTCGCCGATGCATCGCATCTGCGTCGGTGAGGCGGCTCGACTCGGGGCTCGAACTTCTGCATCCCGACGTCGCCGTTGCATCTTGACTGCATCGGCGATGCGGCTCGACCCAGAGCTCGAACTTATCCATCCCGACGTCGCCGATGCATCCTGACTGCATCGGCGATGCAGCTCGACCCGGAGCTCAACCTTATCCATTCCGTTGGACGTTGCTCAATGGGGGGGCGGTCAGCGTAGGGGTGGGCGAAGAAACGTGCGCCTTTTGTGCATCTTCTGCGCTCCAGGGGGGGTCGCTTTAGGGCCCCGGGGTGGCACCAGATGTGCACCTTTCTTCACCCCTCCGTGTATCGCCTCTCCTTTACGCAATCGGGGGTGGACAGACCTCCTACCCTGACACGTCGATTAAGGAATTGGCCGTTTTCGGTTCGCGAGAGGGCCTCGCGGCCGTCATTTTTGCGGGTCCAGGTCCGTCGGTTTCGGTCCTAGGCCTTTTTCTGTAATGGGAGGTTTACTAAAGGGAGGTTCGTCCACCGCCGACGCAACTGCTCCTTCTCCTCCTCCGTCGACGCTAGGAGGTGCAGCGAATTCTAGACGCCTCGCGTAACCACACCAACTCGCGCCGCCGCGCCATTTAGGCTGCGCCTACTTGATGGTCGCCACCGGGGTCTCCACGCCACCGAGTTGGGAGTGTTGTTTCTGGCTCTTCTTCTTCTGAGTGGCTGCCCGCGCGCTCACTTGGCTTGTCTCTCTTTTCTTGCTGCCTAGTCGCGGCCCGGCTAGTGTTCGGACGGCTTTCCACCTGCTTCGCGAGCCCGCCGCCAACCCATGCAGAAACGATGCCCAGACGAGTTGCCCTCGTCAAAGATGTGGAGGAGCATGCAGTGGAAGTAAGGGCTGGGTTAGACGTCGTACCCCAAGAGGGGGAGGATGGAGGAGGAATCGGAGGAGGAGGAGAAGGAGGAGGAGGAGGAGGAGGAGGAGGAGAAGGAGGAGGAGGAGGAGGGGGAGGAGGGCGAGGGGGAGATATCCGTAGCCATTTGGGCTCAAACTGGCTCGAACCCCCCAGGCGCGGCGGTCGGGTGGCGCGAGCATGGTGGCTGCGGGAGCTTCGGCGGCGCTTGGCGAGTATTTGGCGCTGAAAGGCAAGGCAGGGGCGCGCGCTTCTGCCGACAATTTGATTCAGAAGCTCACTGCAGAATTCATCGGGGTTCGAGGCGAACTCCAACGTGCACTGGAGCTGCAGGCTGCCCTCGTCAACGCCTTCAGTGCCAGCTCAGAGGTCTCTCGGCGAGAGGCCCTCGCGAGGCCCGTGCTGGCGGCGGAGGTGTCCGGCCTCATGGTGGAGGGGACGCAGAAGCTCATCCGGAACTTGGCCTTGCACGCCAAGCAGTGCCCCAGTGCAGATGCGCCGCTCTCAGAGTGGCGCCAGGCGAAGAAAGGCCCCCGCCTTGGAGGTGGCGGTCCTGATCGCAGCGAGGGGCATTCTTTCATTCCCATGTTGTGCAAGCTGCTGGAGGGCCAGGGCGATTGCCCGCCACGCGCCCTCAGCGGTGGCTGCGTGTAGCAATCGGCTGTATCAGTGTTTCCTTGTGTCCAAGGCTGGCAGGCAGACCACGAGCCCAGAGCGGAAGCAGCGGAGTTCCGCCGCTCTCCTCAGCGGCACGCCTTTCCTCGAGGCCATGTGCTTCTTGCGGGGGTAGCCGAGTTCATTCCTGGGGCGGGGCGGTGGGTCCCGATCGACGTGCGTTCGTCATTTGAGGGCCTTCGATGTTCGTGCGGCGTGGTGGTATATTCCTCCGTGCCAGTCGGAGCCGTACCCATCGTACATCACACTGTCTTGAAACTCAGGTATATCCGTGATATTGAACTGCAGTATTCTGTGCGATCAGACGGTCAGTCGAGGCAACCGTTTTCTCACATGAGGGCCGTCTCGATTACATCCGCGATGGGTCTCCCGAGTGCACCGTTAGGAGCAGCCCGTGGAGACAGCCGTCTCTCCGCAGGCGAGCTCGTCTGGACTGCAGTCGCGGTATTTCGTCTCAGCACACCTTTGATACAGTCGGGGCGCTAAACAAGGAGTTCTTTTCGTTGGGGAGGGGCTCCGTGCTCCTTAATTGTTTCGCAGCTTGCCTTAGGTTGTCCTCAGGTTTTCGATGGGAAATCGAAGTTTAACCTATGGAAAAAAGGGGCCTCGTTCCTTATTTAGGGTTCCTTAGGTCGACGCCTCGACTGTAGCGGCAGGCAGCCGAGCAGACCTTTCACTCGGAAGCGCGATCGGCCGAGCTCTTTTGTCCCAGAGGGCGTTTGCCAGGCGATGGGCCTGCCAGGTTCCTCCCTCCGCCGGCGGACGGCGTGAGATATATGTCCACGGCGTTGGCTTTCCTGGCTCGTCCTCTGCCGGTAGTCTGATTGCGCTCTCACAACGTGTGCCTGCGCGCTTCTATTAGGGGAGCAAAAAGTGACATAAACATAAAAACGCGGCAGTGGTGTTCCTGGCTTGTCCTCTGTCAGTAGTCTGATTGCGCTCTCACAACGCATGCCTGCGCGCTTCTATTAGGGGAGCAAAAAGCGACATAAACCGTATAGGAATCGGAGGTCCGCGCGGATTTCTCGGACCGGCGCTGGGGCCCCCCGGCGGCGCCTCCGGCGGCGCCCCTGGCGCGCTTCGCGCGCCAGGGAGGGGGGTCCAGCGCCGATCCGAGAAATCCGCGCGGACTTCCGAGTTTTTATGTTTATGCCAGTTTTTGTTTCCCTATTTGTTGATGAGAGTTGGGAGGAGTTGGGCAAGTGCGCGGCGCTGCGGTTCGGGCGCCCGTCCGTGGAGCTACGGCTCATGTGCGGTGCTGTGCTCGGCCACCCGTCCGCGGAACCCAATAGATCAATTTTATGATTAATCATATGCGCAGCTGCCTCGTTCATGGGATGTAGCAGTGCAGGGATAGCCGTTGTAAAAGGCGAGGGGGAAGGGGAGGACGAAGGAGGAAACAAGAGGAAAACGCGGATGATGGTCATGACGGTGATGATGACGATGCTGCTGATGGTGATGATGTTGATGGTGATGTTGATGATGCTGATGCAGATGAAGATGATGAGGATGCTTATGGTGATGCTTATATGCTTCTGCTTCTGGTTATGGTGCTGCTGATGCTGAGTATGCTGATGCTGATGGTGATGATGCTAATGCTGGTGTTGATGCTGTTGATGATGATGATGATGATGCTGATGATGATGGTGGTGGTGGTGATGATGATGGTGATGATGATGATGATGCGGAAGAGGAGGAGGAGGAGGAGGAGGAGGAGGAGGAGGAGGAGGAGGAGGAGGAGGAGGAGGAGGAGGAGGAGGAGGAGGAGGAGGAGGAGGAGGAAAAGGAGGAGGAGGAGGAGGAACAGAAATGCCAGAAGCCTGTTGGATGCCTCCCGGAGTCTCTTTGACTTTCTTCCCAGAGCTTTTTGGAGTTCTCTTGGGGTGTCTTGGGCGTCTCTTGGCAGTCCCGGGGGCATTATCGGGCGTCTTGGGTGCCTCTGGGGAGGCCCTTGTGGCCTGCTGGGTGTCTCTTGGAGTTTTTTTGGGGGCAGCCTGGGGGCCTCTTGGGGGCTTCTTGGGCCCTCCTGGGGACCTCTTCGGGCCATCTTGGGGCGCCCTTGTGAGCCTCGGGGGCCATCTTGGTGCCATCTGGGAGGAGATCGGACGAAGGAGGGGCCGTGGTACATTAGGCCCCCCCTCCCTCCAGGAAACCACTATGTGACCAGAACCTTGGCCTCAATGATTTTGTCATTCTCGCCGAGGCCTCTCGGGGCGTCCTGGGTGCCTCCAGGGGGCTTCTTGGCGCGTCTTGGGGGTTGCCTTTTTTGAGCATCTTGGGGGCCTCTTGGGGGCCTCTTGGACCCTCCTGGGCAGCTCTTGGGGCCGTCTTGCGGGACACATGTGAGCCTCAGGGATCATTGTGGGGCCATTTTGGAGGCGATCGATGGTCCCTCCCAGGACCCAAATGTGGCCGACATATTCGTAAGATGAATCGTTTTGGCCTTCTCGCCGAGGCCTCTTTAAGGCGCCTTGGGTGCCTCTGGGGGGCCTCCTGGCGCGTCTTTGGGGCCTCTTGGGGTCTCCTGGTGCCACATAGGGCCATCTTGGGGCCATCTTGGACGAGATCGATCAAAGGAGCGGGGCTTCTTAATTAAGCCCCCCCCCAGGAGGCCAACATGTGGTCAACTTCTTTTCTAAATCAATGATTTTGTTCTTCTCGCCGAGGCCATCTTGGACGCTGTAACGGCGGCCCGTCCAGGTCCAGGGGGAGGGGGTGGGGGGAAGGCCAAGCCCCTCCCCGCAGGGGAAAAAGGGGGTTGGCAGAGGCAACAATCGGCGCCACCCCAACATACTTATACTATCTGTGCGTCGCCCCCTAGGGGCGATGCGCGCACCGAGAAATCTTATAGTACATGTGTCGCGGCGGGCGCTTTCTGGCCGTACCGATCGGGGAACGATATACTACAATATGGGTATACCATATGTTCGGGTCGGACGCGCGCCTCCGAAGATAACATCTAGTACTAGCATGTCTTTGTGCGCCCCAGACAACGCTCCAAACCACTCGCGCCCTCAAGGGCGTGAGTGGCACTTGGCGTGTCCAGCCTTTTGAGGTGGAGTGCTGGTGCGTGTGTGTGTGTGTGTGCTGGCCACGGGGGTCCTCGGCCCCCTCGGCGCGGGGCCCTTCGCCGCCCCAGGCCGCCCCTCGGCGGCCCCGCGCCGCGGCCTCGGCCCTGCCTGGGCGCCCTCTCTCCGCCCCCCCCCCGCTGGGGCCCAAGGCCCGGCTCTGTTGCCCGCGCCCTCCCCGCTCGCCCTGCCGCTGCCGCTCCGCCGCCTCTTGGCCTCGCCTCCCCGCCGCCGCGCGCGGCGGTGCCCGCCCTCGCCGCCACCGGGTGCCTCGCCGGCCGCGTGCGGCCGCGGCTTCCTCGGCGCGTTGGCCCTCCGCAGGCCTGCGGTGCCCTGGGCTGACTCGCCCGCGGCCTCCGCCCTTGGCTCGGCCTTCCCGCCCCCCCCCCCGCCTGGGGCTCGGGCCGGCGCCGCCCGCGCCCTGCCCCGCTCGCCCGCCCGCCTCGGCTCACCTGCCGGTGCTGGCTGTCGGCCGAACTGCTCTGCTGCGTTCTCTGCCCGGCCTCTCGCCGCCGGTTCCTCGTCCACGCGGTGCACCTGCCTGGTGCCCCCCTCGGCCCTGGCTCCCTGCAGGACCGCGGCCCTTCCGCCGTCCCCGCCTGCCGCTCGTCCGGGCTGGCCTCGCCGCCCCGCCCGCCCCGCTCTGCCCGGTTTTCGTGCCGACCCCTCTCCTCGTGGTGGTCCTGCACTGGCCGCCCCTGGGTTGCCTCGCAGGTCACTCGTGATCTCGGCAACCTCGGCTCCGCTTTCGCGGTCACCTTCGTCACCAGCCCGCGCTGGGCACCGCTCCCCTCCGGGCTTTGCCCCTCCGGCCGCCGCCTGGCCTACCCCCCCCGCAGCCGCCCCGCCGCCGGACCCTCCCCCCAGCGCCGCCCCCGCGCCGCCGCCTGGCCCCGCTCTGAGCGGGCCCAGCTTCCGCCTCCCTGCCGCCGTCGCCGGGCGCCTCCTCTTTCCCCCCGCTGCATGGTGGCCCAGTTTGCGTCAGTTCTTGTCTCAACGCTTCATCGCCAGCGCAGCCACTCTGCCCAGCCGCCGACGCAAAAAGTGTGTGTGTGTATGTGTATGTGTGTCTGTTTTTGTGTTGTTGTGTGAAACAAGAGCCCCCCCCCGTTACGGTTGGGGGCCTTCGTTGAGGAATGTGCCCAGGAGGCCTTAGAACCCAGAGGATGGCTCACCTGAAGGAGGGCGGCGGCGACATCCATGGCAAAGCTTCCCATGGGAGTTCCCCTGGCCTCGAGATCCTGGCTTCCTGATCCAGGGGCTCCTTCTCCAGTGCCCCCACCCTGCGCAGCGCCCGATCCCGACGTTGCCGATGCATCGGCGACGGTGCGATTCTGCGCCCCCCGCTGTCGGCCTCCCCGTGCGGGGCTGCCCCGGCGCACCGCCTCGCGCGCTGGCGCGCCCGCGGGGCGTGCTGCCGTGCCGCCCCCGCGAGGCCCCGCCGGGCGAGGGCGACGAGGGGCCTCTCGCGGGGTGTGAGCAAGCAAGGCGCCTCGAGGGCAACGCGCCCGCCGAGGGGGAGGTTTGAAGAGCGAGGGCTTGGTTCACCCTCGCGGTCTTCGTCCACCCTCGCGGCGCGTTCCAGGTCACGTTCGCGGGTCTTCTGATCACCTCCGCTTCTTTCTCCGGGCCCGTTCGGCTCTTTGGTTCTTGCTTCGCTCTGTCAGTCAGGGTGGCCAGGTGGTGCATGCTTCGTAGCGTCTTGCGCCTGCAGTGTCGTTCACACCGCGCGGGAAGCGCGGGAACCTTTGAATTTTGACCACAGGTTTGAGCACATTGCTTCGCTACGGCGCAGACACGACATTTGTCATATGCCCGATTTCACGCAGCAGGGGAGAGTCATACTGGTTACCAGTAGCCTCGGCGGGCCCCGTAAAAGTGTGCCTCTTCCTCTCCCTCGCCTCATGCAGGCCCTACTTGGCGTGCATGAGTATTTCTCCTATGCAGGTTTTACACCTGGCCGCCTGGGGATGGTGCGGCACGTCCTCTCACATGTGAGTTCGTCTTGGATGGGCTCGTTCATACTGCCGTACGTCGTAGGTGGGTTGGGCACTTCCATGGGCAGCTTTTGTCTTTCGGCTGTGGTTGCAAGAGGGTTTTTTTTTTGTTTTGTTTTCCCCCTCCCCCCCCCCCCCACATACTTTGGTTTCACAGCAGTTGGCTCGCCTTTCCGAATTGCCGCCCCGCTGTCCGCCCGTGGGCGCCTCGTGGGGCCCCGTGCCCGCCAGCGGGCGCCGCGGAGCCGCCGCGTGCGCTGGCCGGAGCTTGCGGGCTTCCGGGCGGTGGCCGGGCACCTCTTGGGCGGCGCCCGTGGGCGCCTCGAGGGACACGGATTGCACCACAGACATCGCACCGCAGAGTTTGTTTCGCCTGTGCCGCGCCAGACAATCTCCAACCACGCCGGTTGCACCGTGCACGGGCTGCACCGCGAGTGTGGCACGTCGAGGGTGCAGGGGCACGGCTGCTATGCCGATTCTGTTCTTACGTGCTTCGCTCGCTGTGCCACGCTCCTGTCAACTCACAATTCTAGCGTTAAGTCGGGCCTGTCCCCCTACAGGGGGATTTTCGACGAAAAATGCAAAATACTCCCAAAATATTAAGAAATAGTAAAAGATAGTCAGGGGACAATTTTTTGAATATCTTATGACATTCTTGGGCATTTTTGGGGTATTTTTTAAACATATCTCGTCGAAAACCCCCCTGTATGGGGGACAGGCCCGACCTAAGCCTATTATCTTCCTACGTGTTTCACTCACTGTGCCACGCTCCTATCTGTAATTGGACACAGCAGCTGGCAACCCAACTCACAATTCTGGCGGCCGCTCAACTCGACCGCGGCCCACGGTCCACAGGGCGCCCGCCGCTTGAGGCCAATGCCACTCCGCCGTCCCCAAGCAGTCTGGTCTCGTGATCACGCGTTTGCTTCGTCGGGACCCCCTTGGGGCCCCGTGCAGCTGTGGGGGAACTCCTGAGGCCTTGGACGTTTCAGATGGCCCTCTTGGGGCTCCCTCGAGGCTTCTTGGCTCACTGACTGCTTGACCCATGCCCTCGCTCAGAGCTTCTTGTCCAGAGCCAGGCGTGCGAGCGCGGGTGCACAGCGACACCCGCTGGCTGGCCGACCCTTTTCCCCACCTCTCCACCTCCGCCCCTGGGGAAGGGGGGAAGGCTTCTCGGAAGGAGGCAGCTTCTCGGCAGGTGCCAGCCCTGCATCTTTAGTGAAGGCCCGCGCCTTCTGAGAAGCAGTGGTGCTTCTCTGCTCCTGCGTCTCGCCGCCGCCGCCGCCGCCGTCGCCGCCGCCGCCGCCGCCGCCGCCGTCGCCGCCGCCGCCGCCGCCGTCGTCGTCGCCGCCGCCGCCGCCGTCGTCGTCGTCGCCGCCGCCGCCGCCGCCGCCGTCGTCGTCGTCGCCCGCCGCCGCCGCCGCCGCGCCGCCGCCGCCGCGTCGCCGCCGCCGCCTCGTCGCGTCGTCCGCCGTCGTCGTCGTCGTCGCGCCGCGAAGGGGCCTTCGCGGCGGCCGCCGGCGGCACGGGCGCTCCCCCCCGGCCGCGCGAGAGCGCCCCGCCGCCCCGCCCGAGGCCCCCAGCCGGCCGGGCGAGGCCGGCGCCCCGCGCGCGCCCCGCGCCGCGCGGGGCGGGGCGCGGCGTGCGTGCGCTGCGAGCCGGGAGCTCCGCGCGCGGCGAGGCGATCACGACGGGAGGTTTTTCGTGATTTGCGGCCTCCAGGGGCGAAGCAACACAAACAAAATAATTATAAACATATATACATATATATATATATATATATATATGTATATATGTGTATATATATATATATAAAACTATATATGTATATATATATATATATATATATAGATATAACATAAAACTCGGCCTCCAGGGGCCCTTCCCAGGCCTTGGGGCCGTCAAAGAAGGTCTCAGGGTGAGGAACGGGTTCCGGGGAAAGGGTCCAGACCTTTGGGCGTCGACGTTGTGAAACAATCAGGACGTCGGGGGTCTGGGTGATTCGGCTACGCGCAAGAGTGGCCCTTCGCCGGAGTGACCTCTGGGCTGGGCACACCGGGGTCCCCCCAGCACGGGCTGCTGCGCTTGGCTTTGGCCCCCCCGCGGCCCCCTGAGCCCGCATCAAAGGCAAAGGCCACTCTTGCCTAGGGTCACTCTTACGTGTGGTTGACGATGTGGCCATGCTGCGTTTCTCGGGGGACGATTATTAACATAAACATAGAAGCTCAGAGGTCCGCGCGGATTTCTCGGATCGGCGCTGGGGCACCCCTGGCGGCGCCTCCGGCGCCGCCCCTGGCGCGCTCCGCGCGCCAGCCAGGGAGAGGGGTCCAGCGCCGATTCGAGAAATACCTTTGAGTTTTGTGCTTATGTCATTGTTTGTTCCCCGAGCTTCGGGCTTCGACCCCGCATGATATTGTCGTGTTATCCTCTGTAGCGGTCGTTACCCTGGCCAAGCACCTCACCTACCCCCCCTGGGTAAGGGTGGTGATCGTGCGTGGGGGGGGGCCTGGGTCCTACCCCAAATGCTGGTGTTCGTTCGCATGTTTTGGCGATCGCATCGTACCCCCGTCCGGACGTGCCCCACCCTCTCCAAGCGTTACTGTTACCTGGGGCCCCACTCCCCGCCCCCTCCCGAAATGATTTCTCGACGCGGGGATCCCCATATGTGCGCCTCATACTCCTATCGCGTATCGCTGAGGAACTTTGTCTGTGATCATCTGGGTGTGAGAGCGGGTCCGCGCAGACCACGGGCGCGACGACGACGACGACGACTTTAATGACGTCCTCCTCTGGAGATCTGGCAGGAGAGATGAGGGAAGCACAATTCAGGAGGGAAAAAGGCACACAGACACAGTTAATCGTCGATTCCCCAGCAAATATGGGAAAATGTGGGAAGTGGGGGGGAAGACAAAAGCCCAGAAAATATGGGAAAACATGGGGAATCCTGTTATTTGTGTCTGCTTATTCGTGTGTCCCAGGGCCCCTCCACAGCTGGAAGACCGAGGTACGATTCTTCTTGCCGCTGTCACCTGCGGCAACCCAGGCGCAAGAGCGCATGGCCTCGAGAGGCAGTCTTTCGCTCGTCTCTCCAGAGGCCCAGGGCGAGCCTTGTTTTCAGTCGGGCCTGTCCCTCTACAGGAGGAATGTTCAAAAATAGTCAAGAAGTAATCTGGGGACGACCTTCCCATCATTTTTTGACAATTTTTGGGTATTTTTGACATTTTTTTCCCGTCCAAAATCCCGCTGTAGGGGGACATGCCCGACCTAAGCCTTGCTCTTTATCGAAAGAGTCGCCGTCGGGACCCGCCGTCGGGCGAGACCGTCCGCCATTGGCCTCGGGGCGGGCGCCGCTGTTCGCGAGCAGAGCTGGGAAGAAGGTGCCGTCCGCACTTGGCATCGGGCCGGCAGCTCGGGGCCGCCCTCGCAAGGGCGGTCCGACGTGAGAGGGTGCAGGACAGCCGGCTTTGCCGCCAGGCATCGTCCTTGAGGCATCTGCCTCGCAACGGGGGCAGGCGTGCAGACTCAGCAGATGCACGCAAACCGTCGTTGCCGCCAGGCTGTGCCCACAGGAGACGAGATACGAGACCAGGGAGATGTGAGTGTGCAGGACCGCTGGCCTTGCCGCCAGGCTGTGTCCTTGAGGCAACAGCCTCGCGACGGGGGTTGGCGTGCATAGTCAAACTGTGGACGCACGGCGGCTGGCACTGCCGCCAGCCAGCGTTGCAAAGAGTACGAACCCTGGCAACGGTCCGACGTGAGAGGGTGCAGGACAGCCGGCTTTGCCGCCAGGCATTGTCCGTGAGGCATCTGCCTCGCAGCGGGGGCAGGCGTCCAGAACCAGCAGATGCACGCAAACCGTCGTTGCCGCCAGGCAAACGCCCACTGGAAACGAGGTGCGAGAACCAGGGAGAAGTGAGTGTGCAGGACCGCTGGCCTTGCCGCCAGGCTGTGTCCTTGAGGTAACAGCCTCGCGACGGGGGCAGGCGTGCAAAAAGTGCGGATGCACGATGGCGTCGCCGCCAGCCAGTGCCCTCAGGAGAAGAGGTGCGAGAACCAGGGAGAAGTGAGTGTGCAGGACCGCTGGCCTTGCCGCCAGGCTGTGCCCTCGAGGCGACTGCCCCGCGACGACTGCTACCGCGCAGGGTCTGCGGAGGCACGCCAGCTGGCACCGCCGCCCCTGCCTCGGGCACCGGGGTCGGGTGCCCGTGAGTCCGTCGGCGCGGATGGGCATCCGGGCCCGGGCGGCCCTGCCTCCTTGGGAACGGCCGTGACTGCCCTGGCTGTGGTGGCAAAAAGACCTGGGCCACCGTGGCCCGACCATTCACTGGAGAAGGGGCCACCTAGGGGTGTTCCTCGAGATCAAGGGCCTCGTAGTGGCGCCCCGTGCGTCCCCTGGGCGTTTCCCCTCACCCAGTATCGAATGACTTCGGCACGGGGAGCAGGAGCAGGAGGAGGAGGAAGAGGAGGAGGAAAAGGAGGAGGAGGAGGAGGAAGAGGAGGAAGAGGACGAGGAAGAGGAGGAGGAGGAGGAGGAGGAGGAGGAAAAGGAGGAGGAGGAGGACTGGTGAGTTAAAGAAATGGGACGGACGAGGGTGACGACGACGACGACGACATTCAACAGCAGGAAGGGGAGTGGGAGTAGAGGGGGTGAGGAGAACGAGTCGAGCAGGAGGGGTAGGAGGAGTAGGAATAGGAGCAGGAGCAGGAGCAGGAGGAGGAGAAGGAGGATGATGAGGAGGAGGAGATGGAGGATGGGATCGAAAAGGGTGATTTTTAGAGGGGGCTATGGTGAAATGGAATAGAAGGGGGGAGAGGGGCGGGAAGGATGATGAGCCAGGTGGGGATAAGGAGGAGGAGGAGGCGGCGGAGGTGGAGGAGGGCCACTGTAAACCGAGGACGCATCAGTTTTGTTACAATAAATCCTCACTACAAGTTTCCTCTTCATATGTCCATACAAGATGCTGTTTACCTTGTGGGAAATGTCCCATTGGAAGACAATCGTCTGAGACCTCAATCGAGCCATAACATCATTCCTGAGACTTGAGCGCCGAGAGTCAATATGACTGTTGCGCCCTGACAGTCTTAATCCGCTCCAGAAAGCAATTCCTGGGACTTGTCAACGTAGCTGTTGCGTCCCGACAGTCCTAGATCGAGCCATAACAATATTCCTGGGACTTCAGTCATGCGAATCCGCGAAATTTTCGTGCACATTGAAAACTAATGTGTGCGGCGCTAATGCGACAGGCACACATTGACCATGAGCCGCCTTCCACCTTTAATATTGTTGCAAACTTTTAAAAAGAATGTGCGCGGCGCTGAGGCGATAACCACATTTTGGAAAGGAGTCGCCCTACATCTGTTGCGAACTTTTGAGGCGAATGTGCGCGTCGCTAACGCGAGAGGCACATTCTGAAAACTGCCCGCCCTCCATCCGTGAAGCTGTTGCAGAATTTCCGGCTTCAGGATCATAAGTGGTGAGGAAGTCTCAGTGAAAACGCTTGGTCCGCCTTACGGACACGTGTGGGTGTGCGACAAAGAGGAGTTATTGCGTGGAAAAAGGGATTATAGGGAGAAGGGTGACGAATCGCACACGACGCGCGATTGCCATCTAATTTGGGAATGTTGCTGTCATCGCCCACGTCCTCGGCCTTTCTCACCATATATCTCTCTCGCTCTCTCTTTCTCTCTTTTTTTTGTTCTTTCCTTTCGTTCTGTCTCTCTGCCTCGCTCTTTTGTTGGCCAGTTGACTGGCTGGGCACGGGCCTGCAGGGCAAGGGGCGGCACATGTCAACCGAGGAGCACGCGCGCAGCCATTTTGGCTTTAGGACCGACCTCGGCTGTCCGGATGGACGGGGGTCTGTGCGGGCTGCTTTCCGTGAAGGCGTGCGCCATCCAGGAGAAGGCGTTTCCGCCGCGCCGCCTCTTTGGGTCGGCGGTGCGCTGGTGGAGTGGGGCGGAGCGGCGATGCAACATCTAGCGCCCTCGTGCCTGCCTTGTGGGGTGGCTTTCTCCTCCTGCTCCTTCTCTTGGCCCTCGGCCGCCTCATCGTCGTCCTCGTGCTCAATCGCCCCCTTCGGTGGCCCTGCTCAGGGACCTCGGGCAGTTCTCGCCCCATTTCACCGGCAGGCTCAGGGGCCGACTGGGCCTTTCATTGAAGGTGCATATCAGGTGGATCGGCTCATGAGGCCGAGGAAGAGGAGAAGGATGATGATGATGATGATGATGATGATGATGATGATGATGATGATGATGATGATGATGATGGTGATGGTGATGATGATGATGATGATGATGATGGTGGTGGTGGTGGTGGTGGTGATGATGATGATGATGATGATGATGATGATGAGGAGGAGGAGGAGGAGGAGGAGGAATAGGAGGACAACGACGACGTCGACGACGACGGGGATGATCACGACGACGACGACGACGACGTGAGGGCGTGGGCTAAACAAAGAGGGGGTGGAGAGGAGCGTGGGAAGGAGGAGGCACGAGGATGCGGAGTAGGATGAGGACGGCAAGGGGAGGAAGCCAAGGAGGCGGAAGGGCACGAATGGATGAGGATGAAGAAGAGGATTGATCTCGAACGATTGACCCAGGAAGGGAAGGATCTTATACAGTCAACCCGCATAGTAAGGATGAGCAATTTTCCAAGGTTGCCCTTGCATCCTTGCCCCTTGGGCCCATCCTTGGCAATTTTTGCTGGCCAGCCCCGTTCGAAAACGCCGACATGTTCTTCCGAGGCCCTTGCATCCCCAGCGCGCATCCTCATTATGCGGCTTGACTGTATTCGGATAATTTTGGAGGGGGGGGACCTCCAGCTTTCGATAGGCTACGCTCGCAGTCAGTTTGGTGATGATGCTGGTGACAAAAGGATCCGGTCAGTTGCTCGTGCCCTGCCAATCGCGATGCTCTGACTATCAGCAAGTCGTGGCACCTGCGACGCCCATGATCATGACAAGCAGTTCGTCTGCTTGAGCGTCTATCCTTACGATGCCGGGGTAGTTTTTTCGAGCATGGTAACTCGGAGGGGTGAAGTGGCAGGCACTGTTGATACAAAAAACCGTTTTGCTCAAGCTGCCGTCAAGATGTAGTCTTGGCGCCATACCCAGGCAGTCTGCCGAACAGGGTTGAGCTTCAGGGTGGTACTGTCCCTGTGCCATGAGTGTCGGGACCCTGGGTGAGGGACTGCTCACACAGAGCCAGGTAGCACTGCTTGATGAGCTTACTTCCGCAATCGGGACTGCAGACGGTAGCTGCGGCGGAGCAGAGAAGGACGCCGGAGTGGACCACGAGGGTTTTTACCAGCACTGGCGGCATGTCAAGGCACACCACCGCTTGCTAGAGGAGAAGGAGAGACGCTCTCGATGGAGTTGGGTAGATCAGGTTCAGGAAGTTTGCGACGCTTCCTGCGATGTGCTGAGCGGCCTTCTCGCTCACCTTGAATCCCTCGACAGCCAACGGAAAGACGTGGAGCGGAAAACAACCGCATTGCATGAGCAATGTGTGCAAATGGTCCAAGACCAGGAGCAGTTGAGCAGCACCGCCGAGGCGTTGGCTGAGAGGCTTGATTTTTTCGATAGGGTGGCGGATGTTGCCCGGGTCCTTGACCAAGGCGCTTTGGCTGTCTCTTCCACTGATTCTCAGGAAGATCTTGCTTTTGTGCTCGACCAGTTAGATGGTTCGATCGAGTTCTTGGAGGCGCACACCGATTTCTGTCAGGCGCAAGCTTACCTCAATCAGTTTGAGCATTTGCGCAATCGCGCATGCATATCGGTGCGCTCAGCTCTCCAGAAAAGCCTGGAGAGGTCGATTGTTGTGGTCGAGCAGCAGGTCAAGGAGAAGATGGGTGATGATTCCGCCGACATGAAGGTGTTCTACGCCCGCTTTCTCAGCGAAGGGGCGAAGTACAAGCCTTTAACGGCCCTGCTGCAAAGAAGGGTGGACGTTCACGAAACATATTCCGCCGAGCTTGAGCAGCTGGAAGCTTTCTACGTTCACCTGCGCGTCCGGTTAGTGACCGCACCTGTCATAGCACATTTGCAGTCGATCATGCCGAAGGATCTGGAGATATCACAGCTGGCATCTGCAACACGGCAAGCTGCTGGCTACACTCTCGAGGTGTCGTGCAAGGATTGTTTGCCGCAAACAAGTAACGGATCATCGTTTTGAGGTTCAGGGGGTTCGTCGAGTAGTCATTGTGTAGAAGCTGCTCTGTTCGGCCACAGGCAGACGGGGAGATTTTGGGAATTTTTGGTCACCTCACGTATGAACTAACAGCGGGAAGCAGCGGGCAACCACCCCCCCAACCCCCTAACCCATGTCTTCCTGCTCGCGCATCCGAGAGAAGCTCTTCTTGGTTCGTAATGAGTTGCCCCTGTGCGGCCGGATTCTGCACGTTCTCAGCTGTTTTCGCCCCAGTGGCGCTTGCATCCGATCGCGGGGCCCTATCGCTGGGGTCGCACAATATAGGGCTCCGGACGGCCACGTCACACACACACACGAGTGTTCCGCACGATCGGGTCCTGAATTATGGGCCCCCTTTCGAAAAAACCCAGGCGATAAGGTCCCACTCTAGAAGGCCCCATGGGTCCTTCACGATAGGATCCTCCTCGATGGAGTCTCACTAGGATAGGGTGCCACAAGATATGGCCCCACACGATAGGGCCCCACATGATAGGGTCCCACACGATAGGGCATCACATGATGGGGTTCCACATGATGGGGTACCACACGATGGGCATTACACGATGGCCCATCTATTGAGACTTAGGGGCAGCCACGTGTTAGATTAAGCCTTCTCCACCCTTCTCGGCCTCGCTCATCCTGCTCGGCTATCCTCGCCCCCTGGCCACAATCATCATCCACCTTCCTCTTCATCCTCCTGTACCCTCCCACATCAACCTACTGACATCATCCTCATTGCCATTCCTCTATCATCTGTGCTTCCTCTTCTCCTCACTGAACATCCAGATGATTGCTCCCGCTAATCTTCCCTCTTCCTCGGTCATCGGAACTATCCATCCTCCACCCGCATCGGGAGGGGGGTGGGGGCGAATGCTGTTTTCATTCATGAGCGGCATGTGCGTGCCCAGGCTCGTACACTAAGCAAGCAGGGGGTGTACCCAACAACATTGAGAACATGTTCTTCGAAATATGGTGCACCTGTCATGGGGCGCGCAAAACCATTCAGTCACCAGTGTGTTTGTGTCTGCACCCAGTAACTTTGTAAAACGAACATGCCTGAACACCACTGTATCAGTGACCGCGTTAAGCACTTGGGTTGGACAAGCATGCTTAGACCAGTGGTTCAACACATTGTCTCGAGAAGAATCGATTTGAAATGTCGGTAGGCACAGTTCGTTGTCATGCATCAGGTGTATCGTTTGAATCTCACACCTGAAAGAATCGAGCCATCAGCTTAGGTCCAATAGTCAGATACAACATCGTTTATAGACATGACGCATTCGAGCACATCGAACAAGCCATGCTGGACAACATCTCAAATACTGAGGACCTCCCACGCGAATCCCTGCAAAACAACACCAGTAATCTGCTTTGAGCTCAAGTCCCTCGGAGAGGTGCGCATGACAATACCTGTTGATGCTAAAGGGGAGAGGGGGGCTAGGGGTTTCTGGGATATTTGGCAGGGCTCCGCCAAGGCTTCTCCGGGGCGGGAAGTTGCCAGCTGCACTCCGGAGGCGATTGTTAGGGCTGCAAGATCGGAGGTGGATAGACCTCCTACACTGACGCGTCGATTCGCATCAGGAGGTCGCGGCCGTCATTTTTGCGGGTCCGGGTCCGTCGGCTTTGGTCCTAGGCCGTTTTCACTAAAGGGTGGTTTACTAAAGGGAGGTTTGTCCACCGCCGACGGGAGTCACTCTGTCTCCCTCCGCTTCTCAGAGCACTCTTTGTCTGCGGCAGGCTGTGCGTATCGAGGGCCACGTCCTTGGAAGCCAAGCCCTGAGTCTCGAGTGTACTGCCCACGGTCCAGGGATTACAGTCAGGCCGCTGGAATATGGACCTCGGGCCCAGGAGACGCTAGAATTCTCGGGCCGTTCCTTAGGTCTAGGTTTGGGACCCTATTTGTGGCGCCGCGGCCGGAAAAGCTCGTTCGTTCCTTCTGTGGCGTTCCTCATGGTAGCACGGTGACTGTACGCAGCCACAGGAGCGGGACTGCTTCGAGGCGTACTTCGAGATTCGTCAGCCCCAAGAGGCTCTTCGCACCCTCCTGGAAGCCGTGGCCGACATCTTCTACAGAGCGTTGAGGCCTATGATTCTTCATTGCGACGATATCGACCCACTGCGTGAGATCACCGACTGCTTACAACTAGATATATTAGAGCCTCAGCAGGAGTCTGGCAAGGCTGACATGATGCCAGTACTCAGCGTGGTGTTCCGGCTGCTCAAGGATGTTCAAGAAAAGTTGATATTCCAAGTGGAAATGTACATCCGCATGGAGATCCAGGGGTACGAAGTGGTTACTTCGGATTTGGACTATCCTGCCATTCTGTGCACTGCGGATCCAGCCGACGTCGGGACAACAGAGGATGACGGCGATGCGCAGGCTCCGAGCTCATTTCAGCACGGGTGGTTCCCCACCATGGAGCGGACGCTGGCCATCTTGGCCAAGATCTACCGCAGGCTCGAGCTGTCAACTTTTCAAGGACTGGCGCAGGAAGCCGTGGATATCTGCATCAACTCCCTGAAGCATGCATCCGGCCTCCTCGCGCAGCGTCCTGAGCGGTCGCACGCCATGGCCCCTCTGGTGCTGATGATGGACTCCCAGCTGTTCCTGATCAAGCACCTGCTTATACTCCGGGAGCAGGTCGCTGGCTTCGAGTGCGACCTCGTCGTCAGCGAGAAGTACTTCAACTTCTCCAACGTGTGGGAGGCGCTCAACCTGAAGCTTCCGGATGGGCTCCTCGGCATCCTGAAGCCGAAGATGCAACAGTCGCAGGTTGATAGCAAGAAGGACATCGAGGCCGAGTTGAAGGCAGCATGCGAGACATTGATCACGCACTTGACTGCTCACATCACGCAGCCGTTGGCGGCCTTCAACCAGCAGATAATGGACTTCCTGGCTGGACCCGGTCGCAACAACAGGGCTTCATTGAAGGAGCAGGCCTTCATGTCTCAAGAGAAGCTGCGCGGTATCGTACACGACTTCCTTTCCAATGTCCGCGAACGTATCCCGTTCGCAGTTGCGCACATTCGCTTGTACCTTACGCATGCGGGTGCCAGCCGCAGCGATAAAAGAGGAGACATCAGCCATAACACAATCTCCATCTTGTTCAAGCCGGTGCAGATTCGCTTGGTCGACACGTGGGGTCGCCTGGAGGGTCTGCTCGAGGAGCAGGAGATGACCTCGGCCGAAATCGACGCCCTGGGCTTCCTGCGGCCCGACGCGCTGAGGGATCTCGTCTCCTCGCTCTTCAGCCAGGTGCCGGCGGCGAGAAAAGGGGGGCTGGGTCCCCCTTCGGAGAGGGCAGCGGGCTCTCCCTCGCGTTTCAGCGGCTGCGGGGGCCCTGTTGAACGGCTGCCACCCGCCACACATCCTGCGCCGTGAGGGAGGGCACAACACGACGCGGGGCCAAAACACTGGCAGGGTTGCCGCCCCCACCTTCGCACTTGATGATGTCTTGATCTCGAGCGGTCCGCGAGGGTCCCAGGGCCAGAAGCGATGCAACGCCATCGGGCGTGAGGGCGCGCCCCCCCCAGAATCTGCTGCTGACCTCCGACCATGTTCGACCCCCGTCTAGCATCCTCGGAAACCAGAGAGATCACAGGAACACACGTGTATGTGTTTGATCGGCGTCACCCCAACAGTTACTGATACTGTGTGTGCGTCGCGCCCCCAGGGGCGACGCGTGCACCGAGAAGTCTTGCAGTGTGTGCGTCGTGGCGGGCGCTTTCTGGCAATAACGTTCGGGTTACGATATAATACTACTGATCGGGTCGAACGCGCGCCTCCCAGAAGGACATAAAGTACTAGGATGTCTCTGTGCGCCCCATTGGAGAAGCGCCTGCCAGCCTTCCGAAGCCGTGGGGCCGCCGCCGAAGGTGATGGAGATGCCCTGGCAGCAGCTCGTCGAGACCATCTCCCAGGCGCCTTGGGCCGCTGCCCCGAGGAGGAGGAGGAGCATGAGCAGGGGGAGGAGGAGGACTCTTCTCTTCTCGTCTCGTCTCTTCTCTTCTCTTCTCTTCTCTTCTCTTCTCTTCTCTTCTCTTCTCTTCTCTTCTCTTCTCTTCTCTTCTCTTCTCTTTTTCTTCTCTTCTCTTCAAGTATCTTCTCTTCTCTTCTCTTCTCTTCTCTTCTCTTCTTCTTCTCTTCTTCTCGTCTCTTCTCTTCTCTTCTCTCTTCTCTTCTCTTCTTCTTCTCTTCTTCTCATCTCTTCTCTTCCTCTTACATCTCTTCTCTTCTCTCCTTACCTCTTCTCCTCTCTTCTCTCTCTCTTCTCTTCTCTTCTCTTCTCTTCTCTTCTCCTTTCTCTTCCTCTTCTCTTCTCTTCTCTTCTCCTCTCTTCTCCTCTCCTCTCTTCTCTTCTCTTCTCTTCTCTTCTCTTCTCTTCCCTTCTCTTCTCTTCTCTTCTCTCCCCTCCTCTTCTCTTCTCTTCTCTTCTCTTATCTTCTCTTCTCTTCTCTTCTCTTCTCTTCACTTCTCTTCTCTTCTCTTCGCTTCGCTTCGCTTCGCTTCTCTTCTCTTCTCTTCTCTTCTCTTCTCTTCTCTTCTCTTCTCTTCTCTTCTCTTCTCTTCTCTTCTCTTCTCTTCTCTTCTCTTCTCTTCTCTTCTCTTCTCTTCTCTTCTCTTCTCTTCTCTTCTCTTCTCTTCTCTTCTATTCTCTTCTCTTCTCTTCTCTCCTCTTCTCTTCTCTTCTCTTCTCTTCTCGTCTCGTCTCGTCTCGTCTCTTCGCTTCGCTTCGCTTTGCTTCGCTTCACGTCTCTTGTCTTCGCTTCTGTTCGCTTCTCTTCGCTTCTCTTATCCTATCTTCTCTTGTATTCTCTTCTCTTCTCTTCTCTTCTCTTGTCTTCTGTTCTCTTCTCGTCTCTTCTATTATATTCTCTTCTCCGCTCATCTCTTGTCTTCTCTTCTCTTTGTTTATCTTTTCTTCCCTTCTCTTCTCTTCTCTTGTCTTCTGTTCTCGTCTCTTCTCTTCTCTTCTCTTCTCTTCTCTTCTCTTCTCTTCTCCTTTCTTCTCTTCTCTTCTCTTCTCT
>CAUYUJ010020861.1:109818-119818 GCA_963575745.1 Prorocentrum cordatum
TCTGCGCGGTCTTAGCCACAATTCTTTTTGATCGGCGAAGCCCGGCCAATCAACAGCCGCTGCGTTGCGTTAGAATTCGAGCGTCGTGGCCACGACGCGGCAGTAATTATGCCGATGGGTTATAAAACCACGTTTCGGTTGGATGTCGCTGAATCCGGTTGCATCGTTGCCCTTGTTGCAGGGCGACATGGCCGTTTTGCGGGCGAGTCAGCCGTGCGTTTTCACGTTTGACCCACCATTGCGCGATCCGTGGCATTCGTTGTCTTCTGGTGCGCGCATCCCGGCTCATCCGCAGCAGCATGGCACAGCGCCCGTTGTGAAAAAGAGTATGTTCAGTCGGGAGCGATGTGACGATCGTGTTTTTCCCCTCCTCATCCTCTTTGCCTCCCTCGTCCCAGCCACTGCGGGCTGGGTGGCCCTGTGCCTCCGACAACCGTGCGCTGCCTACCCCAGGACATGCCCTTCGGCTTCGGCTCCACGAAGCCCATGCGGGCCGTCATCCTGGACTACGTGCAGGACCCCCCCCGGTGCCCAGCGCTGGCGGCGGGCAACGCCAGGGGGGGTCTGGGGTTCAAAAGAAAGGAGGTGGGAATATGAGAGGAGGTCGGGGAAGACGAGGACGGGGAAAGGAGGAGGGGGACGACGAGGAGACTGAGGAGGGGACAGAACTGCGGCAATAGCAGCATTAGTCGCATTGGTACTAGTAGTAGTCGTCGTAGAAGTAGTAGCCGTTGTCGTCGTCGTCGTCGTAGTAGTAGTAGTAGTAGTAGTAGTAGTAGTAGAACAGTAGAACAGTAGTAGTCGTAGTAGTCGTAGTAGTTGTAGTAGTCGTAGTAGTCGTAGTCCTAGTCGCAGTCTTAGTAGCAGCAGCAACCGTAGTAGTAGTAGTAGTAGTAGTAGTAGTAGTAGTAGTAGTAGTAGTCGTAGTAGTAGTCGTAGTAGTAGTAGTAGTAGTAGTAGTAGTAGTAGCAGTAGTAGTAGTAGTAGTAGTGGTGGTAGTAGTAGTAGTAGTAGCGCTAGTAGTAGTAGTAGTAGTAGTAGTAGTAGTAGTAGTGAAGTAGTAGTAGTAGTAGTAGTAGTAGTAGTAGTAGTAGTAGTAGTAGTACTGGTAGCAGTCGACGTAGTAGTACTAGTAGTGGTGGTGGATGTAGTGGTAGTCGTAGTCGTAGTCATAGTTGTAGTCTTAGTCGTAGTAGCAGTGGTAGTTGCAGTATTAGCAGTAGTAGAGTTAGACGTAGCAGCAGCAATACTAGCAGTAGTAGGAATAGTTGCTGTCGTTCTAGTAGTAGTTGCTGTGGTAGTGGTACTAGTCGAAGTACGAGTAGTCGTCGTAGTAGCAGCAGCAGCAGCAGTAGTAGTAGTGATAGTAGTAGTAGTAGTAGTAGTAGTACTAGTAGTAGTAGTAGTAGTAGTAGTAGCAGTAGTTGTAGTAGTAGTAGTAGTAGTGATAGTCGTAGTAGTGGTCGTAGTAGTCGTAGTAGTAGTAGTCGTAGTAGTAGTAGTAGTAGTAGTAGTAGTAGTAGTAGCAGTAGTAGTCGTCGCCGGCTTTTTCGTCGTAGTAGAATAGAACAAATAGAAGTAGACAAATAAGTATAATTGTAGCAGGAGGTGTTGGAATAAGACGAGTAATCGTGGCAGCAGTATTATTTGTAGTGGTAGACGTAGAAGTAGTTGCAGGTGGTTGTAGCAGCTCTAGTACTTCCAGTCGCAGTACCAGTCGTAGTAGTAGTAGTAGCAGTAGTAGTAATAAGAGAAGTAGTGGTAGTAGCATTAGCAGTATTAGTCGTAATAGTAGTAGTATACTAGTATAAGTAGTAGTAGTCGTAGTAGTAGTAGTAGTAGTAGTAGTAGTAGTTGTAGTTGTAGTTGTAGTAGTAATAGTAGTAGTCTCTGCATTCGTAGTCGTAGAGGAGGTAGTAGTAAAGGTAATCGTATTACGAGTAGTAGTAGCAGTAGTAGTAGTAGTAGTAGTACCAGTAGTAGTAGTAGTCGTTGTCGTAGTTGTGGTCGTAGTGGTAGTAGTTGTAGTACTGCTACTAGTAGTTGTAGGTGTGGTAGTAGTATTAGTTGTAGCAGTAGTTGCATTCGTGGTAGAAGTAGTACTAGTTATGGTTGGTGTGGTGGTAGTCGTGGTAAGAGTATAAGTTGTACTAGTAGTAGTGCTGGTAGTGGTAGACATGGCAGTATAGTAGTAGCAGCCGCAGTAGTAGCAGTATTTGAAGTAGTGGTAGTAGTAGTGGTAGCAGCAGTAGTAGCAGGAGTACGAGTTGCGGTACGGGTAGTCTTAGCAGTAGTAGAATTAGCAGTAGAGGTAGTATTATTTTTCTTATTCGTAATAGTCGTCGTCGTAGTAGTAGTAGTAGTAGTCGTTGTAGTAGTCGCAGAAGTAGTAGCAGTAGTAGTAGTAGTGGTAGTAATAGTCGTCGTCGTAATAGTAGTAGTAGTAGTAGCAGTAGTAGTATCGCAACAGTAATTAGTAGCAAGTAGCTAAGCAACAGCAAGGGGCAGTATTAGTAGTAGTAGTAGTGGTAGTAGTAGTGGTAGTAGTAGTAGTAGTAGTAGTAGTAGTCGAGCGAGAGACATGGCCTTAGTAAGGTAACTAGTACTAGTAAGTAAGTAGTAGTTAGTAAGTAGTAGTAGTAGTAGTAGAGTATAGTAACCGTAGTAGATTAGCATTTGTATGCTTGATATTAATAGCCGTACGAACACAAAGCTTAGTACATTCGAGGGCCACTGATAGGCACCTCATTCGTAGTACGATTCGAGTCATAGTAGTAGTCGTAGTCGTAGTCGTAGTCGTAGTCGTAGTCGTAGTCGTAGTCGTAGTCGTAGTCGTAGTCGTAGTCGTAGTCGTAGTCGTAGTCGTAGTAGTCGTACAAGTCGTGTCGCAGTTCACGTCACAAATTACTAGGCCCGACTCGAGGGATCACTCTGCACCGGTCACCACATACGTTTTACCCCTCAACCTCTGCCCAATCCCCCTCCGCTTCCCGCCTGTTGACCCTCCTCCTCCAGCCTCCATCCATCCACCCTCCTGCCACGCAGCCTTCTTCCATCCTCCTCCAGCCTTTATCCGTCCACCCACCATCCAGCCATCCAGCGCCCCCCCACGCAGTGTCCCTCAAGCCGCCGCCCACCCGTCCAGCCATCCACCCTTTTATCCATCCTCTTATCCGCCACCGTTCTTCCACCCAGCCTCGCTCCAACCAGAGTCCATCCATCCTTCCATCCTCCATCAAGCCTCCCGCTTCCCACCCCCGCCCCTCCTTCGATCCAGCGCGCATCCATCCAGACCCCATCCTGCCTACCTCATTCCATCCAGCCTCCTTCAATTCAGCCTTTTTCCGTCCTCCCTCCATCGAGCACCCCTGTTCCCTCACCCGCCCCTCCGTCCATCCAGGCCGCCTCCATCCAGGCTCCGCCGCCAACCTCCGTCCATGCTTCCATCGTTCCTTCCGTCCATCCCCCCCTGCAGGTACAATCCGCGCACCAATACATCATGGGCGCCTCCATCCCTCCTTCGACTCGTAGTCACGTCAAGGCAGATTGTATCATCATCCCCTGTCTCCTCATATCCTTCTCCTTGCACCTCCTCCTCTCCTCTTCCTAGCTCATCCTCCTCCCTTTCCGTCCTCCTCATCATATTTGTCGTCGTCGTCATTCTCCCCTTGTTCTTCCTCTCCCTGGTCATAATCATCATCGGTAGCATGATCATCATCATCACAATCGTCATCATCATCGCCAGCGTTGCCATCACAAACCTGATCACCAACGTCGTCATCGACATACTCATGACATTCATCGTCTGCGTCGCCATCATCCGCATCGTCAACATCATCGGCGCCTGCATCATCATCCCAGTCGCCATTCTGCTCCTTTTCCCTCCCCCCTTTGTTCCCTACTCCTCGTCCCCGTAGTCGTAATCCTCGTAATCGTCACGGACGTTGTCGGGTAGAGAAATGCGCGCCGGCCGTCTAGTGAATCGGTCCAGTAAGAAAAAGCCTGCGGCTGTTTGGTGGGCAATTGTGCGCTGGGTTTCTGGTAAGGAAACGCTTGCGTGCTTTCCACGTTGTTCGTTGGCTGTCCGACGACTGCCTGATAAAGACATGCGTGCGATTGTCTGGTAGGGAATGGCGCGCCAGCTGTCTGGTAATGAAACGCCCGCTGGCCCTCTGACTGCGTTGCAGGGAAACATAAAGGTGCCCCCCCCCCCCCCTCTCCAAAGTTGGCGCAGAACCTGAGCGGGGGCGGACGCTGGCGATTCACGCGTCCTCAATTTTGGATGGGGGGGGGGGGGAGGATGCGCGCCCGTTGATTCTCGAGTTGGGCGGCAAGGGCAGGAGGGGGAGGGGAAGGAGGAAGGGGAGCAAGAGGAGGCGGAGGACCAGTGCAAAACCCAGACTTATAAACGATATTGCAATACACCTTTTTCTCAAGGTTCCCTTTTTTTTTTTTTTCACAGGCCCCTGCAAAGAGCCATCGTCACTTGGGGATGACCCCCCGTAGGAAGTCGACCATCCTGGGATTCCAGCGCCGCGAATCACAGTCATTGTTGCGATTCGGCGATCGTGCATCGTGTCAGAACATCACTCGCGGACTAGACCCAGAAGCGTAATGTTGGACACTTCGTGCATCCCCGCCAGCAAAATGCGCTTTTCAACTTTGGCGGGGGTGGGGGTCGTCACGCGTGCCCCATCCAGTTTGTAGGGCCTGGCCGCCCATCGCGGTATTAATTTAATTGCGATGCGGTTTGTCGCAGTGGTCGGTAGTAGTCGTAGTAGTAGTAGTAGTAGTAGTAGTAGTAGTAGTAGTAGTAGTAGTAGTAGTTGTAGTAGTACGTAGTAGTAGTAGTCGTAGTAGTAGTAGTAGTAGTGGTAGTAGTAGTAAGTAGTAGTAAGTAGTAGTAAGTAGTAGTAAGTAGTAGTAAGTAGTAGTAAGTAGTAGTAAGTAGTAGTAAGTAGTAGTAAGTAGTAGTAAGTAGCAGTAAGTAGTAGTAAGTAGTAGTAAGTAGTAGTAAGTAGTAGTAAGTAATAGTAAGTAGTAGTAGTAATTAGTAGTAAGTAGTAGTAAGTAGTAGTAAGTAGTAGTAAGTAGTAGTAAGTAGTAGAAAGTAGTAGTAAGTAGTGGTAAGTAGTAGTAGTAGTAGTAGTAGTAGTAGTAGTAGTAGTAGTAGTAGTAGTGAGTAAGATAGTAGTAGTAAGTAGTAGTAGTAGCAGCATTAGTGGAGTCGTAGTCGTAGTAGTAGTCGTAGTAGTGGCGGTGGTAGTCATATCGAGGGAGAAAAGTAGGAGCAGAGGTGTCCGGAGTGGCGTAGGAGTCATGCGCAGGAGTAGTAGTTAGTAGTAGTGTATAGGTTATAGTAGTATCGTAGTAGTATTAGAATAGTAGTAGTAGTAAAAAGTAGTTTGCAGTATAGTGTAGCCGAAAGTAGTCGTAAGTAGTTAGTTAGTAGTAGTAGTATAGTAGTAGTTGTTGTAGCTGTAGTAGTATAGCAGTAGTAGTAGTAGTAGTAGTAGTAGTAGTAGTAGTAGTAGTAGTAGTAGTAGTATAGTATAGTAGTAGTAGTAGTAGTAGTAGTAGTAGTAGTAGTAGTAGTAGTAGTAGTATAGTAGTAGTAGTAGTAGTAGTAGTAGTAGTAGTAGTCGTAGTGGTAGTAGTAGTAGTAGTAGTAGTACCAGTAGTAGTAGTAGTCGTTGTCGTAGTTGTGGTCGTAGTGGTAGTAGTTGTAGTACTGCTACTAGTAGTTGTAGGTGTGGTAGTAGTATTAGTTGTAGCAGTAGTTGTATTCGTGGTAGAAGTAGTACTAGTTATGGTTGGTGTGGTGGTAGTCGTGGTAAGAGTATAAATTGTACTAGTAGTAGTGCTGGTAGTGGTAGACATGGCAGTATAGTAGTAGCAGCCGCAGTAGTAGTAGTATTTGAAGTAGTGGTAGTAGTAGTGGTAGCAGCAGTAGTAGCAGGAGTACGAGTTGCGGTACGGGTAGTCTTAGCAGTCGTAGAATTAGCAGTAGAGGTAGTATTATTTTTCTTATTCGTAATAGTCGTCGTCGTAGTAGTAGTAGTAGTCGTTGTAGTAGTCGCAGAAGTAGTAGCAGTAGTAGTAGTAGTGGTAGTAATAGTCGTCGTCGTAATAGTAGTAGTAGTAGTAGTAGCAGTAGTAGTAGTAGTAGTAGTAGCAGTAGCAGTAGTAGTAGTAGTAGTAGTAGTAGTAGTAGTAGTAGAGCGCGTCGTCGTAGTAGTAGTACTAGTACTAGTAGTAGTAGTAGTAGTAGTAGTAGTAGTAGTAGTAGTAGTCGTAGTCGTAGTCGTAGTCGTAGTAGTAGTAGTAGTAGTAGTAGTAGTTAGTAAGTATCAGTAATCGTAGTAGTAGTAGTAGTAGTAGGAGTGGAGTTGTAGTAGCAACAGTAGTGTTAGTGTTTCGTAGTAGTAGTAGTAGTAGTAGTATATTAGTAGTAAGGTACATAAGTTAACAGTATAGTCAGTAGTAGTAGTAGTATAGTACGTAGTAGTAGTAGTACGTGTAGTAATAGTAGTAGTCAGTAGTAGTAGTAGTCGTAGTCGTAGTCGTAGTCGTAGTCGTAGTCGTAGTCGTAGTCGTAGTCGTAGTCGTAGTCGTAGTAGTAGTAGTAGTCGTACAAGTCGTGTCGCAGTTCACGTCACAGATTAGTAGGCCCGACTCGAGGGATCACTCTGCACCGGTCACCACATACGTTTTACCCCTCAACCTCTGCCCAATCCCCCTCCGCTTCCCGCCTGTTGACCCTCCTCCTCCAGCCTCCATCCATCCACCCTCCTGCCACGCAGCCTTCTTCCATCCTCCTCCAGCCTTCATCCGTCCACCCACCATCCAGCCATCCAGCGCCCCCCCACGCAGTGTCCCTCAAGCCGCCGCCCACCCGTCCAGCCATCCACCCTTTTATCCATCCTCTTATCCGCCACCGTTCTTCCACCCAGCCTCGCTCCAACCAGAGTCCATCCATCCTTCCATCCATGCTACCGCAACATGGCCGCTGCGGTTGTTCCCGCTTCGCGGGCGGTGTTCGTGCCTCCTAAGTTCGGGAATGTGGCAGTCGTGCGGTTCGAGAACGGGCAGCTGATCGCCGCGATATCCGAGGGCCTTTACATCGACGGTAGTGTGAAGGCGATGCGGGAGATCGACTACCGCCCACTCGAAGGGACGCAGGGCCAGATCCGCGCAGTCGTGCCGCGCAGCATCTTCGCGGACCAGATTGCTGAGATGGCGCGCGTGATGAACGTTACGGCAGAGCATCCGGACGAGCTGTTCCAGAACGTGCGAGACGCTCTCGCGCAGGCGCCTTCAGGCGGTCGTGGGTATGACTACGATGCGTACGTCGACATCGCGAATCACATTTCAAGGGTGTCCGAGGAGTCGGATCCGGATGCGCCGTGGTATTTGCTCGACGGCACTGGGCTTTACCCCCTGTCGGGAGATTTTGACACGATGGGGTTCAGCGAAGTCGTGGACGTCGGCGCACGGTATGCCGTTGGAGCCGCGACCGGGGGCGGCTGCCGCTGCGGGTACGTGGTGCAGCTAGCAAAGCCGAACGGAGCCCCGGGCATTGTGCCCAGAGAGGCGGAGTACGTGCAGGCTGCAGCGCGTCCGTCGCTTGTGGATCGCACAGTCTCAGCGCCTAGCCCGAATGAGTTTGTCGAGCACGACGGAGGCGAATCCGCGCTCGGCCATGATTTGAAGGTCGGCCTGCAATGGTGCGATTTTGTCAAAGCTGTCCGTTACGTGGCAAATATTGGCGACGTCTCGAATGACGCGGTCGGGCCGCTTTCCACTCCGGGGTGTGCGCGCATGTCGCGGCTCTTCAAGTGCGCCGTGATAGACACGTGCAACGCGATTGACAGCACCGGGATAACGTCGTTGCCAGAGTATCTCGAGTTCAGCGGCTTTACCGAGAAGGTTGAAGCTCCTGTCGGCATGCGCGTCGCGGTGACTTTGGTGTCACCCGCAGCACTCGGCCCGGCGCTTGCGCGCGCCGCGTCCTTCGTGGTCAACCACGCGGGAGCGTCTTTGGCCAGGGCGGCCCCGATATTCACGGAGCAGGAGATTACTGCGGGAGGGCAGACTTTCGTGCGCCACACGAAGATCGATATCCCGGTGGTCGCAAAGCTTGCGGCATCGCCCGCAGAGCGCGCGACCATTGACAGGCTCAACGCTGCGCTGCGCACTGCCGCTCTTCGCGATCCGGGTCAGCTCAGCGATTTGGCGATGACACCGGTTGTCGTCGGGTGCGCCAGGCGTGGGCAGGTGCCGTGGGATCTCAATGTGGGCTTCAACGACGTTCGCATGCCACTGCGTGCGACGGCGATCGACAAGTTGGTTGACAAGCTTGTGAGCCTCGGGCGGATTGACAATTCTCCCGAGACGATGGGGCACGTCAAGCTGATGCTGCACGCGTTTAGCAACGCCGGGAACCTTCACGCCACTTTGAGGAGGATTAAGGATATCTCCCTCATGGAGAGCCCGACCGACGAGGAGATCGCCGAGGGAGCTGATGCGCTGACCGCAGTGATGTGGACGGTCGAACCGGCAACGATCGTCTTCGACGACGTGGAATCCGAGGTTTACTACAAGAGGCTGGACACGTCCGCGGCTAACGCCGTCGCGTTGCAGAGCGATCACAGGTGCACTGCAAGCGCAGTGCACAACGCGCCGGATAGAACAGTTGTGACGCTGGAGCCCGGCACGGAGAGGTTCACTATTGGCGTTCCGCTGGCCTCCGACAAGCGTCTTGTTGAAGGATCCGCGGGCGCTAACGGTGCTCACTTGCCACGCGGACCCAATCTTAACGCATGCGAGCAGGCTTTAGATGATGTCGAATATTTGTTATCAGTTTCGCATGTTGGACGTTACTCAGTGATTGGCGTTGACGCGCAAGACGCGCTGGGGCCCAATAGCCATGATGATGCAGAGGTGTTGGGGGACTTTGCAGAGGCCCCCAGGGGCAAGAAGGGCGAGCTATTTCTGCGCTTTTGTCTTTCTGGGAAGCTACGCGTCGCGAACACCTTCACACAAGACCCTCTCGGATCTTTTACTTGCGACTACTTTCTCAAGCATGAGCCCAAACAGATCGACTACATGTGTTCTAACCTCCCCAGACGAGCAGCACCAAAGTGCATCATGCACGAGTCCGAAGCAACAGTTACCGACCACAGGGCTCTGGTAATGAGCATATTGGGAAAGACCACGCCGTCCAGGTCTTCTTCGGCTGCTTCTCGGAGGACTCCCAAACCTATTGGCTGGACAGTTGCGGACGATCAGTACAGTGGCAAAGTCCGGGAACAGCTAGGCCTGGAACCGCTGCCCGTTCCAGGACAGGGTCCACCTCTGGCTCTCCATATCTATACAGATGGTTCTTGCGTTTCGAAGCGAAGGAGGACTATCTCTGCCGGTTGGGGGTTTGTGGCTTTCGATTTTGGCACCGTGCCTTGTTCGGGGCAGGAACCGTTGCTTACAGCATTTGGCCCAGTTATCCTTGATCGGTCTAGTTCACTATTCGTTGGGGCCAAGACTCGTACGAACAACACTGCCGAACTGTCAGCTGCGATCGAAAGTTTGTTTTGGATACTCGCCGACTGCCCTGTTCAGGGCGCGGCGCAGCTGTCCACTGGTGATCCGGTTACCTTGCACTGCGATTCCAAATATGTGATCGGCATCCTCACCGGGAAGTTTCAGCCTAAAGAGAACGTAGGCCTGGCACTCTTGGCTGGACACCTCTGGGCACGGGCGAGGAGCAGACGGGACATCCAGGTCGTTTGGGTCAAAGGTCACAGTGGCGATTATGGCAACGATTGCGCCGATGATGCAGCGAGGCGCGGAGGAGACAGGGACATGCACGCGGAGCACTGGACCCGGCCGTTCTACTTGTCTGACTGGGGCGAGTCCGCCTTCTACGACGCTGTTGCTGAGAGGGCCGACGACTCCGCAGCATGGGGGCACTTGCCGGACATATCTGGATTTACGGCGTCTG
>CAUYUJ010020861.1:124818-147318 GCA_963575745.1 Prorocentrum cordatum
TGGCTCAAGCACGAGACAGCAGCGGTGCAGTACGCGCAGAGGGAAAGCAAGCAAACGCAGGAGAAAGAGGAGCAAGGGATAGATACTGGACGTATGGGCGGGTGAGAGAGAGAGAGAGAGAGAGAGAGAGAGAGAGAGAGAGAGAGAAAGAGAAAGAGAAAGAGAAAGAGAAAGAGAAAGAGAGACGGACGAGGGGCGAGCGGATGGGGGAGGAGAGGAGGAAACTCCCCTCCCAACCCACCCCAGCCCGCCATCCGCCACCCCCAGCAGAGGCCCGTCCTGCTCGACTAGGGCCCTGCCGCGAATGAGGCGCAGCCGAGAGGGAGGGAGGAAGAGAGAGAGAGAGAGAGAGAGGGGTAGAGAAAACGAGAAAACGAGAACCAGGGGGGAGGGCATTTACGCGGCGACCACCTTCGACCAGCACCAAGCCTCCGCCCTGTCCACGGCGTCGTCCACGGGCCCCGAAACCGAGAGCCGCGGGCGACCGGTCCCTCCACCAACCCCGGGGAGCGCAGTGAGCTGACGAGGGATTGCGAGCCCCACGTCGGAAGTGGCTGGCGCCAGGATCGAGGCGAGCCACGGACCTCCCCCGCCCGGGGAGACAGAAACAGGAAGAGAGGAGGAGAAGGGCGATGCGGACATGTGAGCGACTGGCCATGCAGATTCGGCGGTGCCGACGTGGGGCCGCACCCGCACGGGGTCGCTCGTCGCTCGCTCCAGCGATGCCTCCGGCGCCCGGCCGGGCCCGCCCCGCCGAACGCGCCGAGGACGCAGGAGGGGGGAGAGAGAGAGAGAGAGAGCAGGGCGAGGGGCGAGGGGGGAGGGGAGAGCAGAGGACGGAGGACGAGGAGAGGAGGCGCAGCAGGAGCGAGGAAGCGGGACGGGGTGGCCGTTCCGAGGGCCCCGGGAGCCGCGGGCGGCCCCGCCCGAGGACGGGCGGCATCCCCCGGAGCGCCCTGCCTGGAAGTTTTTGCCCCCCTTTGGGGGGGGGGGGGACCCCCCTCCCCCGCGCGGCCTGGCCGGGCCACTCCGCTCCTGGAGGGCGCGCGGGGCCGCCGTCGCCCGCGGGCTGCGCCGTGCCCCAGCGCGGCGGGCGATGGGGAGGAGAGCGGCAGGGAGGAGGCACGGCAGCGGAAGGGAGCGGAGCCGGAGGAGGAGGCGCACGCGCAGGGTGAGGTGTCTCCTCGGGAGGCTCGTGGGAGGAAACCGCCAGGACCTCTGCAACGCGCCGCTGGACGCACTGGCGCTAGCCGGCGCGCGCGCGCGCCATTCCGTGTGAAATGGTGGCCGCTGCGTTGTGCCTGGGGGGGAGAGTCTGGGGCGAGAGGGGGCCAAGAGGAGAAAAGAGGAGGCAGGTGCGGAGAGGGGCTCCATGCCTCCAGCACAGACCTTGCGCCAAGACGTCTTGCTGGCCAGGCTGGCGTGCTCATTGTTCGGGTGCCTGGGTAAGGAAAGCCTCCCAGAGGGGCCGCGGATTTCCATCTTTCTTGCCCCTGGACGGGCCTCTTCTCTTCTTATCTCGCTTCTTGCCCGCTGTTCACAAAAAAGACCTTGCGCCAAGACCTCAGTCACACCGTCACGCCCCCGAGTGTCGAGGCGCACCAGGATGGAGAGTAGCGCGAACTGCGCCCTCAGATCCGACTGGCTCTGCATCTCTGATGGAGGAGACGAGAGGGGGAAGAAAGCAAGGAGGGGGAGGAAGAAGCGTAACTATTTCCAGTGCGAGGCCTGTACAACATCCTCCGTAAGTCCATGCACCTTTGAATGCACCACGGGTCTCTTGCGCACTGCCTCTCCCAGGCGCCGCGCCGGGCGCGCTCAGGACTGGACTGCGCTGGCAGGACACCATGATTCCAACGAGAGGGGGGATGAGGAAGCAGGGCCTGGGCTGGGAGAACAAGGCGGGATGCACAGGGCGTCCCGCGGCCTACATCTGAGCAGGCAGGGGCGGCAGGGCGTCCGCCCGGGCAGCCGGCGGCCTGCCGTGGCTGAGCGGCTCCGCCAAGCGTTTCTGCAGGAGCGCCTCCCTCTCCACCTGATTCGCGTCCTTTTCCGGGGCCCGCCTGGAAGAGTACGCCCGCCGGCGGGCCGCCCTTGGGCACGCGGGACCACTTGGCACCGCAGCCTCCGGGGAGCGGCGCCATGGGGGGCCGCGTCTTCGCCCAGTGGGCGATCAGCCGATCGTTCGGAATCGCCCTCCCCAGCATCAGGGAGACCCACCCGTCGTACCTGTTCGGCTCCCGCCCTGTCGCGTCCTCGTGGGCCGCCTGGTACAGAGGGAAGAGCGGGTTGGCAGCCGCAGCGGGGGGCCCACCTCGACTGGCCAGCTCACGTTCCTGGTGAACTTCACCGCCTCCCAGGCACGGAGCAGTCGCCAGAATGAGGTTGCTTTGCGGTGGTGGGGCAGGTGGCCCCGCGGCTGCCTGCGGGACCCACGCTTTTAGCCCCTCGCCTTGGACCCACTGCCCGGCTGCTGCACGAAGAGGTGACTGCTGGCCCGGCCTGGCCCACATGCCCAACTCACCTTCGTCTCCGTGCCCCGGCTGCGCCGGCTGCAGCAGCGTCCCAGAGGCAGCCTGCGGCACCCACGCGTGGACCACCGCGCACTGCGCCTTGGGCCCACTACTGCCCCTGCGCTTCTGCGGGGAAGACCGCCTGGCTCGACCAGCCCCATGCGGACGGCGCCGGCTCGGCTGGCTGGCCGTGCCACGCCGTCTGGGGTGGCTGCTCGGCGGCGGCCGGCAGCGCCCCGGCGTGGGCCATCGTGACCTGGGCCCACTGCCTTTTCGCTGCTGGAAGGACGGCCGCCTGGCCCAGCCAAGCCCCAGTGCCTGGCGCGCCCTCGGCGGCGAGCCCGCGCTGCGCCGTCCTGGGAGGCTGCCTGGCGGCGGTCTGCAGCGCCATTTGCAACGCCCGCCCGTGGGCAGCCGTGCCCAGGGCCCCCTGGCCAGAGACCTCTTGGTGGGAGTTTGGCTGGCCCGCCTGGCCTCCCCAGCCCCTCGCTCATGCAGGAGCCCACCCGCGGTGAGTTGGCCGCAACGGCGGCCTGGTGGCGCACCGCTGCCCCCACTCGCGGGGCGCCGCGGGCTGCGCCTGCCACTGCAATGGGAGCTCCGCAGATGGCACTGGATGGCCCGCGGCTCGCTGCTCTGCCACCGGTGCACCAGGCTGCGTCGGCGAGGGCGGCAGGGCTTCCTCCTTCGCCTGCTGCTGCTCCAGGGCCTGCTGCAGCCGGTTGCTCTGCCCCTGCTGGGCTGCGCGCGTATCTTTCCACGGCGCGGCCTGTCCTGCTGCCGAGCCCGTCATTTACCACTGGCGGAAGGCGACCGCGTGGGCTTCTGCGTCCTCTGTGCTCCCCCCCGGCTGCTGCAACGGCACCGCTCCCGCTGGAGCTTCCTTGGAAAGGCCCGACGCCGGGTGCTGCGCCGTCCCCACGGTGCCCCGGGGGCCTGCCGCCCATAGGAGCGGGGCCCAGCCCGGAGGAGGGCCCCCCCCGCAGCTGCAGCCCGCGCCCGAAGCTGCTGTGCCTTCTCATCTAGTTTCGCCCACTCCGCTTTGACAAGGCGGTCGTATGTGATGTCCTGGTGCGGCCCCTCTGGCGGCGGCTCATTCTCGGCTTCCGCGTTCGCGGCCGCGCGGGGTGCGGACCTGAGCGTGCCGCTGCGCTTCATCCAGCAGGCTGCCGCATCCGCTGGCCTGACCTCCAAGCCGGGCGTGCTTGGGAGCTGCGGGGTCCGTCATGCCTGGATGTGCCCGTGGGGTCCGACGCGGTCTGCGGCACTTGCCTCAAAGCTGGAGCCCTGTGCTGCGGAGGAGAAAAGGAGAGGCCCGCCGCCGACTGAGGGCCGAGTCGACCTCCGCCCAAGCACGAGCCGGGGGGGTGCCGGCGTGCGGAAAGAGGAGGGGACGGGCCTCCCCTCCGAGGGAGACCTTCGGGAAGGGTGGGAGGATGAGGGTTGGGACCGGCCCAGCCCATCCCACGCTCAATCTGGCCCTGTCAGATCGGGGAAAGTGGAGGCAGCAGTCCCGCAGAGGTGGCCCCGGGGCCACCACCCTAGGTCCGAGCGTACCAGAGTCGGAGCAGCGGCCAGCCGTGGCGGCGACAGGGGGGGCCTCCCGAGGTCTGGTGCCATCGTCCCAACCCGCCCTCCCAGGGCGTGGGTGGAAGGGAGTTCCCCACGCCGACGTCGCGGATGCATCGATGACGTCGGCGATGCATCGCCGATGCATCACCGATGTAGCGCCAATGCATCGGCGATGCGGCGCGATCCTCCGACCCCCTCTGCTCGGACCCCATCTAGGAGGGAGGGAGGCAGGGAGGAGGTGAGCGGCCACCTCAGCTCGATCCAAGTCCTCCACACCTGGCCGGGCCCCGCAGATAGGTCCCCCACCTGGCGCCACTCGCGAGGGGCAGCAGGCGCGGTCAGCTTCGTGCCGCCACGGCAGCCTGCTGCAAGGACTGGGAGAGCGGGAGGGAGGGGGGGAGGGAGGGAGGGAAGGGGGGAGGGACGGAGGGAGGGAGGGAGGGAGGGAGGGAGGGATGGAGGAAGGGGGAGGAGGAGGAGGAGGAGGAGGAGGAGGATGAGGAGGAGGGGCTCGTTCTCTCTCTCTCTCTCGCTCCCTCTCTCTCTCTCTCTTTCTTTATTCCTTTCTCACACTTTCTCTCTCTCTCTCTCTCTTTCTGTCTCTCCCTCTTTCTCTCACTTTCTCTGTCTTTCTCTTTCGGTCTCTCTCGCCCAGTCAGTCCAAGCCTCAGACATCGTCCAATGCCGACAGGACCCGGGGAGGACATAGCACGTGTCGATGTGAAGCCGTAGGCGGAGCATCAAGGAATGCAAAAGCGCCCCTGCCCCCATACGCTGAGCAGCCCTGGGCGTCCCTGCACTGCCCGATTCCTTCCCTTGGCGCGCTCACCGAAGGGCCTCGCCTGCAGGGGTGCTTATCCTCCTCCTCCTCCTCCTCCTCCTCCTGCAGTTCGGCCTTCTGCCTTCCAGGGCAGGGAGCACTGGGGGCAGGGAGCAGCAGCAGCACCGAGGAGAAGGCAGGAGGGAGGGATGGGCGGCGCCAAGACAGGCTGGGGGCTGACCAGCACCGCGGGCGGACCGAGGGGTCGACCCGAGCCAAGCCCCTCACGAAGGGCGCTGAGCCTCTTGCTTGGCTTCAGCTCTGGATGCAGGAGGGGGGGAGGCGGCGCCTGCCGCTGCCAGCCAGTCCCCGGCCGTGCCAGCCGCGGTGGCCGCGCCCGCCGCGGCGGCGTCGGCGCCAGGCCAGGCCGCCGCCGCCGCCGCCGACGACGACGGCGGCGTCGTCGGCGTCGGCGTCATCGGGGCGGGAGGCGCCTCAGATGCCCTCACGCCCCGCTGGGAGGCCAGAGGGTCCGTCCTCCTCCTCCTTCTCCTCCTCGTCCTCCTCCTCCTCCTCATCTTCCTCTTATTCCTCTTCCTTGTCTTCCTCTTATTCCTATTCCTCCTTTTCTTCCTTGATCACGATCGCAATGGCCCTTGAGCTATCATGGCGCGCAGGTAACGGACGCGCCCACGCCTCCGTAAAAAGGAAAGAGAACTTAGTCTCTTCTAGCACGGGTCCTCTTGATTGAACCTCGTGTCTCTCTGTACCCATACAGCCACTCCCGTACAATCCACAGTGGCAACGGAGCCTGTGGTTGAGATCCACGAGGGGAGTCAGGACGACTCCCCTGTCATTCGGTTCTCGGGTGACATACTCTTTACTATTCTCCCTTTCTTCCCTCTTTCTACCCCATTGCACCGAGCACCGCCGTGGATTTTCCAGACGACGCTCAGCTTCGAGAAGATGGGCTTCCAGCAGATCCTTCGGTACGACCAGATCAGGATCCTTGGGCAGGAGCTGGAAGACGAGAAGATTCCTTGGGAAGGTGACGACAATGTGGGCTGGTCAGATCAGGACTGGGCCAGCGGACAGCCCTGGACGGGGACACAGCCCAATACGCAACAATCATCATCAGGTTGGACTGCGCGGGGACGTGGTTCGCGGGCTGCACCAGATCGGCATAAGAAGCCTCTGCGAGGACAGGCTATGCTTTTCACACCCTTTGCTCCGACCTATTGAGGATATACCACCGCCACATCTTCTGATCGCCAATCGGGACAATTTCCTGAAACATCGGAGGCCCCAAATATACCAAACGACTTATTGGGATGGAAAAGGTTTGGATACCCGTCTAGACCCAAGGCCCTTACATGATGGAGCTGCAGATGTGGCTCGCTACAATTAGAACTTTGAAAGCACAACGTGGTTACCTGATCTACCGTTATGGCCTGGACGACCTCAAGATCATCATTCACGAATTTACCGAGGACCAGCTTCCTGCCAAGGACGGCGGGCAGGTTGTGATAAAAACATCTAGAAGGCTTTGGCCGAGTACCAAGACCGCAGGATTCCGAAGGCTTTTGAGAAGCTTTCCTATTCAGAAGACACCAAGCGTGAGCGAGATGAGCCTCTGGTCAGGTATATTGCGCGTAGGCGCGTGCTCTTCCGAGATCTCGAGAAGTGCATGATCCTGCCAGAGCCTTGAGATAACCCAAGCTTAATGACGCTGCTTGGGATATGGCTGAGCACAGGACAGAGGGATCATGCGATTTTGACTTTGTGTTTACGCGTGGAAAAACAGTGGAAGCTTGAACGAACGCTACCTTCTGGCAAAGGCGGCCATCGTATCCATGGCATGAGTTCCTCCTCGTATTTTATCGGATATCAAGAAGATGTTGACGGATGCGAGGTTCAGGAGTCGGATCGCGACGCTTTCCATGGGTTCTCATGCGACAGTCTTTGTTTACTTTGCCCGGGGCCTATGAGGAAGACGAGATCATGGGCGCGATCATAAACGTGGCCCTCAAGTACATGGAAGATGACGAATAATTCTTCGTAGCTGGACACTTTCCCGACGACGTGGTTCTAGAAGAAGATGCGGCCATCGCCTTTTATGCTGACTACAGTCAGGTACGACAGTACCTGCACAAACGGAATATTGGACGAGGCGTTTCCAAACCGCAGCCTCCAAAGGGAAAGTCCAAAGGCCCCCGAAAAGGGAAGCGTCGAGGGAAACGCGCGGGAAATGCCCGACCGAAGAGGTGGACCAAAAGTAAATTGACGAACCGCTCGAAGTGCGCCCGATGTGGGAAAATGGGGCACTGGGCTCGAGACTGTGCGAACAGGCCAGACGAGCGAGGACGCGAGCGACAAGCAGGCTTCGGTGGCTTCCAGGCAGCCCCCCTCGATTCAGACGATTTTCTGCGCGACCTCTGCCTGCGGGAACCTGAGATCCAGCCTGGAGTCAGTTCCTTCACCTGTCCTATCGTTGCTACTACCGACACTAGAGGCCAGGTTTCCAATGGATTTTATAAGTTCAGATGGGCTTCGGTTTGGCGGATGCTGGAGCTCAGCGTGGAGTATGTGGCAATGTCAAGTCGAGAACATGGTGAAATGTCTTGGGTACCTACGGTATAAAGCCTATCCGGATACCTACTCTGGAAATGGATGCCATGGCGTTGGAGGATCTACCAAATTTTCTTCCATCTGGACATTGCCTATTGCCGCGGTAAAGAACTGTGGTGCTCTTGCGGTGCATTTGTTTGCCTGTGAATGCGCCCTTACTGCTCCCAGTGGAGATGCTCAGACAGCTTGGCGTGGTTCTTGATCTGCCAGGTGGCGCCATCGCAAGGAAGGCGCTCGACGGCAGCCAGTCAAGAGTGCATGGGGCAGGGGCGGGCGAATGCATTATGGTCCATGTATTAGACTTACCAGAGAAAGGTTGGCAGAGAAAGAAAGAAGAAGATTATGACGGTCTCTCCCACGACTCGGGGGCGCTGCCGAGCCGTTGAACCTGCGGGCGCCGTGTTGTATGCGAATCCGCAGGCGCCTCGGCTTAAACCTGTCTTTCTCAGCCAATTGTCTGCTCTCCCGACGCTCCGTGACATGTTGCGCCGCGCGGAGCGCGTCCTCGCCGAGGAGGGGCCGCGGCCGGAACCTCCGGCGAGGCCCCGTCAGCTCGCGATGACCCCAGAGAAGCGGACGTGGCAATGGAAGCAGTTCTGTCTGAAGGTGATCTCCGTTCTTGACCGCGTGGCCATTGGGCGCCGCGCGGAGGCCCGCATCGGGGCCTACGCCTGCGAGAACCTGCTGAGGGGCTCCAGGAGCCTGGATCAGGAGGCGGCATCATCCACGCAACGTCCTCGCGACTCACGACCTGTCTCCCGAGTTCTGAAGATCAGCAGCGGGAAGTGGTTCGCGGTGGGCAGGGGGCTGGGGCCCGACGGCTCGGGCACCGAGGAGACCGACCAGGCCGCGCGTGCGCGCGCCCCGAGAAGGTCATGCACCATCGGGGCAACAACAAGGCCCTGTGGTGGACGTGCGACGACCGCCAGACGCGCTGGACGAGGCCCCCGACCGACGGCTTCATCAGCACTGCCGCCCCAGACCACATGGAGCGAGCGACGTTCGGGAGGTATGCGAGCTACGCCTTCAAGGAGATCTACGAGATGGACTTACAGTACCGCGAGTGGTGCATGAGGACTCGCGGGTCGGGCGACCCAGCATCGCATCGACAACTCCGGCGCTTGGCCACGTGCGCGGCCGAGCGCGAGATGCGCGAGAACACCGTGGGCGGGGGCGGCTTCGAGACGGTCGTGGAGGAACGCGACATCTGATGGGCTCGTGGGCAGAAGATATTTTCAATGGTCGCGCGCGCGTTTCCGAGTGCGTCAGGAACCCCGCGACGCTTTCTTCTATCCGAACGACTCCGTCGGCCCCCCATCAGCGGAATATTTTTACCAAAGAGCGGATGACTGCGGTTGTCTAGTCAGATGGTACTACCGAGCGTATTCAGGATGCGCGGTCTGAACCGTCTTCGGTCCGTAGCTTGGACGGGAAATTGACTGGCCGCATTCTTTCTACCGCATGGCTGCTGCCGACATGATGTGCGTTGGCGCGTTGCTGGCAATTGTCTGTCCTTGGGGTGCTTGTCTCAGTCATGTTGGGCAATTCATTTCTCCAGATGCTACCAGTGAAAGCCTGGCTGGCCCGGTATTTGGCAAACGCATGGTCGTGCTTCGAGGTTTTCCAGGCGTTTCCTGGGGGTCCGCCACTTCAGGATTCGGTTGAAGCGGCCGAGGCGAGCAGAGGAGAATGGCGACTGATTTTGTGGCAGACCACAAATGGGGCCTACTCTTCATCTTCGGAGCTCGATGGGGGCGGCATTGGAACGACTCCCTACCAACAGGTTAAGCAGATCAAGCAGGCACTTCCAGTGAACAGTGCCAGCTTCAGTCTTCCTTTGGAAGCAGCTCCTGAAGAATATGGGCCTGGAGAAGTTTCTATTGGCGGTCCCAGTGCCGAACCTGATAGCGATGGTGAAGTACCTGTTCAGCCAGACGTGACACCTACTGCCGACCAGTTGGCCGATCTCGAATTTTCCCAGGGCAGCTCTGGTCATCCTGGGGATCGAGACTTCGCTCGGCTTGTGAGGCGGAAAAATGCAAAGCCTGAGGTAGCACGCTGGGTGCTGACAAATTTTAAGTGCGACGAACGCGATGCGCACAAACGACCATGTGCTCGCCGTCCTGCTGTGGAGCCTACGTCTTATCGCTTCAACCTTTAGTTGGTATTGATTTGGTCGAGGTCAGGTGCCCACTCAACGTCGCGCCGCATTTTAGATCAATATCATCTGTTGGGCCATCTCTCTTCAGTTTAGTTTGATATGCAGGGGCAAGGAAGTCAGCATATGTAGCATGGCAGGAGTTTGTACGTGCATGGGCACGAGCGTTTGGCACGCCAAAGGTTGTCGTAGTTGATCCTGGAACGGAGTTCCAGGGAACGTTTGCCGATCACATGCAAAACAACGATGCGTGCTTTTCCCTTACGGATGCCCGTTCACCGTGCCAAAACTGTCGAACGGAACGTGCTGGGAATTAATGGAAACGACAGCTCCATGTAGCAGTTCATCGGGTTGCCCAGGACACTGTAGCCGAATGGTGTGCTATGTGGCAGTTGTGTTGCTCTGTTCGGAACCTTTACCCTCATCGGAGTGGTTGTTCACCTGTGCAACAGGGTTCCCTTTTACGCAACGTCTACCAGCGGCGCTGCTCTCCGATGACCCCATTGATCCCAAATGCCTGTCTACCGACCCGGTACAGGATATCCACCGAGCGGAAGAGCTACGCCGAGCCGCTATGAAAGTATTGACTGCAATGGACAGCCGAACTCGACTTCTCCGAGTCCTCCGTGCCAGAAACCGTATGCCGCAGGTTTTCACGGAAGGTCAACTCGTGTTTCTAGGAGATGCGGGCGAGTTGGCTCAGGAAAGTGGCTTGGACCTGGTTTGATAATTTTACGCACTGCTGGTGGGGCTTGGATTAACATGCTGGGAGCATTCTGGCGTGTTTCTGACGAACAAATGCGTGGTGCCACCCAAGATGAGAGTAGAGACAGCGAGATCGTCAATCGCTACCTTCATGGCCTTAAGATTGATCTCGGGCGCGCTCGTGGAGCTCGTCGCCGCCTTGACGTCGCCAGAGAAAGAAACCCGATATTCCCTGGAGACGAGCCTCTACTCGGCCCTGAGGCGGCAGAGGCTGGAATTCCCGACGACTCCGACATCGATGCCGATCAGGAACTGCAGCCGCCGCCAGAAAAAAAACCATAATTGTTGCCAATGGCGGAAAATGAAGACGAACCTGGACTGGCACGCGCCGCGCCTCACGGCGACGATCGGCCAGCTCGACCTCGTTTAGACGCTGCCTCCTCCGCTGAACCGCAGCGCGAGCCAGGGTCGAGACAGCCTTCTGTGGCGGGGGCGCCGGGGGGGCCTCCGGCGCTGCTGCCCGAGGCCCAGGCATGCCTTGGCCCGCTACTGCGTCGTCATGCCTACTGCCGCCAGCGCCGTCTACGATTGCACCTCCTGGTCTTCCTCCTGCAGACTCCGCAGACGAACGGGTCACTAACTAGGTGGGCACCAGTCATGATGTTCAGGCAACAGATGATGTGTTGGGAGCGCACAAACTCCCGATCTGGAAAACATCTGCGCAGCCTGTCAATCAGAAGCAGCCTTCCTCAATGCCTCTAAGACGTTCTTCATTGAGAAAGCGGGTTGAGGATGAACATGCAATCGCTCTGTTACCTGATCATCTTAAACGGCGGTTTCTTGGACTTACCAGCAGCCCTCGCAAATAATGGTCTGACATCGGTGCTGCTGGACCTGGCGGCGCCTAAGCAGTGCGTGTCCACAGAGGCGCGGCTGCTGCAGTGATCTACCGCAATTTTCCACACTGAATTATTACTTCTGGCACGACATGGGAAGATACAGCAGAAGATTACGACAGCGCGCTCAATTATCCCGCTGCCCCAAGGAATTAGGATGCTAAGTCGCGATGGATCATTCAAGGACCTCAAGACCACGACATCGCCGTGTTGAATCGCACCGTGCCTGCGCCTTCCACATCAGATGTGCCTCTTGCTCTGCGATGTCTGTCCTCTGTCAAGGCAAAAGCTTGCTTGGTTGGACGACGTCGAGTCGGCTTTCGCTCATGGACTCCAGAATCAGCGGGGGTATTTTTTGTCTCACCTCCTGCGGCATGCCTGGCGAGGGCCCTGGCGAATTGCTGGTGATTGAACTACTGACAGAAGTTTATGGACTCGTTGCCGGCCTCCAGGCTGGCGCAGAAGTCTTCTGACAGCTTTCAAAGAGTATGGCTTCGATCGCCATTTTTTGGCACCCTGCGCCGTGCTCATGTACGAGACTGTTGATGGTCGCCCCGAGCAATTTCCAAGTCTCGTTGTCATCGAAGCAGATGATCTGTTGGGGGGCGGTATCAGCGATAGATTTGTCGATGCGATTTCTCGCCTACGGAATCGGTTCAACTTCGGGAATGGATTGAACTCATGGAGGGCGCTACTGAGCGCGGCGGGCACGTTGCGACGGCGCATGAATTTCGACCTCGCTAACTCTATGGCGCGGTATCGCGCAGAACGAGCCCGACATCAGCCCCCCACGGGGGCGTGGCAACAACTCCGAACCCCGCTGCGCCAGTGGAGATCGCAACCATGCGCGGCCTGCGCGGGAAACTCAAGTGGACGTGCCGAGAAGGTATGCCCAACGGCTCGGGGGGCGCATCTCTTCTGAGCAGCACTCTTCCCGACTCCAAGGTGGAAGACTTGCCGAGGCAAATGTTGCGCCGCGGCACCTCAAGAACGCAAGCGCCGCTATCGCCATCAACTATATGCCTTTCACTCGCCTTCGTCTGGTTGCTTTGTGCGAGTCAGGGCTGGACCTCGAGGGCGTTGGGCGAGGTCGCTCCCAGAAATGCAACGTGATCTGTGCCGCAGACACAGATCTCCTGGTGGGAAAGGAAGCCGATGTCAGTGTTCTTACATGGCGTTCCCACGAGACTGAGCGTGCTGGGAGCTCTGCTGTGGTGGTGGAGGCTAATGCTATGTCCGGGCTTGGCAGAGGCCGAGTGGGTTACTTCGTGGCTTTGAATTGTAAAAGATCACCGGTGAGAGCTCCGAGATCGACGCGCTATGAACCGATAAGTCCGAGTGACGACTACCATGGAGCAAAATCCCGGCCTGGATATTATCGCCATGACCGGCGCGAAATCTCTGGGCGACTGTTTTAATCGGGAACAGTTCGCCTCGACTGAGAAGCGAGCTGCCCTGGATATTGCAGTGATTCGGGATTATTTGGGGAACCTCGGTGGTCAGTGTCGCTGGCTTCCACGCGAACCGAACCCCGTGGGCGGTTTGACGAAGTTCAAAGGTAACGTGCGACCCCTGCTACAACTTATGCAGACGGCTGCATTGCGTTTTACGGGGGACAGGAGGAGATGGACAGAAGGGAAGCACATCGGTGGGCTACCGGGAAGAGCAACCCGAGACCGAACATTTCGAGGGACAGTTGCCCGTCGAACACTACTTCCTCTCGTGTGTCTCCGAACGTTCCATCCCTTCAACCCAACTGGCTGCGGTCTCATCTCTCTCCTTCTCTCTCTCTCTCTCTCTCTATGTGCGATTTTCGGTGTAGCCCTCCTCGTGCAGCGGATGTGTCATCATGTTGCCATGAGGTGCCGCCGTTTACAGCTTGCGAGTCTGGCTTTGTGGCTGGGGTTTCTCCTGCCTACGGGGCCATGCCGCCCAAGGGCCCGTCGCCTGCTTCCCTGGTGCATCTAATCGACGACCAACCCGTCTCTGGAGGAGAACAGGGTGATCCCGCCGGCGTCGACGGCGACATCGTGGACGACGTGTTCTACGAATGCGAGGGCCACGACGAGGAAACGGGCGGCGGCCCAGATGGTTCCAGTTGCTGTATCGGCCGGCGACCCATGGATTGCCCCCCGTAGCTCGGCGCCAGCGGCGCCCCCTGAAGACCAGCCATGCACGTCTCACTACCGCGATCTTCAGGCAGAACAGGGAGCAGGCGAGGTGCGTGAGAGCAACCCATGGGCGTGGGCGGCGTGGGAATTGTGGAGATGGACGAAGAGCTGTGCGACGAGCAGCGCAGGGCCACCGACGTGCGCAATCCGTGTTTCCTGGAGCGCTGCGAATCCAGAGGCGTCGTCGCGCGCGACGGCAGGGGCTGTGATGTCGTGATCTACGCGGCCAGGGAGGATGCCGACCAAGAGCCCTGTCATCTGATGCCGAGAAGAAGAGAGATGAGAAGATGGCGGGCGTGACCCGTATCATCGGCCGCAGAGGCGAAAAGGCAACAAGGGTGCGACGCGTGGGCGACTGCAACAATACCCTCGAGGATTACGTCAACCGCCTCGGGCTCCCAGAGAAGGTCTCGAGGGAGTGGATGCCGTCAGACTCGGTACCGCGTGTCTATCGCGTCAAGGCTCTCATCGCACTCCACGTGGCGACGACCCAGAAACTCGAGCAGGGAGTTCGTCTTCTGGGCCAGGTGCTCACCCAGATGCAGGATGCCGCAGGTGGTTCGCTGAGCCGTCAGCAGAGGATCGTTCTGCTCCAGGAGGCGGGAGAGAAGTCGCGAGCTGAAATTCAACGGGTCAAAATGCAGCGGTACCTCGATCTGCATCAGACCATGGCGGCGTTGACCAAGCAGCGCGTCGAGGTGGAGAACGGGCTTGTATGCGCTCAACGTCAACTTGAGGGGCTGGATCACAAGGCGTTCGACCCAGATGCGGCGAACCCCGAGGACTATGCCGAGGGGCTGCCGACCTTCCTCTGCAAGTTCGCGGTGCGTTCGGAGATGCAACCTATCCAGAGTTCCAGGATAAGCAGCTCGCGCAGTCCTCCTTCAATTTCCATGCCTGTTGGAACTGCTACTTCAAGAGACAGGTGCGGAATCGCCCCTGCAGGATCAAGCGCGCCTTGAACGACAAGAGAGGCCACTTCAGCATGGCGGCGGACCTGGGGGAAGCAGTGGACACGCCGAAGGGTGCCCGAAAACTTACGAAGAATAACGTAGGTCGTGCGCGGACTCAACCTATGACCGAGGCGGTTATCCAATCAGGAAGGGATAGCCCCGGAGGCTCCGGCAGAACAGCTAGATCAAGCGCCAGACCGAGCAGTCCGAGGAGGTCGAGGAAGAGGACTCGAACGAGGGTGACGACGAACAGGAAGGCGATATCGCGCAGGACGAAGAGCCCCGTGGTAGACAAACTGGTACAGCATCAGGTGGCCACATCTACGGCAACGACGTCCCACGGCAGTGCGAGACGCCCTACGAAGCCTGCGTGAAGAGGAAGCACATTGCTGATGCTCCGGCCGCAGCAAAAGAGGAATAACAATACGAGCCCGAGCCGACTCCAGAGATGCCAGGGGGCGAAGTTCCAACGGCGATGGGGATTTTCGACGAAAACTAAACAATACACCAAAAATAATCAAAAAATGCTCCAACAATAGTATGGACCTTTTTGGGGTATTTGTAGGGTATGTTTCTTATTTTTCGTTGAAAATCCCCCTGTAAGGGGACACGCCCGACGTAAGGATAAGCACAGGGGGGGATGCAGCGACCCCCAATTGCCCATGGATCGCCGATAGGGGCCCGACAGCCCCAACCTGCCCAGGAGCATGCGGATTCACCATCGGGGGCCTGTTGCCGATCTGTTGGCGATGTATCGCCGATTCCAGGTCGATGTTCCCCCCCCTATTCCAGTCCCCCTCTATCGTTGCCCCTCTGGCCAGGTCGCTCAAGATTGAGCTGTCCGCGCGGTGGCAGAGGCCAGAGTCCACCCACGCCAGCACGGCAGGAGCCGTCCGGAACCTCGTTGCGGGTTGGCGAGTGGATGGGCTGCCCCCTCCGTGGGGTCCGAGACCTCTTTGGGCGCCCCGCGTAGGCAATGCATTGCGGGCGGTTCCGTGCCGTTCCGGCACCCACAGGGATCCGGCCCGACGAACTGCGCAGTCAAGGTGGGCTCGAAGGTTCGGGCCGTGACTTGTGCACGATCCTGTACTCTTGCGCGTCGTCGGACGGGTGTCCCCATCGGGTGGGTCCCCAATAAGATCTCCGCCGCAGTTTTCCCAGCGCGCCGATCATCTCACAGGATCCCACTCGTCCTCGCCCTTTTCCACTCCTCCCTGCTCCTCCTTCTCCCCCCCTCATCCCTGCTTCTTTCTCTTCTTCCCTGATTCCTACCCATGATTTCCCCCATCCCTCCCCCGCAACCGTTGCCTACAGTGGGAACTCTCATCAAGAAGCCGTTTGCTTCTCGTCAAGGTGCCCTTTTCTTCTTCGGCTCGTCCGCGAAGTGCTGTGTTCCCAGACATCCGGCCGCTCTAATTCCCAACCATCCTGTGGTGTTGGGTCCTAGTTCTGAAGAGACGGTCCCCGCGTTCCTCCTTCCTTCCTCCTTCCTTCCTCCTCCCCCTCCTCCCTCCTTCCCCTCCTCCTCCTCCTCCTCCTCCTCCTCCTCCTCCTCCTCCTCCCTGTCCTCCTCCTCCTCCTCCTCCTCCTCCTCCTCCTCCTCCTCACTCCTCCCCTCCCTGCCTCTACTCTCCGCATGCCCATCCCATTTCGGCACACCCCGCACACGTTTCGTGGCCCCATGGCGAGCCCCACCTAAGGCCCCAGTTGGAAAGTTCGCATGGCACCGCCGCCCCATTTGGGAACATCCCTCACACGTTGCGTGGTCCCATAAGGAGCTCCGCCCAAGGCCCCAGTGGGAAAGTTCGCATGGAACCGCCGCCCCATTTTGGCACACCCCTCACACGTTTCGTGGCCCCATAGGGAGCTCCACCGAAGGCCCCAGTGGGAAAGTTCGCATGGAACCGCCTCCCCATTCTAGCACACCCCTCAGAAGTTTTGTGGCAGCACAGGGAGCTCCACCGAAGGCCCCAGTGGGAAAGTTTGCATGGAACCGCCGCCCCATTTCGGTATACCACTCACACGATTCGTGGCCCCATAGGGAGCTCCACCCAAGAGCCCCAGTGGGAAAGTTCGCATGGCACCGCCGCCCCGTTTCGGCACACCCCTCATTCGTTTCGTGGCCCCAAAGGGAGCTCCGCCGAAGGCCCCAGTGGGAAAGTTCGCATGGCACCGCCGTTCCATTTCGGCACACCCCTCACTCGTTTCGTGGCCCCATAAGGAGCTCCACCGAAGGCACCAGTGAGAAAGTTCGCATGGCACCGCCGCCCCGTTTCGGCACACCCCTCATTCGTTTCGTGGCCCCACAGGGAGCTCCACCGAAGGCCCCAGTGGGAAAGTTCGCATGGAACCGCCGCCCCATTTCGGCACACCCCTCACTCGTTTCGTGGCCCCATAAGGAGCTCCACCGAAGGCACCAGTGAGAAAGTTCGCATGGCACCGCCGCCCCGTTTCGGCACACCCCTCATTCGTTTCGTGGCCCCATAGGGAGCTCCACCGAAGGCACCAGTGAGAAAGTTCGCATGGCACCGCCGCCCCATTCTGGCACACCCCTCATTCGTTTCGTGGCCCCACAGGGAGCTCCGCCGACGGCCCCTGGTGGCAAGTTCGCATGGGACCGCCGCCCCATTTCGGCACACCCCTCACACGTTTCGTGGTCCCGTGGCACCGCCGCCCCATTCCCCTCACTCGTTTCGTGGCCCCGTAGGGAGCCCCACCTAAGGCCCCAGTGGGAAAGTTCGCATGGCACCGCCGCCCAATTGGCACACCCCTCACTCGTTCGTGGCCCCATAGGGAGCTCCACAGAAGGCTCCAATGGCGACGTTCGCAGGCGTCCTCCCGATTCATGCCGACACACCCTTCACACGTTTCGTGGCAGAAGGCTATATCGCGTGCGCTACTCGGAGTTTGCGCGCCCACCTCCTTCGTCTCATATGGTTGGGTCCTTCGTCAGGCTAATTTTTTTCAATACGTGGGCCCTGGAGAGTCGTGTTTGAAGGTCCCGAGGCTCAGCGACTGCCCCAGGAGGCCGAAAGCGGCCAAAGACCCGCCGCTCCAATTTGTTTGGAGGGTCGGCTCTCTGGGTTCAAGGGCCATCGAAACCGCCCCTCCCCCACGGGGGGGGGAACTCGGGCGGCTTTCGGGGAGCCGCGACAGCGATATTCTGTCTTTGCTCTGCGCGCCCCTGCACGCCAGCGGCCACCCGAAGGGCCTGCGCCAGCGCCCTCGCCCCCCCCGCTGCACGCGGCGCCCGCCGCGCCCGCCGTACCTGCTGCGTCGCCGCAGGCGCCCGCGCCTTCGCAGGCGGCCGTGCCCCCGACCTGCCGCTGCCGACCCCAGGGCCGCCGACCACTGCTGCGCCGCCGCCTCGTCGTCATCTGCGTCCTCTCCCCCGCTGTCGTCCTCCTCCCTCCAGCCGCCGCCGCCGCCGCCGCCGCCGCCGCCGCCGCCGCCGCCTGCCTTCTTCCTCGTCCTCCGCCGCCACCTCCCCCTGCTCCTCTTCCAGCTCCTCCTGCTGCGCTTCCTGGTTCCCATCCGACTTCCTGGAAGCAGCCACCCCGCTTCGCTCCGTCAAGCATGCCAGTCGGACGGTCCTGGCGTTTCGCCTGAGACTTCCTCACAGTTCAAATCAGCACGAGAGCCCAAAGCATATTAGATAAATTTGGTAACCGTTTCAAATTATCCAGAGGTGCTTTGACCCTAGGCTTGAGATCTCCAACCGTCTCACGTATGGATGGCGGGAGGCTTTCAAACTTTGGTTCGCGACTCAGAATTTCGGAACATGTGCATTGTTTGTTCACGCTTGACATTTCTAAATGCTGCTCGACTTGAGGGCGGTCTTGTCAAACTTACCTGAGGAATCAGTCAGTACCCCCCCTAACCGGAGGAAATTCCAACGCTTCCTGCACCCAGGCCAGGGCGAAAGTGGTATCCCCCGCATTGTCTTCCTCTTCCTCCTTCTTTCTCTCACTCCTCCCCCCTGAGGTCTTCAAGAGGTTCCCAGAGGTCTCTGGAGTTTCCGGGAGGCAATTTACGATTGGTTTCCCATTGGTCTCATCATGGTCTTTTGACTTTCCTCGTTTGGCCAGCAGCGAAACTAAGTTTTGTTTTTATTCCCCACATCCAAAGTGGGGTTCTTGTTTTCTCTGCGCACCCCGCGCAGGAACACTCACCCCACCCCCTCTCCTCTTCTGCCTTCGCACTCTCACTCACTCGCTCATCATCATCACCACTCACTCACACTCACACTCACTCACACTCTCTCATCATCAACATCGGCATCATCACTTGCGCTCTCTTACACGCTCAGTCACTCACATACTCATCATCATCATCATCATCATCATCATCATCATCATCATCATCATCATCATCATCATCATCATCATCATCATCATCACTCGCACTCTGTCACACGCTCACTCATTCACATACTCACCTGGAGGAAGTCTCAGGCGGGAGTTCGTCTGTGAGTGAATTGTGAGGAAGTCTCAGGCGGGAGCCCCGTCCCTATGGGGCCCGCAGATCATGTTGGTAATCCGAGCGGGTCATCCAAACCCTGTAACTGTCGTCACTTTTGGGCTCCTCAAGCTTGAGTACGGAGGAAGTCTCAGGCGGGAGCCTCGTCTGTGAGTGAATTGCGAGGAAGTCACAGGCGGGAGCCCCTCCCTATGGGGCCCGCGCTTCATGTTGGTAATCCGAGCGGGTCATCCAAACCCTGTAACTCTCGTCACTTTTGGGCTCTTCAGGCCTGAATTTGGAGGAAGTCTCAGGCGGGAGCCTCGTCTGTGAGTGAATTGTAAGGAAGTCTCAGGCGGGAACCCCCCCCCTATGGGGCCCGCAGATCATGTTGGTAACCCGAGCGGGCCATCCAAACCCTGGTAACTGTCGTCACTTTTGAGCTCTCGCGCTGCCAGAACGCCATTCCCGGGCCACATTGTGCATGCCCGGAGCCAACTGTAAGCCACTTCGTGTTCTTCGTGTTCCCAGAACACCACTCCCGGGCCACATTTTGAAACCCCGGAACCAACTGTAGGCCACTTCGTGTTCTTCCTGTTCCCAGAACACCACTCCCGGGCCACATTCTGGATGTCCGGAGCCAACTGTAGGCCACTTTGTGTTCGTCGCGTTCGAAGCTGAAGATCACGAAGCGCTTCGAGCCTGGGGACCCGCTGATCACGTTCCTGGGCTGCATGCGTGCGCGAGGGCAAGCCCTTCCCACCGGAGGTCTGGTCCGCCTGAGAGAAGACGCTGGCCACGGACAACCGCGGCGTCCTGGACCCTCGGCACCAGCACGAGAACTTTCGGCTCGGCTACGGCATGGGCATCTACTGGGAAACGCTTGCGAGGTGGATGAACACGCGTGCTCGTCGCGACGCTCGGAGTCTGGGCGTGCCCCTCGTTTTCTTCCTGCAGGCCGTTGACGAATGCGGCACGATTCAGGGCGATCCCGACGCGGGTCGGCGCCTCCTGAACGTCCCGAACATGCACAAGACGGGGGACATCCACGGCGTCTTGCCGGCCCACGTCGGCATGGAGGTGCGGTTCACGGCAGCGCAGGAAGAGCTGAAGAAGTTGGGGCTCGTGCAGGAGCAACGGGCCACCATCGTGTCTTTCGAGTTCCACCACGAGGACGAGCAGCGGCACGAGGAGTGCTCGGCAGGCCAGCCCTGTCGCCCCCGCTTCCTACCGCAGGGAATCTGGCTGCAGGTGCACGGCTTCAAGGAGTCTCCGATCTACCAGGAGGTCGCCGAGGTGCTGCGACAGGGCGCCGAAGGCGCCGACGACGACGGCCAGGCCGAGGCGCGGGCGCGGAGTTTGCTGATGTTCAGGCCCAGCGAAAAGGAGTTCACATGGCAGAGCTCGGGGCCGCACAACGTGCGCCGCTCGGGGTTCACCCTGGCCCGCGCGTCCTACCTGACCTCCACGCTGTCGCAGGGCCAGACGCTGCGCAAGGGCGTCACCATCGACTGCGCGAGAGACGAGGACGCTGGCCGCACGGGCATGTCTGACGAGCAGTGGTGGCTGCACCTCTACGTCATGCTCTCCCGCGCCACGTGCATGCGGAACGTGCTGATCCTGCGGCCGCCGCCGCGGGAGTTCCTGGAGCGAGGGCCGCCGGCGTCCTTGCGGAAGGCGCTCCTGGAGTTCGACAAGAGAGCGGTTTTGTCCAGGGCGGAGGCGAAGCAGCTCGCGGCAGAGCTGGGCTTCGTGCTGCCCGCCTGAGCGCGGCTGCGCCCCGCTCGAAGCCCGCGGGGTTGTCCCAGCGGCTTGGTCTTGCGCGCAAGCGGCTCGCGGGGTTGCCCCGACAGCCTGGCCCGCGGGGTTGTCCCAACGGCTGCGCGACGTGGCCATTAGAGAACGCGCCTGTGCTGGCCGAGGCGGCGACGGCGCCGAGGAAAACCGACGTGCGCGCTCGTGCAATGGAAAGGCGAGGCGGTGGCGGGGCGCGAAAAAAACAGGAGGGCGAGGTCGGGGGCAACGTATGGGGGCGGGGGGGGGGGGCCCGCGCCAGGGCGAGAAGAAATATACGCAGAAGAGACAGTCAGGACGCCTCACCAACCACGAGGACGACGGTGAGCGTTTTTTTCCATATTCTCCCAGGGGATTCTCATGCGGGGTCCTTCCGTCGGAGTAATTTGTGTTAGAGGGGGCCGCCGAAAATTAATACTTGTCTTATAAGTGGTGCTATCGATGCCGCTGGGACGGTTACTGTTTGTTACCTGTGGTTAGATCGCGCCTGGTATTGAGCCCGCAGATCGGGAGTCACGGCGGGCCACCAAGGGGAAAATCGCACGCAGGTTCATTGGTTTACGCCGCATCGATTTTGCAATCAGTGGGTTCTTGGGGGGATGGCTTTCATGAGCTTCTACCAATCGCTGCAATTTTCGACGCTTCGCGTATTTTCGCTAGTCGGTTCGGCCCGCTCTCTGGAATGCCGCTGCGTGCATTCGCTGATTGCACTCTGGCTTGCGTGCTGCCCCATGCTCGATACGACCCGCTCTCTGGAATCGTCCTTGGAGCCGCAGATCAAAAAGTATTTTCGCTAGTTTGGTTCCGCTCGTAGCCCGAGCTGACTCGACTCGCCGCTGGCGCCTTCGCCTGCGGTTGCGACCAACAATATTTTCGCTAGTTCATCCAGAAACGATGCCCGTGAGTGTTGCCTGGAGGAGGGGCGTAGGTATTCACGTAGTGAAGCAAACATTTGGGCTCTCTTGTGGCCCTCTTGTGGCCTTCTTTGGGCTCACTTGGGGCTCTCTTGGGTGCCCTGGAGGGCGTCTTAGGGCCATCATGGGCTCCATGTCCTGGACGGTAGGGTTCCCCTCGTCGGAGGCCAACAACTGGCTTCCTGGGTCTCTCTTAGGAGGCTCCTGGGGATCAGTTGGGCACTCTTGGGGCCGTCTTGGGGCCCTCTTAGGCCTCTCTTGAGGCTACCTGGGGCCATCTTGGGGAAATCTTGTTGCCACAGGTGCCCATCGAAAGCGAAACGGTGAGAAGCACAGTATCCGGGCGAAGAAGCCCAAACCACATGCAAATGTCAGTATTGCAGGGCAGGTGTGCCGAAATGGCCAGGGGGGCGGCATGCGACCCCGTCCACCCCGCCCCCCCCCGTGGGGTGTTCAGTGGAGCATCCTGTGGGGCCGCGAAGCGCGTGAGGGGTGTGCAGACGCGATCGGGGGGGCCGCGTTTGACCCCCCCCACTCCCCGGGGTTTTCGGTGGAGCTCCATGTGGGGCCACGAAGCGTGTGAGGAGTGTGCCGAAGTTGGCCTGCAAATGGCGAAGGCAGAGATGGGAGGAGTGGGGGGCGGGATGGGAAGATACGCGGTGCGTTGCGGATGCGCAAGGAGGGCCTACTAACACATACTGATTAGGACACATATGATTCATGATGCTCATGATGGTGACGATGCTGATGATGACGATGCGGACGATGATGATGATGATGATGATGCTCGATATCACAATCGATCTCACATTCGGGTTCACTATCGATCTCACTATCGATATCACAATCGATATCGCAACCAACGTCATCATCAGCGGCATCAACATCATCGTCATCAACGTCATCAACATCATCACCATCGGGGCACCAACATCATCATTACCTCATCACCATCACCAACATCATCATCATCACCGC
>CAUYUJ010020862.1:0-2500 GCA_963575745.1 Prorocentrum cordatum
TCGGGCCGGGCGAATGGGGGGGTTTGGGGAAGGGGGGGTTGCGGAATTTGCTGCATGCAGCTGGTTTCGGCCTCACCGAGGGGCCCATTCCTCGATGCATGGCCGCCTCCGGCGCCGGGAGGCGCCGGGAAAATCAGCTACGTGAGCTGATTCTCAAACCCCCCCTTTGCTATCCCCCCCTTTCGCCCGACCCGAGAGGAGGATTGGCTTGAGGGCGAAGGCAGCGAAGGAGGATTGGGAGGAGGAGCGCGACCATAAAACCCAACACGTGTAACGATGCTGCAATACGCCCTCCCGTTCCCATCACGTAGTCCCTACGCGACCTCTTGTTCACTGCGCAAGGCGCCCCCCTTGGCAGACGAACGCTCCATGTGCCCGCAGGACTTCCGTCTTGAAGGAAGTGGTTCATGCGCCCGATCCGATGGCCAGTCGAGTACGATGAACAACAGCGACATATCAAAACATGATCCACGTCCAAAATACAGTGCCGTTTTTATTTTTAGTACATGCTCCGCGTGCGGATCGTGTATCAAAATAAAGGGATTTTGTATTAAAAGCAATCATGAATTGATGCATCGATTTATTAGTACATTGATCATGTACTAAGATCATAAAGTTTTTAAAATCCTATGCATTAAAAACTGCCCTGTACCATGGCCCCGCTCCACGGTGCTGTTTCCGCTCGGCAGCGGCAGCCGCAGGCAACGCCAGGCTGCAGCAGGAGAGGCGCCGTTGCAGATAAAACATGGCCCTTGCGCCTGGCAGCGACTGCAAACAGCGAGCAGCACGGCACCTCCTCGCGGTCGCTGGGCTCGTACGCACCATGACACTGATTCCTGAACGATCTAAGCATTTGCATTGTCTTGGCATCGCTCGGACGTGTGCATTTTTTCTTTCGGCGAGGACCATCGAGGAGCATCCTTAATCATTTGGCGAAAAAACCACGCACGAAACCGAAAAAAGCACAGGGAATGGACGTCCGAGCGAGGGCCAGTTGTGTGCGCTGACTGAACGCGCTCTCTGCCACGCGCCTCGCGAGTGTCGGGGGGTCGAGCAGGCGCGCGGAACGACGCAGACTGCAGAGCGCGCCGCGGCGCGCTCCTGACTCCTCTCATTCCGCTCTGGGGATCTTGAACACCGGGACGGTACGCATCACCATCAGGGATTCACCAGGCATGGAGCGATAAATACAGGTAATTGTGGGAGGCTCGAAACAGGACGATGAGGACAGCATCATAACACGCAGTCAAGTAATCATCGACGGGTCGGGCGTCAAGAATACTTGTGTGGCCACGTTTGCTTGCATCGACCCGTCGAGCAGTCGGGGACATCGAATACGAAACTGAATTGATGAACGAGCGACTTCTCTGAACAATGCGAAGCAACGGCGAAACATGGAATATGGTATCGAAGACGCCCGCGGCGAGTCACCGCCGCCCTCCCCCTTCTGGAAACGCCTATGTGGTGAAATGTCGAGCGAAGGTGTGGCCATGCCATGCTAGTGGGCGGCGTAGCCCCCCGACGCTCTAGAGCACTGCGTCTCTCCTCTGCACTTTTGGAAACTCCTGCGGAAACACTGGGCAGGGGCCCTCCAGGGTCATCTTGAGGCTCTCTTGGCGCTGGTGTTGCGCCACTTGGGCATTTGGGCTGAGAGGCGCTCCAGACAACCCTCAGCTGTGGTAGGAACCATGCTGCATCCATTCCGGAACTGTCCTAGTCGGATAGTGGATCGGCTCGCGCTCTCCGCCGCTCTCTTTTCAGCGGCCACATCCTTGTTCCTTATTATTATATACCCCCACCTACCTCGTATTCCGGCCGATAGCAACCCGACCCAGGACCTCCCATCCGGACTATCAAAAATCAATACAAAGTTGTCGTTTTTCTTCTCAACATCGTCTTTCTTGTCGTCGACGATGCGAAAAGCGTGGCAGGAACGGGACGCGGCGCACATCGCGCGCGGCAGTCAATCTGGGCCCGCCCATCCTGACTGTAAAAAATCAATACAAAGTCTTCGCTTTTCCTCTCAGCATGGCCTGCCTTGTCGCCGACGGTGCGACATATGTGGCAGCAATGGGACGCGGCGCACATATGGGATGCGGCGCACATCGCGCGCGGCCGTCAATCCGGGCCCGCCCATCCTGACTGGGAAAAAATTAATACGAAGCCTCCGTTGTTTCCTCTCAGCATGGCATGCCTTGCCGCCAACGGTGCGAAATATGTGGCAGGAGTGGGACGCGGCGCACATCGCGCGCGGACGTCCATGCGGGCTGCGGGCCCTCCCATCCTGATTGTAAAAAACAATACAGAGTTGCCGCAGTACTACTACTACTACTATTACTACTACTACTACTACTACTACTACTACTACTACTACTACTACTACCACTACTACCACTACTACCACTACTACTACTACTACTACTTACACTACTACTACTACTACTACTACTACTACTAACCACTACTACAACTACTACTACTACACTACAAAATTACGACT
>CAUYUJ010020862.1:5000-148795 GCA_963575745.1 Prorocentrum cordatum
CCGAACAAGAACACAGGGAATGGACGTCCGAGCGATGGCGAGGGGTAGGGTTCGCATGCGGCCCCCCCTCTCTAAAGTCGGCGAGCGTACGCGCGGGAATGCCAGCTCCGCGAGCACGAGGCAGCCTCGGCCCCCCCCCGAGGCGCGCCGCAGAGGTGCGGAGGCCCCGCCCGCGTCGGCCGGGGCGGGCAGTGCTTCGCCCCGCCGTCGTGCGGATTGAGAGTGACGGCGAGCCATGTCGTGGTGGCGGGGGTGGACAGACCTCCTTCGCCTTCATCTCCCTCCCCTTCTGCACTTCCCTATTCACCATCCCCGACACGTCGATTCAGGGTTCGGCCGTTTTCGGTTCGCGGGAGGGCGTCGGGGCCGTCATCTTTGCGGGTCCAGGTCCGTCGGTTTCGGTCCCATGCCGTTTTCACCAAGGGGAAGTTTGTTAAAGGGAGATTTGTCCACCGCCGATAGTGGCCCAAGAGATTGGCCTCCAGGCCAGCCAACACATTGGATCATTCCGCCTGCAGAGTGGCACTGTGCTGGGCTTGGTCAACCGTTGTTAGGTTGATATGCCCTTGCCCATGTAGGGGGCCACATGCGAACCCTACCCCTACCCCCCACGATTCCGAGGGGGAGGGTGGGGTTCACTGCGCTCGGGAGCTCCTGAGCGAAGTGAACCCCACCCTCCCCCTCAGAAATCGTGGGGGGGCAGGGGTGGGGTTCGCGTGTGGCCCCCTATTAGTGGCCCAGGAGATTGGCCTCCAGGCCAGCCAACACGCTGGATCACTCCGCCTGCAGAGCGGCATTGCGTTGCGCTTGGTCGGCCGCTGGTGGGTTGAGGTGCCCCTGCCCAGGAGGCCGCCCGCGGCCGAGGGGCGGCTGCGCGGTGAGCCTGCGATGTTCACCAGCAGTTCACGCGCTTGTCCTCACGGGCATAAAGAAACGCCCCTACCCTGGTTTACGAGGCGCTGTGCGCTGAAACTCCCTGAGCCCTGCGTGATGTGCCGCGTCCTGGCGGCTCTAGGCCTTGGGGGTTCCCAGGAGTTGTACAGACCACGCACTTGTAACCCAGGGTAGGGTCGCTCTTTCATCCCTTACTATCCTGGGCAAGTGCTGTACCGCACAACGGGACGACACGGCGTAATGGGCGATCTCTCGCAAGCGCAGGACTGTCGCAAATGGCATCCGGATCTGCTGAGAACACACAGGGAAGATGAATCGCCAATTTGCTGTTCGCCTGCCTGCCTGTCGTGTCCTCCGGCATGAAGGCGATCCCGCGCTGCGCATGCACTTGGTCGGACCCCAGCGAACCAGCCTCAATGTTGAAGCCGCCTGCACGGATCTCATCAAAAGCCTGAGTCGCAGCCGCGCTGATGCACTGAATAGCTTCGCAACCAACGGTTGATTGACGGTACTCATCCCAGCCCAGGTGAGAAAGTTAATAAACCGGGATTACCACCACGCCGCTAATAATACATTGATGAACATGCGGAGCACAAATGTTGCTAGGCTCAACGATGTGCAATTGGAGGCCATTGGACAGAAATGGCGATGTACGAGCGGGTCGCAATCCAAACTTACGCAGCCCTTAGAGATTACAGCAAGAATGTACAGCCCACAGTATCATAGATGGTGCTCTTTATTATGCAGCTCGCCTAATTTTCCCTCTTCGAAAGTTGATACTCTGGGAAATCAACCGCTTGAGCAGAGGCCTTCTCCAGAAACAAACAGAGCTGCCCATACGACAAAGCGTCAGCAGTGACGACCTGGGCCTTCATCGCTGCAGCAGCTAAGTCCACCATCCGAGGAAATTCCCTCGGCCTGCTCTGCACCCCGGAGTGCCGACGTTTCCGCAGAGGTTGGGGAACTTTCAGTTGAAATTGTCGCGCAGGATTTCGGCACCTGTGGTTGCTGGAGGACCCACCCACCATCGGAGTAAAGGTGTTGTATCAGGATAGTCCCCACCCGGATTAGTTTCAATCAGGATCCGCAGTGCACGCTACGGCAAAACAGCGAAAGCGTACATAAATGGAACAATCACGACGCATACACAAAGCTTTAGGCTGGTACCGCGCTGCCCTTGCCAGGCGTTCCTTGAAAAGCAAGGGAAGACCGACCTTCCGCAGCGCATCAGTCTGAAATCGATGAATCATCGTCCTCAAAGACCAGCGCACCAACGCCAAAGGGGTGTTGTGCTAATTGTTGAGATGGCGATGTTACCGACGATAACCGCCAGTGCGTTGCATACGTTTTGCGCAGACCGCTTCCAGCAACATCCCAATATATCATTCCGACTTCCCCAACCAATTGCCGTCCACTCTGAACGGCGACGAAAGAGGCCATTCCGCGACGGAGGGAGGGGGGGAAACGTGCTGTGAAACTTTCACAGCACGCTCCCCCTCCCTCGCGCTCTTCCCTTCCTTCGTTTTACCGTCGCTGGTTCGGCCGCGCGCGCACGGCGTCGAGGAATGCGAGTGCAGTGGTGTTGCCGCACCTCGCCGTGCGAGGCTGACGACGATAACGACTGATGGTTGCAACAATGACAGAGGAAATGACATCACAATGGATTGTGATGATGGTGGTAGTGCTTGTGGTGGTGTTGGTGATGGTGTTGATGCTGTTGTTGATGCGAATGCTGATGGTGATGGTGACGATGACAACGTTGATGACGATTATGATTATGAGGTTTCGGTTCGGTTTCGGACACCCGCGATTGATTGCGAAGGCCTTACGGCCAGTGCCGCCGACTCTGGAGGGGGACGACGACGAAGACAGCGACGATGAGAATATTAAAAAAAGATAAGGAATGGGAGGGGTGAGGAGAGGGGGACGGAGGAGGTGAATGGGAAGGGGAAAAGGATGGAGGAGGGAAGATAAGTTGGAGGAGGAGGGATGAGGAGCTGGATGGCGGAGGGGTCGCCATGAAGTCGCCACGAAGACAAAAGGACAGCGCGGCAACCACTTTACTGTGTATACACTGTCGGGCTGTCGACGACGACGAAGCTGACGTTGGTCAGAGTCCTCAGGGATGCTTCTTGGGGTCTGGTCGAAACGCTCTTGGGGGCCTTTGGGGGACAGTGTAGGGGTTTCTTGGGGGACTCTTGGGGGCCTGTTGGGACTTCCTGGGGGCCTCTCGGGAGTATCTTGGGGTCTCTTCGGGGCTTCTGGGGGGCCTTTGGGGGGCCTCTTGGTTTCTCCTGGGGAATGTCCGTTTGGGTCCGTCGTCTCGGCACCGTCTTGGAGCCGTCTTAGGGGCCTCTGTGGCCCTTTGGAGGCGTCTTGGAACGTCTTGGGACTCTCTTGGGCTGTTTTGGGACGCTCGTGGAGCCCTCTGGGGCTGTCTGGGGGCGATTTGGGAGGCCGCTTAGGCCGTCTAGGAGCGCCGGGGAGAGGGAGAGGTGAGAAGGCCGAAATCATAGCAGAACATTTTTTGGGGAAATCAGCGATTTTTGTTATCGAGGCACTCTTGGGACTGGGACTGTTCCTGGAGGCCTCTTTGAGCGTCTTGCAGGACTCTTGGGCCGTCTGGAGGCTGTCCAGGCGTCTTGGACATTTCGCTCGGCGATTCGGGGCCCTCGTGGATTGTCTGCGGGAGCCCTTGGGGCACTCTTGGCCCGTCTTGAGGTTTTCTTGCCGCCCAGGACCCCCCCGGAGGGGAAGCGTCCCGGGCCTGGACCCCGGTCCGGACCCAGGACCCCCCCCCCCGGGTCCAGACCTGGGACTCCCCCCCTCCCGGGGGAGGGATCAAAGGAAAGGGGCTTCTTTTCGAGTGTATGACGACGTTGCTTAATTTCGCTTTTGGCTGACGCTCTTGAGGAGGAGAGGAGCGGCGACGGGCACAGAGAAGTGAAAGCGGAGGGAAAGAGGACGACAGAGACGACGATGAACGAATGACGGCGGCGACGACTCGAACGGAAAAGCCCCTCACACAAGTCCGCGCGATGCAACGGTGGTGGTGACAATGATGGCCAGGTGATGAACGTTGATGAGTCGGCATGGGGCTCCCGTGGGGGGCCCTTCTGTGCCATCTCAAATTCCTTCCTCCTCCTCGTCCTCCTCCTCACCCTCCTCCTCTCTCCAATCGGAAACCCTTTTCGGATCAGAACCAAGGAGAACCAAGGGAAACAGCAATACAAACAAGACAACAAAGAAAAGAAAGGGCAATCCGAGGGGACTCCACCTCCAGGCGAAGAGGTTGCAGGACAGGGCGGATCCCGAGCGATCGGCGGAGGAGGGAGAGGGGGGCCGCCACCCTCGTATCAGGTCGGGCCTGTCCCCCTACAGAGGGATCTTCGACGAAAACTAAGAAATACCCCAAACATGCCCCAAAATGGCAAAAAACTGCTCAAAAAATAGTACCCAGACTATTTTTTACTTTTTCCCCACATCCTGAGTGGGGTTCTTGTTTTCCCAGAACACCGTCTCCTTCCCACCCACCTCCCGCACCATCTTCCATACAGCACAATATTATTCCTACCACACACACCATATCAGCACACAGCAACGTAGTTCACATACCAGACCGTAACATAACCACACCATAACCGTACAACTGTACCATACCGTACCATGGCGTACCGTTAGCAATACCATACCATATCACACCAATGCCGACACCGTACAATACCATACCATGACATACCGCCCACCCCTCCAGGGAGGCCCCGCCTGAGCGAGGAGGGTATCGGAAAACCATACTATTTACATGGTTTCGTGCCCCTCCCACCCCTCCAAGGAGGCCCCGCCTGAGCGAGGAGGGTATCGGAATACCATACCATTTACATGGTTTCGTGCCCGTCCCACCCCTCCAGGGAGGCCCCGCCTGAGCGAGGAGGGTATCGGAATACCATACTATTTACATGGTTTCGTGCCCCTCCCACCCCTCCAGGGAGGCCCCGCCTGAGCGAGGAGGGTATCGGAATACCATACAATTTACATGGATTCGTGCCCCTCCCACCCCTCCAGGGAGGCCCCGCCTGAGCGAGGAGGGTATCGGAATACCATACTAATTACATGGTTTCGTGCCCCTCCCACCCCTCCAGGGAGGCCCCGCCTGAGCGAGGAGGGTATCGGAATACCATACTATTTACATGGTTTCGTGCCCCTCCCACCCTCCAGGGAGGCCCCGCCTGAGCGAGGAGGGTATCGGAATACCATACTATTTACATGGTTTCGTGCCCCTCCCACCCCTCCAGGGAGGCCCCGCCTGAGCGAGGAGGGTATCGGAAAACCATACTATTTACATGGTTTCGTGCCCCTCCCACAACTCCACGGAGGCCCTGCCTGAGCGAGGAGGGTATCCGAAAACCATACTATTTACATTGTTTCGTGCCCCTCCCACCCCTCCAGGGAGGCCCCGCCTGAGCGAGGAGGGTATCGGAATACCATACTATTTACATGGTTTCGTGCCCCTCCCACCCCTCCAGGGAGGCCCCGCCTGAGCGAGGAGGGTATCGGAATACCATACTATTTACATGGTTTCGTGCCCCTCGCACCCCTCCAGGGAGGCCCCGCCTGAGCGAGGAGGGTATCGGAATACATCGTATTTTTACCGTGGTTTGTTGCCCCTCCCCCACTGACGGTGGCCGCTGTGCGAGGGGGACGGGCATCGGAATCCATTTACTATTTGGTAACTGGTTTCGTGCCCTCCCGACCCTCCAGGGAGGCCCCGCCTGAGCGAGGAGGGTATCGGCAAACCATACTATTTACATGGTTTCGTGCCCCTCCCACCCCTCCAGGGAGGCCCCGCCTGAGCGAGGAGGGTATCGGGAAACCATACTATTTACATGGTTTCGTGCCCCTCCCACCCCTCCAGGGAGGCCCCGCCTGAGCGAGGAGGAGGGTATCGGAATACCATACTATTTGCATTGTTTCGTGCCCCTCCCACCCCTCCAGGGAGGCCCCGCCTGAGCGAGGAGGGTATCGGAATACCATACTATTTACATGGTTTCGTGCCCCTCCCATCCCTCCAGGGAGGCCACGCCTGAGCGAGGAGGGTATCGGAATACCATACTATTTACATGGTTTCGTGCCCCTCCCACCCCTCCAGGGAGGCCCCGCCTGAGCGAGGAGGGTATCGGAATACCATACTATTTACATGGTTTCGTGCCCCTCCCACCCCTCCAGGGAGGCCCCGCTTGAGCGAGGAGGGTATCCGAAAACCATACTATGTACATGGTTTCGTGCCCCTCCCACCCCTCCAGGGAGGCCCCGCCTGAGCGAGGAGGGTATTCGCATCACCTGTTATTTATCAGGTTTCGTGCCCCTCCACCCCTCCAGGGAGGCCCCGCCTGAGCGAGGACGCTATTCGAACACAGTGTTATTTATCAGGTTTCGTGCCCCTCCCACCCCTCCAGGGAGGTCCCGCCTGAGCGAGGAGGGTATTCGCATCACCTGTTATTTATCAGGTTTCGTGCCCTTCCCACCCCATCCAGGGAGGCCCCGCCTGAGCGAGGAGGGTATTCGCATCACCTGTTATTTCTCAGGTTTCGTGCCCCTCCCACCCCTCCAGGGAGGCCCCGCCTGAGCGAGGACGCTATTCGAACACAGTGTTATTTATCAGATTTCCTGCCCCTCCCACCCTCCAGGGAGGCCCCGTCTGAGCGAGGAGGGTATTCGCGAACAGTGCTATTTATCAGGTTCCGTGCCCGTCCCACCCCTCCAGGGAAGCCCCGCATGAGCGAGGAGGGTATTCGCAAACCATGTGATAGAAAAGGATGGAGAGGGCGAGGGCAGGTCGGCAATTTCTCTACAAAATGTTGCTTGATCCCGCTAGCCCAAAAACATCATTATGTGGGGAACTCCGTTAGCATAATTGGAGGCTTCTGGAGCGTCTTGGGGCCCCTTGGCGGTCCCGGGGGCCTCTTGAAGCGTCTTGGGTGCCTCTCTGGGGGCCTCTTGGGGCCCGCTGAGGGCGCTCTTGGGAGCCTTGGGGCGGTCTTGGGGGCATCTTAGAGGAGATCGATCAAAGAAGGGGGTGTCCTTTATTAGGGCCCCCCCATCGGGAGCCCAGAACATCGCCTCTTGGACCCTTCTTGGAGCGCTCTAGGTGCGCTCTCAGGCGCTCGTGGAGCCGTCTTGGGGCCCTCTTTGGCCTCTGTCGGGGCTCTCTGGGGCCATTCTGGAGCCATCTTGAGGCCTCGGAAGGCTATCGAAAGCGAACGGGCGAGAACACAACATAACATTGATCTCCCTGAGGTTTTGGAAGGATGTTGGCCTCCTTGGGTAGCTCATTGGCCACTTGGAGCCGTCTTGGGGCGGTCTTTGGGCCTCTTGGAGCATCTTGGAAGCAATCTTGGTGCATGGTTGGCTATCTCAAGCCATCTTGAAGGTCATATTGGGTTCTCTGAGGCCCTAGTGGGGCCGTCTTGGGCGAACACGTACCCTCTGACACCTCGCGACCGCCCCCGTCCAGGTCCAGGGGAGGGGGCAGGGGGAGGGGTCAAGACAACCTCCTAGATAGCAGACCGTCTAGCTCACCCCCACCCGCCCTCCCAACACAGAAGTAACGCCCGAGACTCAGCATGTTCAGCGATCGTCTTTGGATGGAGAGCTACTGGGAACCAACATCGAGCCCATGTGCGCGACGCTGGGGCGAGATGCGCCACGCGTGCCAGGCGCGCCACGCGCGCCAGGCACACCTGGGGCCCGAGCGTGCCAGGCACGCCTGGTGCGCCAGATGCGCCACGTGCCTCCGCGTGCGCCAGGTGTGCCGCATACTCCAGCCGCGCCAGGTGCGCCACGTTCGGCGCACGTGCAGAATGTGTCAGGTGCGCCTCAGCACGTGACAGCACACATCGGGAAACATGTTGGCCCCCACCATCCATGTCGAAAGCCAATGCCCATCATTGTGCCTGGTGTGCCTGCGCGCAACAGGCCATACGCCACCACTTGACAGTGATCGTGGGGTGGTTGCGCTTGATCCAGATTCAGCCGCAAGGTGTATTTTGTATTGTTTTTGTGTCTGGAATGGCAGCCCTGCGCGCAGCGGGCCCTATGCTGACACCCCCGCCGTCTTTGTCAAAACACAATACAAAGTGCTCGCGGGCTCACGAACAAGGCTTCATAATTTGCCCCACCGTGTATTTTGTATTGTTTTTTGGCAGGGATGGTGGGGGGGTGGCCTCATGGGGTTCTCATCGTCCCTGGCTGGTTGCCAGTCTCCCAGGGGAGGGGGTGTATATCAATGGGGAACAGTGATAAACCCTTCCCCGAAGGGGAAATAAGGGGGTTGGAAGAGGAAACTCCCCAGACCACCTACGCCCAAAGGGCTGGTGGCATTTTTCCGTCATAATATTTCCGTTTTCAACGTCGCGTGGATGGGGCTCTGAGAGGAAGGGGAGGAGGGGGAGGACGAGGAGGATGAATAGAGGCGGGGAAGAGGATGAGCATGGGAGCCACTTTGAGTGTGCGACCCCTCGGAAGCTGGCCTGCGGTGGCAGCATCGGGCCATCCCCCGGGGGACTGGGCTGGAGGTGCCGCACTTGGAGCAGCCGAGGAGGACGGCCGAGCTGATTGCTGCCTTCCTGGAAGGGTAGCCGTGCCCCCTCCTTTTCCTCCTCCTCCTCCTCCTCCTTGTCCTCCTCTTCCTCCTCCCTAGCCATGTTGGCTCAAGGCCAAGATGGTGCCCATTTCACTTCCTCCACGGGGTAAGCTCCCACCAGTCCTCGCTGACCAGCCGCCACAACAAGGGGCTCACAGCTGCCCGTCCCGCCTCAGATGTTCCTCCTCGCTCGGGCGCTTCAGGCGGCCGTCCATACCCGCTTGTCGAGCCTCGCTCCGAGCCGTCCATATCCTCTCGTCATGCACCGCTCCGAGCCTTCTACATCGCTCGCCGAGCCCCGCCCCGAACCCTTCATGTCGCCCGCGGCGCCGCTGGTCCCTCCACCGACTTCCCCGCCGCCGCGCTCCGGCAGCGCATCGCCCCGTGTCGTTGGCAAGGTCTAGCACACCCTCTCTTAGGAGGGGAAAGAACACACAGACATGATTCATCGTCGATCCCCAGGAAAATATGATGAAATATGGGAAGTGTGGGGGGAGACAAAAACCCTAAATATAAGATATGGGGAAATATGGGAAGTGGGGGGAGACAAAAACCTTATATATACATATATCTGTATATATGTGTGTGTATATATATATATATATGAAAATATGGGGAATAGTTTAATTTGTGTGTATTTATTTGTGTGTCCTTGGGCTCCTTCGCTCTCCCCAAGCAGCAGCCTGCTCTTCCCGACCGCATGGGAGCCGCGGCAGACGGCAGCGAGAGTTGCAGCGGCAGCGAGCGCTCGGCATCGCGCAGCCTTCCCTCGCCGCAGGCTCCCAGACGTCGACTCCAGCGCCAGCATATCCAGCAGAGCACTGTGACCGTGGCCGCCGCAAGGAAGCCGAGTGCCCGCGAGCGGAAGCACCCCCGCGGTGCCCCCGCAGGGGAGGGGGAGGGGGAGGAGGAGGAGGAGGAGGAGGAGGAGGAGGAGGAGGAGGAGGAGGAGGAGGAGGAGGCCTCGGGACGCCCCTCGGGCCGCGCGGCACCGCGAGCTGCCCGCACGGGTCGCTCCTCGGGTCGCCCTGCATCCGCTGGCCCCCCAGGTGAAGGCGCCCAACGAGACCCAAGTCCACGACCCTGTACAAAATGACCTCGTGGGTAGGCGACAACATGGATCATGTCTCGATCCGGCAGTACTCCGATGCAGACCTTGCTAGTGACTTACGAACGCATCGCAGTGCGAGTGCAAGTCATCAGGTAATTTGGGCACCATGCACGCGAGCTAACCAGAGTATGGCTTCGCGTCGGCAAACTTGTGCGTTCCCCTCCAAGGATAAAACCCATGGCGCACTTCGCAGCTGGCAGCCGACATCCACAATCTCGCCACCTTCCCGACACAAGCGCGTCGGGGCCAAGAACCCCTGCAGCCTTTGCGTCTGGCCGTCGGCCTGGACAGGCTTGCCGCCATCGCAAGAGCGTCCGCAGGGAAATGGCCGCCCGGAGGCTCCCGCTGCCCGTGGCGATGTGCATCCTACCCCTGGCTCCACCTCTGCCGTCCGAGTTCTGGGCCTTCCCGAAGAGCTGGACGCCGCCCCTCAGGTCTGCACGAACGAAATGGGTACGGAAAGAATGGGTACAATGCCCAACAGCAGTTCCTGTTCATTTTGAACAGGACTCGCTGTCCGCGCCGCCACGGCCTGTGTCCATTTGAGGCAGAAGGCCGCATGCCCAACAGCGCCCGCTGTTGGTTTGGGACAACAATTGTTCTTCGGCATTGTACCCTTTTTTCCGTACCCCTTTTGGGCGTCCAAATCAGAACCACATGCAGCAGCAGGTTGCCCACGCCGCCGACACTTCCCGCACAGTCTCGGGAAAGTTCCCGTTCCCTCCTCCAGCAGCAAGTTCTCCAGACAGCGCCGAGTGGACAACCTTGTGGACTCGGTCGCACACGCCCGTCGCGAGCCGGATCGTCAAGCTGCCGAAGAACAACGTGTGTGGCAACACATCGAGCAGATGCGCGGCACCTTCGCTCTCGCGGAGGCGCAGGTCCCGATCATGGAGCTCGCGCGGTTCGCCGAGTGGGGCCTTGCACAGGACCCCGCGCTCTCCACCGCCGGCTGCCGGCGCACCGCCTCGCCCGAAGTCCTTCCCAACGGTCAGCACGAGGGGATCGGCGGCGCAGGCCCTCCATTCGACCGCGTCGAACTTAACGGAGAACGAACCCGCCCGCCGCTTTATTCTTCAAGTCAGAAGGGGCCCGATAAGTCGCCGTTCCACGCGCGCTCTCGCCCTCCAAAGAGCCCTTCGTGATGCCGCTGGCAAGTGGGAGTGCTTCGTCTCCGCGGGCACCACTGGGCAGCGCGTCGACCTCTACCTCAACCCAGACAAGTAAGTCGCCGAAGCGAGTCCGCGCCAGGATGCGACACAAGAAGCTGCAGGCGCTGCTCCAGCACCAGCACTCCAACACGCAGTGGCGCGCCACCCGCAACAGGGGCGCTGTCCGCAGCAACGCCATGCCCGTTGTCCGCCTCGACATCCGCGGCCAGGCTGACCCCGCCATTCTTCAGAGCCCCGAATCATCAAGGGTAACTCGGGTCAGGGCTAACTCGGGTTGGTTGTTCGGGAATCCGAGCCCGAGTTGCCCCGGGCCCGAGTTACCCCGGATAACTCGGGCGTCCAGAGCCCCAGATCATCAGGGATAATTCGGGTCAGGGCTAACTCGGGTTCCTTTTTCGGGAATCCAAACCCGAGTTACCCCGGGCCCGAGTTGCCCCGGGGCGTCAGGGCTGACGCCCGAAGGCTCCTCGCCTGCAACCTTCGTCCACTTGAACGCCCGCGCGTCGATGCGCCGCCAGCGCGTCCGCCGCAGGCGCAAGCAGGTCGCCCTCTCCAAGTTCCACCGCCCGCCATACGCAACGGTCGTTGACAGTAGTTTTTGTTTGAAAGCCCAGATCTCAATCTACTTTGAGCGTCTTTCAATGTCAAAGAATCAACCTGCTTTGCTGTGTGATTGTGATTGTCCTTCTCTGGGAGGGCCTGAACCCAACCTGCTTCATTTGCCTTCCCACTTTATGTTTTTGATGTACTTCTTCTGACCAGCGTATAGCGACTCCCAGGAAAAAGGGAACATCTAGGAAGGTGAGCATGTAGTGGTTCCCCAGGTCTGTGTCGAATTTCCGTTCCCGCTGCAAGGGTCTCGGGCGGGGGTTACGCCGCGTGGGCCTGCTGACCCCCCCCTTTCCTTTTCATGGGGCGTGCTCGGCCGAGCATCGGAGTGTCCCCTCGCCGACGCCTCTGCGGCCAGGCCAGGCAGGCCCCGTCGCTCCAGGCAGGCAGGTCTTCATTTTCACACGGAGGGTCCTGCATCCATGTGCATCACGAGCGGGTCCTTACTTTGCTTTCTCCTCCTCCCCTTCCTCTTCCTTCAACTCCACCTCCTCTTCCCTCATGTCATCTACGACCGCTGACCCTTTTCCTCTCCTCCCCCTCTTCCTCCTCCTCGTCCTCATCCTCCTCATTCCTCTTCCTCCTTTCTCCTCCTCCTTTCTCTCCTCCTCCTCTTATTCTTCTTCTTCTTCCTCCTCCTCCTCCTCCTCTTCATCCTCATCGTCATCCTCATCCTTCTCTTCCCCCCATCTTCCTTATGCTCCTCCTCCTCTTGCTCCTCCTCCACGTCATCCTCGTCCTCGTCGTCCCCCCTCCAGAGGGAGGGGAAGCCAGAGGAGGAGGAGGAGGAGGAGGAGGAGGAGGAGCATGAATAGGAGGGGGAGGAGGAGGAAAAACATAGGCAAAACCTTCTTCCCCCCCCCTCCCTCCCATGCCACCCCATCCCTCCCACCGTCCTACCACCCACCCCGCCCCTCCGATCGTTCCTCCCCTTCCTCGGTCCCCAGCCCCTCCCCCCCCTTCCCTCCCCTCCCCTTCCCCCCTCCCCGCGCCGCCGTTGTTTTTTGTTCGGCGGAGCCGGCCGACGAGGCCAGGCGGGCGCAGCCCGCGCCTCCGCCGCCGGGGCTTCGGCCGCGGCGGGCCAGCGGGTGCGCGGCATCTGCCGGGCCGCGCCCGGGAAAACGCGCCCGGGAGAGCGCGCCGTGGGCACCTTGAGATCCGACGTCTCGGCAAGAATGCACGATTGGGAAACGTCACGACCGGAGCCCGATGCGCCATCTTTCTGCGCCATTTTTGTTCGGGCAAGATCGCTCTGTGAGAGACCAGGGCCCCGAGTCTCGGACGAGACGCCCAGGTTCGAAAGCATGAGACGCCAGGATCTCATGGGAGGAGGTCACCATGCAGGAAGGGTGCCCTTCGTGGCCCTCCCTTTCCTGTTCGCAGTCCGGGCCGCCCCCCTGGCCTATGGACCGGGATGGGGGGTGTGAGCCCGCCGACTTCGGCCAGGTTCGGGCCCACGGGGGGCCGAGGAGCAGGGGGCGAGGAAGAGGGGGAGGAGGAGGAGGAGGAGGAGGAAGGAGGAGGGGGAGGAGGAGGAGGAAGGAGGAGGAGGAGGAGGAGGAGGAGGAGGAAGGAGGAGGAGGAGCGGGGGGAGGGCGAAGGGACGATGAGGGAGGAGCGTGGGAACGAGGGGGATGAGGATTGGGAGGGGGGTGGCCCCCCGGATGGAGGGATGAGGATGGGGAGGGGGGAGCGAAGGGGAGGACGGCGGGGGGAGAAGGGGGGCGCGACGTCGGCGAGGAAAGCGCACCTTGAGGGAAAGGGGTCCTGGAGGAAACGCGTCCAGAGGTTTTTCGCTGCTTCTGGCTCCGAGGGGCCTCTCTCCACAGGCAACAGGGGCCGTCAGAAGACGGCTCCAGTGGAAGGGCTGGTCCTGGGAGGACCCGCTTGCCTCATGCCACAGGGGGGGAGGGGGCAAAGAGTTTCTGATTTTGCCGTTTGCACTTCGCACGGCGGGCATGCAGGGGCGCCCCGCGATGGCTGCTGGGCGAAAAGCGGCGCAGGGTGCGGCTGAAGGTCCCAGACCCCACCGAGGAAATGATGATGGATGATGGATGTTGATGTTGATGCTGATGTTGATGCTGATGCCGATGCTGATGCTGATGATGATGCTGATGACGATGATGATGATGATGATGATGATGATGATGATGATGATGATGATGATGATGATGATGATGATGATGATGATAATGATGATGATGATGATGACGATGATGATGATCATGATCATGATGATGATGAATATGATGATGATGAGGATGATGATGATGATAATGATGATCATGATCATGATCATGATCATGATCATGATCATGAGGATGAGGATGCGGATGAGGATGTTGAGGATGATGAGGATGATGATGATGCTGATGATGATGATGATGATGATGATGATGATGAGGATGGTGATGATGATGAGGAGGAGGAGGAGGAGGAGGACGACGAGGAGGAGGGAAGAGGAGCGGGAGGAAAGGATTTCTTGGAGGCCAGCCCCTGAGGGCTTGACGTCTTTCTTCCAACCGACTTGCAGGGATCAAGCCAGATCAATCGGAGGAAGTCCATAGTAACCCATGGTCACCCATTGCAATCTAGGTAGATGCAGTGATATCCCAGGCTTTGGATTGGCCGGCTTGGATGCTCAACTTCGCTTCCGTGCCCTGCGCCAACAACCATTGCCAGATTGCCCTGGGCGGCTGCTGGCAAGGCTCTGGCTGCGCGACCCTGCCATCTCCCATACGTTGGGGGCGTTCGTGAAGGAACGTGCCCAGGAGGCTTCAGACCCTGGAGGGTTCCTCCTCTGGTGAGGGCGGCGCTGATCCCCATGGCCAAGCCACGATGGGCTACCCACTGGCCTCCAGACCCTGGCTTCCTCATCGAAGGCTTCCTTCTCCCGTGCCGTCACCGTGCAGTGCCGTTTCTAACGCATGCTCCGCGTGCGGACCATGTGTGAACATGCAGGGATTTAGTATCAGAATCAACGATGAGTTCATGCATGCATTCATTCATAGATTAACCATGTATTAAACATATGTTTTTTTTTTTTTGAAAAAGCATGTATATAAAAAAGAAAGAAAAAAACAGCCCTGTGCGCGCGATGCCGTTCTTCTGCCCGTGCGCGGCCCCCGGGGGGGCCCCGACCCGCGCCCCAGGACCGGCCCCCCTTGCGGGACGGGAGCGCTCTCCTCCTCCTGATTCCCCAGGCTGACTTCTGCCTTGTGGGAAGGCCTCGTCGGTTTTTCCTCGATGCCAGTGACGCGGACGACGACGATCCCGCTCGCGAAGCGAGGCTGTGTGTCGAATAGCGTTTCCATCGTCGGCCAACGCGTTTCCATCGTCGGCCAACGCCTCCTGATCCCCAGGCTGACGTCTGCCTTGTGGGAAGGCCTCGTCGGTTCTTCCCCGAGGCCGGCGACCCTCGGACGACGACGAGCCCGCTGGCGAGGCGAGGCCGTGGGTCGAGAGTAGCGCCTCCATCGTCGGCCAACGCGTTTTTGCAAGCCTCTGGCCAGTACGCGTGCGGCTGGTCTCTGGCAGGTCAAAGTCCCAGAGCCGTTCTCTCGCACGGTCCCCAAGGGCCAAAGCGAGGGTCCCCGGAGGCCGCGCACGGCGAGGAGCCTCCGCGGCGTGGCTTCTGCCCGGCCATGCGCCAGGGGCGGCACGGGGGGGCGAGGGGGAGGCTCCTTGGACTTCCGTCGGGCGGGTCCCTCTACAGGAGGAATGTCCATTTTTTTTGTTAAAAAAAAAACAGTCAGGGGAGGATATTTTGAGTATTTGTTTACTTTTTTGGCTTTGTTTTGCATATTTGGAGTCTGTTTCATTCTTCGCCTCAAATCCGCCTGTAGGGGCACATGTCCGACCTAATCTTACAAGCACCCCTGCGTCTCAGAAGGCGTGGGCCTTGTAGATGGAAGGCCGGCGCCTCCTGAGAAGCAGCCTCCTCCTAAGAAGCCTTTTCCCTTCCCCTATATCCCCTTTCTGCGCGTCGCAAATCTGCACGACGCCATCCAGCCTGGGACCCCTTCCCCCCCGCGGCTCGAGCCACATTCGGCCGCGTGCGTGGTGTGAGCGCAGCCTGGGGCCGACCCGAATGGTGGCTTGGCGATTTCGTGGGCCGCGTTCTCGTCTCGACGCCGCTTCGCAGCGGAGGCGGCTGGAAGACACACCGAGGGAGAGCGAAAACCAAACGAAAACGAAAAGCACCGTCCGGGTCGATCCCTGAGCGCAGCGCCCCGCGCGGTGATGGAGGCCGGGGTCCGACCTCGGCGTGCGGCGCCGGCGGCGCTGCGCCTTTGCCTGGCGGCGCTGCTCGGAGGCGAGGCCCGTGGGCGGGCCAACGGCGACGCAGGCAAGGGCGGTGTGGGTTTCGGTGCTGTGGGAGCGCGTGGCTCACACATAAACATGAATAATAAACAAAAACTACAAAAGAAGAAGAAGAAGAAGAATCAGTAGAAGAAGAAGCGCGTGGCTCGCACATAAAAAAGAACCATGATAATAGTAATAATAAGAATAAGAATAAGAAGAAGAAGCGCGTGGCTCGCACATAAAAAAAAGAAGAAGAGGAAGACATAATCGGAAGCTGGGCGAGGGCTGCTAAGACCATGGCTGCTAAAACGGCCCTCCCGGAAGGACAAAGCAACTTACCGGAATGGGGCGCGGCACGCGAAACAGTTAACGGGCGTCTTCCCGGAAGGTCGAAGACTTCCCGGAGGTCGATTTTAGCAGCCACGGATTTAGCAGCCCTCGCCCGGCTTCCGACATAAACAAACCTAAACTCATATTTTTGTTGGCGCTCCGCGCGGAGTTCTTGGATCCGCGCTGGGGCCCCCTGGCGGCGCCTCCGGCGCCGCCCCTGCCGCGCTCTGCGCGCCAGGGAGGAGTCCGAGCAGGTTCAAGAAATCCGCGCGCAGCGCCAAAGGTTTATGTACTATCTGTCTTCTTCTATGTCCTACAATTCGCAGTGTCGTGTTGGCTCGGCTCATGCGCACGCTGGAGATGTAGGAGAGTGTGGCGTGCGATGTCCTACACGTTGGCTCCCAGCATCACCGTTGAGCAACATCGCCGTTAGCCCGGCCAAGGGAGTCGGGGGGTCCCTCCGCCTGCTTCGTCCCGTCCTACCATGGCACGTCGGTCGTCGCACGCTGACAGCAGGTATTCCTGGATCCCCAGATCCCAGTCTACTCACCGCGCCTTCGTACTTCACGAACCGATCTGCTTCTGCCGTCCGTGGCGAGGGAGGGCATGGACCCAATCTGCTTTTGTCCGCCTTCCTCCTCCATGTGTGTTACCTGCCTCTGGCGGCTTGCTTCTTCCCGCCGACGAGTAACAAGCCAGCACTGCAGGGGGGCGCGACGTGCCCCCCCCGCCCCCCCCCCCTTCTGCCTCGCCACGTCCTGGCAGGAGTAGGCCGGCCTTGCGGGCGGGTTTCGGCGGGCTGCTCGCTGCGAGGCGAGGGGTCCCGAGGGCAATTCGGAGGAGGAAGCGGTTCCGATGCCGTTGCCCCTGCCTCGTCCTCGCCGTCTTGGGCCTCCCGGGGGGGGGGGGGGGGCCCTCGTCGCCACGGCTGGCTTCGCCCCGAGGCCCTGGCCAGGTCGCGCCCCCGCAGACGTTTGGGGAGCGGCGGTGTCGGCAAGGTGTTGCTCTCCAAGTGGCAGCGCCGTCAGGCTGCCCGGACCCTCTCTCTGGGGCGGCCTGTCCTGGAGGAGGCCCTGTGGTGGCCATGGCCCGCGTCCTTCGGGAGCCGCTTCCTTCACGCAGAGGTGCGCGCGAACAGGTGCCCGAGCGTCAGCAGCTCTCCTCTGAGACCCGACGTCGCGGGAAAAGTCGAAATGTCGTGAACAATCACCACGGGAGCCCTGCACCCCCGATCTTTCTGCGCCAGCTTTCGAGCATGAGTGATCCGTGAGTGTCCTGGGGCCCGGATTTTTGAGGCGCAAGCGCCCAACCCGAAGCAATGGAGGCGGCAGGACCTCAGGGTCGTTTGAGGGCCCCCCCAGATCCCGGAGAGCCGTGCAAGATCGAGGCGTTCGGCAGACAGGGAGGCGACAGGGGGCAGGACGAGGGGACTCGTGCTCCTGTGGCAGGCATGGGAGCACGACGGCGCCGAGTGAACAGGGAGCCTGGGGAGTGCGGTTGTAGAGCATTCGAGTCCCACATCCTCCATCTCTGGAGGTCTGCGGAGGTCTCGGGAGGCCCACAGGCAACCCAGAAGTGTGCCTCACTCGTCGGCGCCCTCCTCCTCCTCCTCCTCCTCCTCCTACTCCTCCTCTCGCTTACTGCTCCGTCTGCCAGTGCGAGTCGCTACTCAGTTCCCAAATGGGTTGTGCGTCCGGAGTTCTTTCGGAAGGAAATCTCGAGCATTCTGGAAGAGATCGACCTCGCACCGGACCCTGTTCAGCGGATTTTTGATCGTAAGGAAGTTGTTTTCGAAGCGGCTCGCCGTGCTAAGCATCGCCATGAGTCTCGTGGTCCCAGAGTGTAGACGAAAAGATATCTCGGATGCTTGCTCTCACTCGCGCCGCTGGGCTCGGCGACGCGCACGCTGCGAGGCGAGCTTGCTGCGCAGACCCGCGGCTTCGCCACTTTTTCGAATGCCAGGTGATGCAATGGCACGACCAACAGAGCTTTCAGGATGAGTTGCTTCCGTGGGCAGCATGTCCCTGCAGCGTGATGAGCAGGAGCCACTAGCTGATCCAAAAGTTAGGCCTGGCCTGGACGACAGGATCAAACAGTTGCTGGTCTTCGTGAGCTTGCTGCAGCATAGGCCCCTTGTGACCGTCGTATTTACCTTCAGGCACCACCAACTCTAAAGGGATCCCCTTCGCATCGACAGGAGAATCGGCTAAGGTCCTTGCGGTCTCCTCCTGTGAGATTGGCAAACAACGCTTCGTGGATCCAGACCACTTTACGGTCCTGGACCCGCTCATCCAAATTGTTTCCCCGAGTACCAGCTGGTCAATCTCAGAAGATGCTTTTTCTGATTTGTTTTTTTGACATCGTGAATCCGCACCTGGCCCGAGTAGCATCTCTTACGGAGCCTGGAAGGCAGGAGGGACAGTGCTTACTTTGCGTCACATGGTCTGCATCAGCACGTGATCGCTGGAGGCGTGGTCACAGCAACCTCAACGAAGGACTCGCGGCTTCCTTGTCAAGAGGGGACGGTGACCCCACCACCCGAGCCCGGACGCGGACCTTGCCTCGACCCAGCCTCTTTACCTTCAGTAGCACAAACAATAAGACCATTGCCGCTGCTCATGCTGCCCCGCTCGCCCATGCCTCCACCGACCTCCTGTTGTGGCATCCAACATGGATTTGTGTTTGGCCGCCAAGGGCTCGAGCACACCGTAGATGGATGTTGACTCTGCCGTGGCGATTTTCAATGATGTGGGATTTGACTGGGAATTCGGAGCGTGTTGCTTCGACATAAAAATGGCCTTCCCAAGCTTGCACGTGCAGTGGATCGAACACGTCTTCGAGAAGATTGATGTACATTCCTTGTGATGCATTTTCGTTGTGTAGAAGTGTTGTGCTGATATTGTACCAGAACGTGAACATGTAGGTCAACTTTAGAGAAGCTAGTGGGCATCCCTTCGAAGTAGACAACGGCGGGATGTCCGCTGTCGGGTGCTTTGTTTGCTGTCTGCTTCGGCCCAGTGCTTCGATCACCTCACAGTCTTTAGGTTCCATGTGCGATCCCGGATTCACGCCCGACGGCTTCGCCGGCGATCTAGCTATGGCAGCAGGAACTTTGTTCAGTTCCTTCCCCAAGGTGTTTCGTGAGCTTCTTGAACAGGCTAAGAGTATTGGGCTCCATATTCACCAGGCCGAAACCCAAAGTATTATTCCTCGGCGTTCAGATCCAGCTGTTATTCCCCCTAGCTTTAGAAGCTGGGGCTTCAATACTCGGGAAGTCAAACTTTCTGGCCACGGCAGGTATTTAGGCATTCTTCTCGGTGTGGGCTCTCGTGAGTTGTGTTGGAAGGGGCCTGCCTCATCTCCAATTGAAAGAAGCTTTCACCTGAAGTCGCTGGGCTTCCCCTGCTGCCAGAACGTTGAGGCGTACAACATCGATTGATTTTCTGTGTGGTCGTACGCCGCGCATGGTTGTCCTCCCTCCGCTCAGATTTTGAAAGTTGAAGCCACCTCAATTTCCCGCTTGACGTGCGGACCCAACAACACGGTCACATCTGTTATGGTGTATAACTTGAGTACGCTTGGTTTCACCGCTGATTTTCGCAGTCTTTCTCTGTATTGCAGGGCTGCCGCCTACCAGGCCTGCTGTAAATATGCCGCCCTTGAAAGAAATGGTGGGAAGTTAGCTGGAGTATTGGCGGGGGGCGATTGGGTGGTTGCGTATCGGTGGCAGCCGCTGTTCAAGAACTCGAGTCTGGAGTATCTCGAGTCGGGCGGACGGAGTTCACAGCGATCCCTGGCATCCCGTCTGACCTTCTGCTCGTGGGGCTGCAGGTGAAATCGATGATATTGTACCAGAAGCATGGTGCTCCGTCTTGCTGCCGGCGTTCGGTCTTCCTCTGAATCCAGCACTATTCTCCTGATTGCTCGGAGGTGATTTTCGATCGTCAGTTTAGTCGAATGGTGCTCGTCGGACGTGACCTCTTTCCCCTCATTCTCACGTCGGCCCTTGAAACGGTTTCGAACGGTTGAAATACCACGCCTCGGTATAGATCGGGAGAATTGTCTTTGTGGGTGCTCAGCCATGGGTGGGTGCACTCCTTAGCACTATCTTCGTCGCCCTGCCTTTCAACCTGGTGTGATGGCCCTCCTCCCAGACCACCCTTCCAAGTAGGCCATTGGTAAGGATAGTTCTTGGATGTTTGGAAACTTCTCCCATCCTTCGTCGCTTGACTGCACTGAACGTCAGTATTGTTATGGCTTTCACTTCGAATGCGTCCAATCAGTTTTATGCTCATGGTTTTCCCGATCGAGCTCGCGCCGCTCGTCTCATGAGAGCTCGTGTTTGCTCGATCGCTGCTGCGTCTACTTCTGCTCGACGGCTACTACAATGGGAGCTTGTCTGAGCTGAAGATCAGAAACTCGCCGTAGCAGCAGGGGTGGGAAGACACAATGGACGGATTGCGCGCTCCCCTTCCTATTCCTCGTCACCCCGATCTTCCTCCTGTTCGTCGTTTCCCTCCTCCGTCTCCTCCTCCTCCTCCTCCTCCTCCTCCTCCTCCTTCTCCTCGCCCTCCCTCCTCCCCCTCCTCGTCATTATGGTATTCCACGGCGTTTCCTTTTTCGTCAAACCTCGATCCTCGAATTGGTCCTCCTCTTCCTCGTCCTCCTCCTCCTCGTCCTCCTCCTCCTCCTCCTGCTCCTGCTCCTCCTCCTCCTCCTCCTCCTCCTCCTCCTCCGTCCTGCTCCTCCTCCTCCTCCTCCTCCGCCTCCTCCTCCTCCTCCTCCTCCTGCTCCTCCTCCTCCTCTTATTCCTCCTCCGCCGCCTCTTCCCTTCCTCGACCCTTGTCGCCGACCGCCTCGCCACTCTGGGCGCGCCGCCCGCGCCCCCCGCCCCGCGCGCGCGCGCCGAGGCGGGGCCGGGGCCAAGGAGTGCAGGCCGCCGCGCCCCCGCCCCCGCCTGGAACAAGGGAGGGGCGAGGGGTGTCGCGCGGAGGGCGGAAGGGGAAGGGGGGGAGGGAGGGAGGAGGAATCGGGGCCGGGGCCAAGGAATGCAGGCCGCCGCGCCCCCGCCCCCGCCGCGAACAAGGGAGGGGTGAGGGGTGTCGCGCGGAGGGCGGAAGGGAAGGGGAAGGGGGGGAGGGAGGGAGGAGGAATCGGGGATAAAAAGGTGCGGGAGAGAAGGAGTGAAGGAGAGAAGGAAGATCGCCGTGAACCAGGGAGAGCGGAGCCACCCCTGTATGTGTTTCGCCGTCTTCGGGCCGCTCAAGACTCCCACGCGCCGGGGCACCGTTACAAAACGACTCAGGATGAACAGCCGGCCTTCATATGGAAAGGATCGGCCGTTCTTGTTTTTCGGGCATGTCGCATTACGGAAATCAAAACGCTGGACTTCCGTGGAGGAGGAAGAAGAGGAGGAAAACGAGGAGGATACGAAGGGTGACATCGATTTGAAGTACTCGGAAGGCGCGAGAATCGAGTACCTCTCTCTGGCGCCCCCCCCCCCCGAAAGGACGAGGAAATCGGTCTGAAGTGCCTGGAGGGCGCGAGTACCTTTGGCTGGCCTGCGCCTCCCCGCGCACACTCGCCCTTCGCTGGGTCCGACATGGAAGCCGTCGACCAGGGGGGGAGGGAGGGAGGATGGTGGGCCGACTGGCAAGGCCTTCCTCGGCACGGACGCATCAGCCTCGAACTCTTGGCCAGGACGCGCCGCAGGGCGAGTCTGCGATGGCGCGCCTCGTCCGCGACCTTGTGTCGAAACCTAGAGGTTGGCACCACCACCGATACAGTCGAGCACGTTGTTAAGATACCTCCTTTCGGAAAGCAGGGCAAGCGTTTCTTAACCAACTTGCTGGAACGTTGGCTCAGTTTCCTGAACACGTTCGCCCTTCCAGCGCTAACAACACATGTTGCCCAGATGTATTATGATGGCCTCCAGCCAGTGCCGCCGATCCGGGGCGCTCCGGATGTTGATGATGATGCTGATGATGCTGATGATGATGTTGATGATGATGACGATGATGATGATGGTGATGATGATGATGATGATGTTGATGCTGATGTTGATGCTGATGGCGGTGGTGGTGGTGATTATGGTTATGATGATGCTTATTATGGTAATGGCCATGGGGCCCTCCTGGGCGTCTCGGACCGATCGTTCGGTGATTCGGGGCTTTCTTGTGCCGTCTTGAGGGCCTCTTGTGACCTTGTTGGCCCGTCTTGGGCTTTTCTTGGGCTCGAAAAAGTCATACGGGAACATTCAGGGGGCCCGAGAGGGCGCGCGGGAAGCCTCAAGAGAATTGAGAGCTTGGGGTCTGGCCCCATCAAGAATCGTCAGGCTTGAGGACTGAGGCTCAGGGGATTGAGCAAGGGACCCGAGGAAGCCTCTTGGGGGTCGTTCTGGGGCCTCTTGGGGCCTCTTTCGGGCCTTCTGGGGCCTCCTGGGAGCTTCTGAGGGGCCTGTGGGCTCCCCCGCCCCCGAGCAGTTAATGCGTCGGGAATGGCGTCCCCCTTCCCCCCCCCCCTTCCAGAGCCTCCTGGGGGCTTCTTGGGGGCCTTTGGGCCCCCCGCCCCAGAGCACTAAATGCGTCGGGAATGGCGTCCCCCCCCTTCAGAGCGAAGCTTGAGCGAGCTCAAGTCCACGCTCTCGGAAACTCACACGCATCGGCGGATTTAAAGCTATTTCTGGAAGTTGGCCTGGATTTCGTAAGTTGGAACTCCCTTGACCAGATTTCCAAGGGAAAGTCGCCCGATCTCAGCGATGGTCGTAAGGTGCGGGTTTCCCAGGTGTCTGGGAGATCACCACCCGAAAAACATGGAGACTCATCCTCTCCCGGTTGGGGCAGCCCCCTGTGCTCGTGTCAGTGTCGATGTCCAGTCCCTTTATCGTTGCTCCCGCCATCGCAGTTGTTTTTTTTCGTGCCCCAGCTACAAGGATAGGGCGTTCTTTCTGCCCAGGGGCCCCCGCGGGGGACAGCCTTGGCATTTGGGGGTCGCCAAGCTTCGAGTTGGACAACAATCGGGAGCAAGGAGAAAATACCCATCTGCCTGCGGTAAACCCCGCCACCGCGCCCGCGCAACATACTAGCAGGATGGATGCGTACTTTTACATCCGCTCAAGTTCAGACAGGGTGGTGAACTGACTCGGGTCTTGAACATCCTTGTCTGCAGCCTTGTTCTTCCTGCTTTTCCTCGTTCCTCATCTCCTTCGCCTCCTCCTCCTCCTCTTCCTCTTACTCCTCCTCCATTCCTTTTCCTTGTGAATGAATTCTCCCTGTCGCACCCCGAGGCAAGTTTTAGGGCGGGCAGGGCGTTTCGCCTGAGACTTCCTCACCACGTATGACTCTGAAGCTGAATGGCAACCGTTGAACAGATGGAGGGCAGGTCGTTTTCAAAATGTGGTTCTCGCCTGAGCGCCGCACACATTCGCTTTCAACAGGTTCAAGTGTTGCACATATTGAGGGCGAATGGTTTTCAAATTGTGGTTCTCGCCTTAGCGCCGCGCACATTCGTTTTTCATAATTTGCAGGGTTGTACGGACGTACGGATTGAGGGCGGTTCGTTTTCAACTTGTGGTTCTTGCTTTAGCGCCGCGTACATTTGTTTTTTTACAAAAATTACAAAACTGTCATGTATTCCAATGGTTAACGTACCCAAAATGGTGTTTTGGAAGGTTCCAGGACTATGCGGGCACAACAGTTACGTTGATTCGCTGAGTTGAAGTCCCAGGAACGGCGTCCTGGCACGATTCAGGATTGTCAAGACGCAACGGTTAGGTTGATCCGTGGCGTCGGAATCCAGAGAACAATGTTTTTGCATGCTTCAGGGACTTCAAACGGTTGTCTTCCAACGAGGCAGTTCCTCCAATGGAAATGAACCGCTGTAGAGGCCCGTGAAGAGGGAGCCTGGAGGGAGGGTTTATTCCAACATCGTTGCTGACTCTTGGGTTGACACTGCTTCTCCTCATCCTCCTCTTCCGCCTCCTCCGCCTCCTCCTCCTTCTCCTCCTCCTCCTCCTCCTCCGCCTCGTCGTTCCCCTCTCTCTCTCTCTCTCTCTCTCTCTCTCTCCACGGCGCCTTGGGAGCTTCTCGAGGGCCTGGCGTGGGCATCGTGGAGCTGTGGGGGGGGGGCGTGGGAGGCCTATCTGTTTGGGGGGCGCTCTCGGAGGCCTTCTTGGGAGCTTCCTGGGAGCCTCTCGGGGCCCCCTCGGGGACGTCTTGGGGGCCTCGGGGTCAGGCTCGATTGCCTTGTCTCGGGCCCCGCAATGGGCCTTCTTGGGGGGGAGGGGGGGGGGGGGGGCGGGGGGGGGCCTTCTGGGACTGTCGTGGGCGCCTCTTGAGCTCTCGTGGGCCCCCCTCACGCTGCGCTGGGACCCCTGGCAGGCCGTCTGGAGAGCCCTGCGGGGCTGCCTTGGGCTCCTCTGTGGCTGTCTTGGAGCCTTCTCGGGCACCTTTCGGGTCGTTGGCGCGTTCAGGAGCGCGGGCAGGCCAGCATGCTAATCCGACGGAGGCATCTGTACGCCACCACCGTGCGAGGCCAGGGCCGTGCTGGGCCCCAGGATGGTGTATACGCCCTCCTGGCCACACGCCCGCTCCGTAGCGGCACGGCGGTGGGTGGAGGGTGAGGCGAGGGGGGGGAGGTGGCACAGGAGGGAGGGCACGGCGTTCGCCAGCCGAGGTGTCCCGGCAGGTGGAGCAGAATGCTGTCCGTGCCACGCGCACGTGCCAGACCCACTTCTGATGGCCCGGGGGGCCGAGAACCAGGCCTCGGAAAAAATTAGCGAACACTCATGCCACATTCATCTGTGAACGCCTCCCCCTTCTCCCAATGTTCAAAGTTGGCGGTGGGTCTGATGAGTTGCACCTCGACCGCAGTCTCCCCACCCCCCCGCGTGCCAACTTTGAACATTGGGGGGCAGGGGGGGTGTTCACTAATTGTTTCCCTCTGCCGACGGCCCCCGAGGGCCGAAGCTTGGGAGCAGCGCGCCGGCTGCAGCAAAAACCGTGCCGTCGGACATCTGGGGGGCTCCCGCGCGCCGCTGCGAGCTGCCTATCGCGCCCGCCGAGGGCCGCAGGTCGGCCCGGCAGAACGCTCGGCTCCAGGATCGGCGGCGAGCAAGAGGGGGAGGAGGAGGAGGAGCAGGAGGAGGAGCAGGAGGAGGAGGAGGAGGAGGAGGAGGAGGAGGAGGAGGAGGAGGAGGAGGAGGAGGAGGAGGGAGGAGGAGGAGGAGGAGGAGGAGGAGGAGGAGGAGGAGGAGGAGGCGCGAGGCGTATTAGCAGGTGGTTGGACGAGCGTGCGCAGGCTCTGTCCAACACCGCGCAGCGGCGGGGTCCACTGGCCTTCTGCAAAGTTTCCGGAGCCGTCCCGAAGATGCAGGACACTTCTCGGCAGGCCGGGGGCCTTCTGAGAAGCCCCGCCGCCCTCTAAAGAAGGCCTTCAGAGGAAGGAAGAATGACACAAACATAAGATATCGGAGGTCTGCGCGGATTTCTCGGATCGGCGCTGGACCCCCCCCCACCTGGCGCGCGGAGCGCGCAAGCGGCGGCGCCGGAGGCTCCGCCAAGTGGCCCCAGCGCGGATGCGAGAAATCCGTGTGGACCTCCGAGTTCTTATGTTTATGTCATTCTTCGTTTCCCTCAAGGCCTTCTCCTTCTCACTCTGCCCCCCTCGCCTCGCCGCCGATGGGAGCCAAGACGCCACGAGCCCTCCGTGTGGGCTATGTGCGGCGTCGCAGCGCCTCCGTACTTGGCATCGCTCGGATGTGTGCATATTTTTCTCGGCGAGAACCATCGAGGACCATCCTGGACCATCGAGCAGAAAAAACACGCGCGAAACCGAAACATGCACGGAAAATGGACGTCCGAGCGGCGGCAAGCGTAGCACACGTGTGCGGTGCGCGGGTTGGCCCGCCCTTCTGCTGCCGCGCGGGGGCGGAGCGGTGCGGAGCGGCCCCGCCTCGCCGCGAGGGCCCCCTCGAAGCTGCAGTCGGGCCCGTCCCCCTACAGGAAGAATGGTTCAAAAAAAGTCAACAAATAGTACGGGGACTGTTTTTCCATAATTGTTTCACTATTCGGGGGCGTTCCTCTGGTATGTTTTTTTTTTGTCTTCCAAATCCTCTGGTATGTTTTATTTGTCCTCCCAAATCCGCCTGGGAGGACATGCCCGACATGACTCCAAGCGGGGACGTTGGCCTCGCTCGACCTTGCCAGCTTGGCCCTCCTGCCAACCCCTCCTCGGCCTTCTCGGCCTTCTCGGCCTCCTCGGCCTCCTCCTCCTCCTCCTTCTCCTGCTCCTCCTCCTCTCCTCCTCCTCCGCCTCCTCCTACGTTCTCGTCCTCCTCCCTTCTCCTCCACCTCCTCTTCCTCCTTCTCCTCCTCCTCCTCCCTCCTCTTCCTCCTTCTCCTCTTCCTTCTCCCTCCTCATCCTCCCTCCTCCTCCTCCTCCCTCCTCCTCCTCCTCCACCTCCTCCTCCTCCTCCTCCTCCTCCTCTCCTCTTCCTCCTCCTCCTCCTCCTCCTCCTCCTCCTCCTCGGCCTCCGACGGACGACGGCGCCGCCAGCGGTCACGCGCCCCGCGCCGCCCCTACGCCCGCCGAGGGGCGGGCAGCTGGCCACGTGCAAGTGCGTGCTGGCATGCGGCGTGTTCGGAGGCCCGTCGTCGTCGTCGTCGTCGTCGTCGTCGTCGTCGTCGTCGTCGTCGTCGTCGTCGTCATCGTCATCGTCATCGTCGTCTTCGTCGTCGTCGTCGATGTGTTTGTCGAGGTCTTTGTCGGTGTCTGAGGGCGGGGGGGCGGAGAGGAGATGGGATGGGCGGGGGGAGGAACGGGGAGGGGATGAGGGAGGATGATCGGGAGACGGAGGAGGGGGAAGGGGAGGAGGAGGAGGAGGAGGAGGAGGAGGAGGAGGAGGAGGAGGAGGAGGTCTGGGTCTCCAGGGCCCGACCTGAGGGTAGCATGCTTGAGGGAGACCTCCTGACTAGCTCAAGCCTTGCAGCACGTGTACCGGGTATTCTGGAAGATGCGTTGATACTGATGTGATTGGTAAGTTTCTTTGTGGACCAGGATGTTACGATATATCGTAGGGCATTCCAACATGCACTTCTACACGCCACAGAGCATACAACTGAATCAAGGTCGCTGCCACACAACACTTGAATCACTTTTTCCTCGGTGGGTTGAATTCAGATGATGTTCAATCTTGTTGTCGGTCCTCGTTCCGAACGGTGGGAGAAGGGCTTGTTTGGTATCCAGCATGCGCCCCAGCAGAGGCGCATCCCCCCCCGCCTACGGCGCCACGGCCCCCGCAGACGGCACGCTGCCCCTCCGCATGCCCTGACCGAGGGCCGTTCCGCACCCAACGACGGAGGGAAGCCCTCGCGGGCACGGGCTCTGTCACAGCGTCCACGCCCGGTCCATTCCTTGCTGACCGTCCCGCCGCGCAGCCGTCGCCTCGCCCGACCTTCCAGCGCCGCGGCAGGCAGGCCGAGGAAGAGGGGAGGACAGGAAGGGGAGGAAGCGCCAGGCCCACCGCCCGCATGCTGGGGATCTCTCTCGCAGTGGTGACCTCGCTGTCTTACGTTCCGCGGTCCGACGGCTCGTCGTGGACTCGCAGGCTTCCGCAGCCTTCTCGGCCTCACCTGGTCGGGTTCGAGCTTGGCCCCACGTCGAGCTGCGCCGCGAAGCGGCGCTCGAGCAAGGGCCCCCTGGCCTTCAGGAGCAAGAGTGCGCAGCGAGCTGCGGCTCACCTCCTGGATGTGAATCCCGTCGGCAAGACCATCTTCGTGACCTGCACGGCCGTTCTCTGCACACCGAACAGCAAGATCTTCAGGAACAAGAGTCACGACCAAATTCATGGCCACTTTTACGAGCCGCATCCCAACGAGGCCCGACACGGGCGGCGAGAGAAACGAAGCCATCAGGAGTTGCGTCGTCGAAGATTATTGTGGACCCTTCCACGACGCATCTGCACCCCGTGCTGAAATCCCAGCCGCACTCGCACGCGGAATATGTGACGGCCTCAAGGCGGTTCCACACCGCGTCGCCAGTACTCTGCACGCGCGTGTCGTCATCCGTTGACGCCGTACGATGACGCATTGCGTCGCAGACCACCTCGATCAGCCCGCAGCGAAAATTCGCCGACTGCCGCACCACAGTCTGTAATTTCGGGTGCGTCGCCTTCGCACGCTCTGGGCTCAGCTTCGGACCGCACTTGTTCGGCAGCTCCGCGAGCTCCCGCAGCAGCACCGCCACCTGCGCCTCGAGCTCCTCGAACTGGTGGGGAACGCATCCGCCAGGCAGCTTCCGCACTGCTCCTGCACTGCAGCCTCGCCATTCCAGCCTGCACACGCGCCGCCTCCACATCAGCAGCCGACGGCAACGCCCGAGACAGGGGCCTTTCCGCCGCACACGTGACCTGCATCGGCCGCAGGTGCACAGCGGGGGCGGCCCGAGGACCGCGCTCGGCGGCGTGCCGGCGACCGCCCGCGAGGCAAAGCCCGCGCACCGCCTCGGCCACTCGAACGCGTCGCTCTGCGCCACGATCGCCGCGGCGGAGCGCCAGGCCTCCTGAAGCCGCACGGCCTCCATCCTGGCCCGCTCTTGCTCTGCCACGCGGTCGGTGGGCTGCCCCGCCGCCCCCCATCGAGCCGCAGCCTGGGGCGCCGCTTGCTCATCACCCCCTTCCAGTTCTGCCTAATCTCGGACATGTCGGACCGCTCCGTGGCTCGCTCCGCATGCGGTTCTACACGCACGCCCACCTGCGGTTCCGCGCGGGCACTCGCGTAGCCCATGTCCCATGCCAGGCACGAGTTGCGCGGCTTCGCGCCTCGGCTTGCACACGTGCCTATCCACCGACGCCATGCACCCCACCGGTTCGCCAGGGATGTGGGCGAGCAGCCGCCGCCCGCGCCGCGCGCCCCCCTGCGGCAGGATGGCCAGAGCCCATCGGTGCTGGCTGCGCGACAGGCAGCCTGCAGGAGTGAGTGCAGCACCACGCCCAGCACGTGCGGCGCAGGCTCCCAGAAGGCCGCTCCGCAGCAGCGCCAGCGGCCGCCATCGTGCAGGGCGACTCGCGCCGCCGCCATGAGCGCACGCCCCTTGCCGAACGGTTCTCGAATCAAAATGGTGTGAGCCAAAATAGATATGACAGTGCAGGAATATAAATGAATTTGATGACGATGATGATGATGCTGATGATGACGATGATGATGATGGTGATGATGACGATGAAGCTGTTGATGATGATGAAGATGATGATGAGGCTGACGATTATGATGATACTGATGCTGATGATGGTGGGGGTGGTGGTGATGGTGATGGTGATGGTGATGATTGTGGTGGTGGCGATGGTGATGTTGATGATGGTGATGATGTTGATGGTGTTGGTGATGATGGCGACGATGACGGCGATGCTGATGTTGATGATGATTGTGACGGTGACGCTGATGATGAAGATGTCGTTGTTCATGGTGATGACGATGCTGCTGATGATGATGCTGATGATAATAGTGATGGTGTTGATGAAGAATCTGATGTGATGAAGATGCTGATACTTATATGTATGCTGATGTTGATGCTGCTGGTTACGATGGTGATTGTGATGGTGCTGATGGTGTTGATGATGACGATTATGATGATGACGATGCTGATGATGATGAGGATGAGGATGATGCTGCTGATGATGATGATGCTGATGATGATGCTGCTGATGATGATGATGATGATTATGATGATGATCATGCTGGTGATGATGATGATGCTGATGATGATGATGATGACGATGACGATGACGATGACGATGACGATGACGAGGAGGAGGCGGAGGTTTTAGAAGGTCGCTGGTGGCTTCTGGATGTTTCTGGAAAGGTGGGGGGACGAGAGGGAAAGGTGGAGGAGGATGAGGGAGCTTCTCTCCAGGATGAAGGAGAAGTGCAGAGGAGAGGGAGGGGAAGGAGGAAGAGGAGGAGGAGGAGGAGACAGAAGGAAGGAAAGCAGGATGATGAGGAGTCACGTGAGGCACATCTCGAAGAGGCGGAGGAGCAGGGGGGCGGATGATGAGGAGGAGGAGCAGGAGAGTTCATGAGGCAGGGGTGGTGGAAGAAATGACTGTAGGAGGAAGGGGAGGAGGAGGAGGAGGAGGAGGAGGAGGAGGAGGAGGAGGAGGAGGAGGAAGGGGAGGAGGAGGAGGAGGAGGAGGAGGAGGAGGAGGTGGAGGTGGAGGTGGAGGTGGAGGTGGAGGAGGAGGAGGAGGAGGTGGAGGAGGAGGAGGAGGGAGGAGGAGGAGGAGGAGGAGGAGGAGGAGGAAGGGGAGGAGGAGGAGTGTGGGAAGTGGAAGAAGGAGGAGGGAAGAGGAGGGCGCTGAGGACGAGTAGGACGGCGACCAGGATGAGGAGCAGGAGGAGGAAGGGTGAGGACGGGGCCGGCCTGAGAACGACGGGGGGATGAGAGGAGGGGGGGCGGCAGCGTGAGGAGGCGGAGAAGGAGGAGGAGCCGCAGGACTTCTAAGCCCCGACCTCCCAGCTGTCCCCTCCCTCCCTCCCTGCCCGCCCCGCTCCCTCCCCCCGCGCGCTGGTCCTGCAGCCACCCCCCCCTCCCGTGCGAGGCCAGGAGGAGCGGTGCACGAACGTGGAGGCCTCCGGCCGGGAGCGCTCGCGTGCACCCGCCGGGAAAGCATGCTCGGCGGGGAGGGGGCGTGGTTAGGGGGCCACATGCGAACCCTCCCCCTACCCCCCACGATTTCTGAGGGGGAGGGTTCGCATGTGGCCCCCTAGTGGTGGTGAAGGGGCGGCGGGGCGGGGAGATCGTCGCGGGGGGAAGCAGGCCCCGAGGGAAAGTCGTCGTTCCCTTGCTCCTCGTTCTGCCGATCGGCGCGGACCCTCGCACCACGCCCTCCCCACCCCGCGTGGAGCAGACCTTGGTTGGCGCCTGTCCCACGCAGGTGGAGTCTCTCTCCCCCATAGGGACGCACTGTTGCAAACAGTCGCGTTGAGCAGAGGTCCGGAGCCAGACCCCCCCCCCTCTCCCGCCCAGTGCCGCAACGCCCAGAGTAGAAACGCCGTTTCCGGGCTCGTGGGGCCCCACGGGCCCCGGGACTGTCAGAAAACGGTTCAGGAGGAAAATCAGGAGGGAAAGAAACACACAGACACACAATGAATCGTCGACTCCCTGGAAAGTATGGGAACATATGGGAAGTGGGGGGGAAGAAAAAAACCCAGAACATAAGGGAACATATGGGGAATCCTGTTATCTGTGTCTATTTATTTGTGTGTCCCAGGGCCCCTTCAGAAAAGCTCGTCCTGGTGGGGGAAGGCCCCAGGGCCCCAGGGCCCGTTTCCCTCGGGACCCATGTCCCCCCATGCTGAGGAGAGGGGGAGGAGGAGGAGGAGGAGGAGGAGGAGGAGGAGGAGGAGGAGCCGGCTGCGCGCGCCATACCTGACATCTTGCCCCTCCCACCCATCCCTTTCCGATCTTGCCGTTTCTCTTTTTTTTTGTCCTGCTCGCCGACGCATGTCACAGCGGACGCTGAGCCACAAAGAGGACACTCAATCGGAAAGACCCAGGAGTTGCGTACACTGTAGGAAGAGGTGGCCGATGAGCAGGAGGATGAGCAGGAGGAAAAGGAGGATGAGGCAGGATGAGGACCAGGACGAACAGCAGCAGGAGTTGGAGTGGAATGAGCGGGAGGAGTAGGAGGACCAGGGGAAGGCGGATGAGGGGAAATGAGGGGGCGACAACGATGAACAAGTATTTTGATCCAGGAATGCGGCCCGCGCTGCAGCGGGAAGACCTATTTGAAACACCGAAAACAACCGGATCGTCAATACCTGCGTGTAGAACAGCAGTGCGCTTGCTGAAAGGGCCGATCTTCCAGACAGAGTCGGGGGAGAGATAGGAGCCGCATTCGTGTCTTGTGTGTGTAGGGGGGGAGGGAGGCAGAGAGCGGAGGTAGCACAGGAAGGGAGCAGAGAGGGGGCAGAGGGAGGGAAGGGCGAGAGGGACGGAGTGACTGAGCAAAGGAGGGTCGGCAGGTGGCACAGAGTGGGGGAAGGGGGAAGGGTGTGTGGAGAGATGGGCACAGAATTGGGGGAGGGAATCACAGATGGAGGGGCTACGCGAGGGAAGGACGAATGGAAGGAGGAAGGAAAAGATAAGAGGGGTGGAGTTGACGAAGGGAGGGCCATAGCAGAAGCAGCAGGTCGAGCAGAACGATCAGAGATTTTGCAAGCCGAAACGAAAGTCGGGAGGGACGGAGTGGTGACGGGACGAAGCCAAGGGATGGGGACAGAAAGAGAGAGAGAGAGAGAGGGAACGAGGAAGGGAGGCAGTGACACAGGGAGGGAGCGTGGGCAGGGAGGGATGCAGAAAGGTGGGGAGGGATGGTGGGCTGGGCGAAGAGGTGGACGGAGAGGCTGGAGTGAGCAGGCGGGGTGGACGATCGCGACGGCCGTTCGCTCTGCAAGCATAGATTCGGGCATTCTGCGTGTACCGCTTATCGTTAGCATGTGCTCCGATGTAACCCGTGCGATGCCATCGAGGGCCCGCGCGGCTTCATGCGGCGCATCCATTTTGTGTAATGTGATCTTGGCATCGCTCGGACGTGTGCATTCTTTCTCGGCGAGGACCCTGGAGGAGCATCCCGGACCATCGAGCAACAAAACACGCACGAAACCGAAACATGCACGGGAAATGGACGTCCGAGCGACGGCAAGTGATTGTTCTTCTTGTTCTGCGCGGAGAGATTGCATCATCGGTGCCGTGACCTTTGGAGCACGGCCTTGTCTTGTTCGCGTTGCTCTTCCGTTCTTGCGCCCTCTTGCTCAAGCCTGCGAGAGTGAAACTTGCTGTCCGTCGCTAAGTATCCTTGAAGTGCCTTCTTCTTCCAATCCTACGTCGCAAGCTGCGCGAATCCCGAGGCCAAGGATCGGGACGAGGCCCTGAAGGCTGGCACCGCTGGATGGAAGACAGAACCAGAGCTGGCCATGGCATGCTTGGGTTTCGCATGGTAACCGTGGTGCGTCAGGGTCTGCGTAGCAATACAGTCCTGGTTCACTCCTCCCTGCGAGCGAAGCAGCATGGCACGCATGCGTGTCTGCAGGGTCCTCTCTTTTTGTTGTCGTGGCCGCCGTCGTGGTCGTGCCGACGTCGGCGACGTCGCCATGCCAGCAGATGTTGCGGCCTCGCCGACCGCGCGTACGCATGCCAGGATCTCATCGAGGGGGTCATTGAAGATACTCTCCGGACATTGCCCCGGCTGGCCGGAGGGTAGGAAGGACAAGTGGAGCAGCAGGATGAGATATGGGAAGAAGAGGGCGAGCGTGAGGAAGGGGCGGTTGCGTCTGTGAAAGGGGCTAATGTGGAGGTTCAGGCGGCGGAAACGGAGGCGGAGGCAGAGGCGGGGACAGGAAACAAGAAGACTGTCTCATTGAAGCGTCGCTGCGCTAGCCCGTGAGACAGGAGCAGCACGAGGAGGAGGAGGAGGTGGTGGAGGGGGAGGAGGAGGTGCGACGAGAAGAACGACGGAACGTAACGTGCTTCGATCGAGGTTTGATGACAACCGCCCGATCTGATCGGTCGACGAGTTGTTGTTCAGCTGCAGGTTGCCACTCTGTGTCCCTCGATCCAGCCCGCGCAATGGCGGAGGAGTGAGTTGAGATGTGCGGGGAGCGTCCACGCGGTAGGTCTCATGTACTTAGCTGCTCTGATACGCACGTTTTGAAACGCAACACGTGCCGTGTTCAAAACGTCCGTATTAGCACGTTGCGTGTTGGTTCAACGTGTTGGCCCACGTTGTGGTGAACGTATTGCGCCAAACGCACGTGTTCAGTCTACGTGTTGAGCTTCGTATCAATACGCTACGTGTTGCGTGTTGCGTATCAGGGCAGGTCAGCTGGCAAGTCTTCCTCATCCAGTATATTCTGGCAGATGGTCTCGGTGCGCTCTCAGAGCTGCCAGAGCATTCTGGCGCGGCCGTGGCGCGTCACACGTCGTCCAGAACCGCCAGCCTGTAGGGACGGCAGAGCTTGTCGTGCCCGACGCTGTTTGTATCGGTATCTCGTCTCTGGCACCTTGCAGCGCCCACTGGCCCCAGGCACCCGCTTCCTGGTCCGAGCTACCCTGCCGAAGCCCAGCCTCCGCGGCGTCTCGCACGCTCCGGCGACGACGTGGTGCTCGTCATGCCTGAAGCCCGCGAGGGCGCGAAGAGACAACCGCGCGACGCGCACTGTGGGGCTGGACGCCTGCGCCGAATGGCGGCTGCCCGGCACAACCGCGAGGTCTCCATGAAGAGTCGGGGGCGGCCAAGAGGGGGCTGATGGCCCGGTGATGGCTAGGGGGGGTGGATATCATGCTGGGGGCCATGAGATCTCCCCAAATCTCATGGCGCCCCTGCTTGTTTCAATCTGTCCCCGGCCCACCCCTGGGCCGCGCACATGCCGCCGGCCATGATTTGCGCACTCCCCTCTTGGACGCCCCCCTCGTGGACGTCCCCGACGAAGAAAAGCAGGACGGCTGAGGGAGAGGGGGGGGGCTAAGGCGGCCCAGCACTGGCCCCCTCCTCGGACGCGGCTCGAAACACCTGTTGGCTTCGACGTTGGGAGGGGTGCAGGAGCCGACTTGGAGCGGATTTGCCCTCGCCCTCCCCCTTTGGCTGCTTTTCTCGGTGCCCATCCAGCGCAGACCTCCCGGCCGCTTCCAAGATCCGGCAACGTGCTCACAGTTCCAGCAGTGCTGCAGAGAGAGAGAGAGAGAGAAGCCGTGCACGTCAGAGGTGCATTGGCAAAAGGGGGGTGGAACAACACCGACCGGCGATGCGAAGCCGCCTGCGTCGCCGGCTCCATGCGCAGGGATGGCTTACAAACTTCATCATGCATCACCCACTCGCCAAAATTGCCCGCAGGTGGACGACCCTGCAATGTCGCAAGACCCACCAAAACCACCGCTGGAGCCCTCATGGGGTCGCGCCGCGCATCGAAGGCGCGGGCGCGGCCTGAGCGCCGGCTGCCCCAGCTGCGCCAGCCGGGCCCATGACTCTGCCCTTCGTGGCCCGATGTTCGCACGGCTGTCGCACGGTCCATCGGGACTGCCGTCAACGCAGTCGTCCCACTGCGAGGGTCGAAGCAGAAACAACTGCGTGAACACAAACTTTCGGCGCTCCGCGCGGAGCGCCAACAGTTTGTGCTCATCCAGTTTTTCCTGGTTCTAGTCTACGCATTTTCAGGAGGGAAAGAAACACACAGACACAACTAATCGTCGATTCCCCGGAACATATGGGAAGAGATGGGAAGTGGGGGGGAAGACAAAATCACCGAAAATATGGGAGAATATGGGACATCGTTTTATCTGTGTGCATTTATTTGTGTGTCCCAGGGCCCCTTCACATTTGTCCGACTGCGAGTGCCCGGTGGGAGTGCTTGTCGCCCGCGTCGGCCTTGCCGTCCGGCTCCAATCCACAAGCTGCGTTTCCTTTTCTCAGCGTGTACGGTGCCACTTTACTCAGGAAGGAAAAAACACATAGACACAAGGAATCGTCGATTCCCCAGAAAATATGGGAAAAGATGGGCAGTGGGGGAAGACAAAAACCCAGAAAATATGCGGCAATATGAGGGATTTGTTTTATTTGTGTGTATTTATTTGCGTGTCCCAGGGCCCCTTCATTCTCAGTGTGTACGGTGCCACTTTACACACGGAAGAGCGGGGAAAGCCCACACCCGATGGGAGTTTTCCCCGCTTGTCCACGACGCCCCGCGAGCCTTCAAGTCTGCACAGCGGGCTCTCCCTCGGAGGAGCGCTGGAAGTTCCCGTCTCGCTCCCCCCTGGGCATCGCTCGGAGTCGGTGTATCGACAGTCGACGGAAGATGGTCGCAGGCGATACCGCCCCCTTTCCACTAGTGTTTCCCCCAACTAAACTTGGGCGGTTGGCAAAGAAGGGGAGCTTCGGTACAGACCCCCGTTGGGCTGTTGGAGCGGTGGGCGATGGGAACCAGCAGCAGGTGTCCTGCCCATGTTGAATGGGATTCTGCTGGTGTCGCCGCGGACGTCGTCCGCTTGAAGCAAGCTGTCACCTGCCCAGCAACGGCCGCCGCCAGTGTTGGAACACATGTGCTGACTCGCGCGTGCCAATCACTTGCGAGGTGAAGCTCCAGAGCCGAACTGGTGGCACCCAGATACATTCGGGCGCTCCGAGGGGGGCGTCCTGGTAGGTACCTTCGGGTGCGCCAGCCAGCCTGGGAAGAGTCCTGGCAGGTACCTTCGGGCGCTCCTAGCCATGGATTTCTCTATTTCCCTCCCTGCCGTTCCCTCCCTTCCTCTTCCTGCCTCCATCACCCACCCTCCGTCCGCCCCGCGTCCCCCTCTATCTCTCTTTCCTCTGTGTTTCCCCCCTCTCCTCTCCATCCGAGGACTCCCTCCCTCCTCCCCGCAATCTGCCCCTCCCCTCCTTCCTTCAATTCATAAATCAGTCCTGCGCCTCCTCGCCCTCATCCTGTACCCTTCGTTCTCCTCCGCCCCATCTTCCGGCCTCCTTTTCACCCCTTGTCAGCCTTGCCCGCCTCGTCCGCCTCAGCGTCTTCGTTCTTCTCGTCTGCATCCTCCTCCGCACCCTCCACGTCGACGACTCTTCCTCCTCACCTTCCTCATCCCTGTCATGCTTCCTTCTCCCGTCTCCCCTCCTTCCTCCCACCTCCCATACATACAGCCCCTCGTTTCGCAGCTTCTTGGCTCGAGCCAGGCTGGTTCGACTTTGGGATTTGCATATTCATCGAACTGTTATACACCTGTTTGCATAATATTGGATTTGTTTCGGGATGGCACGAGCGGGCGTCCTTGCGTGTCTCGCCGTGATTGGGTCAGCGCTGTCTACAGACGTCCGCAGATGGGGAGAACTTGAGGTGGAATCAGGGCGCCTGGGCCTGCTTGAGCGTGGGGATGCGCTTGAAGACGAAGTCGGAGATGGCTCGGAGCTCGACGTGAATTCTGAGTTAGAGGACATGATCGAGGTGATGGTGGAGGGCAGGCCGAAGTGGCGCAAGAACAACCGCACGCGCAGGTCCAAGGATAACTTGACTGCCTCTCTGGACCAGATCATCCCACTTCTGCAGGCTGTGCTCTCAGACGTCCCTGACATCGCTCCGTGTCGTTTCAGTTCTTCCGTTTTGAATTTCAGTGTGGTTCCAGTGCCCTTGGATCGGTTTGATGACGTTAGATGGTGTCGTGCTGTTTTCTTTCAGTGTGTGCCTTTGCCTCGGCTCCCCGAGAAGTAGTGATGTTTCGCGTGTCCGTTCCAGACCGTTCAGAAATTATGCCAGGGGACTTCTGTTGAGGATGGCCGTGTATACACACACATATATATATATATATATATACAGGTAGATCGAAGACGCCTACGGCGAGTCACCGCTGCCCTCTGCCTTTTTGGAAGCGCCTGCGTGGCCGAAAGTTGGGTTTGAGCTTGGCCAAGCTATCGGGCCACGCGTTCCCCAAGTGGGTTTCGAACGCCTTCGGGGAACACCGAGTCGGGCGAGCTATCGGACCAGGTGGTTTCCGAGCTTCCGGGCCTCCTGGAGGACATCTTGGAGGGGTCTTGGGCCGTCTTGCAGGCCTCTGGCGGGCCTTTTGGGCAGTCGAAGGCCATCTTCAGGCCATCTGGGGCCATCTTGGGTGCATCTTGGGTGCATCTTGGGGCCAGCTTCGCTGTCTTGAAGGCCGTCTTGGCCGTCTTGTAGGCATTTTGAAGACCTTAGTGGCCGTCTTGGAAGCCATCTTGGGCATCTTGGGGACCTCTTGGGCCGTCTTATGGCTCTGTTGCGGTCCTCTTGGGGGCCTCGTGGGCTGTCATGGGGCCATCGTGGAGGCCTCTTGGGCGCTCTTGGGTCGATGTTGAGGGCCGCTTGGGCCGTCTTGGGCCGTCGGAGAGCTGAAAAGGAGCAAGAGCCAAAGTCCTTCAAGCACCTAAGGACAATCAATAAGTTTAACCCTGTCGAGCCTTCCTGGAGGACGTCTCGGAGGGCTCTTGGGCCGTCTTGCAAGCCTCTGGCGGGCTTGTAGGGCCGTCTTAGGCCATCTTGAGGCCATCTTGGGCCATCTTGGGTGCATCTTCGGGCCATCTTACCGTCTTGACGGTCATCTTGGGCGTCTTGGATGCATGTTCGAGGCCATCTTGGCCGTCTTGGAGGCCATCTTGGGCGTCTTGGGGACCTCTTGGGTCGTCTTGGGGCCTTGTTGGGGCCCTCTTGGGGTCCTCTTGGGTTGTCATGTAGCCATCTTGAAGGCCTCTTGGGCGCTCTGGGGTCGATGTTGGGGGCCGCTTGGGCCGTCTTGGGCCGTCGGAGAGCTGAAAAGTAGCAAGAGCCAAAGTCCTTCAAACACCTAAGGACAATCAATAATTTTAACCCTGTCGGGTCTTCCTGGGGGACGTCTTGGAGGGCTCTTGGGCCGTCTTGAAGTCCTCTTGCGGGCTTGTAGGGCTGTCTCAGGCCATCTTGAGGCCATCTTGGGCCGTCTTGGGTGCATCTTCGGGCCATGTTAGCCGTCTTGACGGCCATCTTGGCCGTCTTGGAGGCATCTTAGAGGCCATCTTGGCCGTCCTGGAGGCCATCTGGGGCCCTCTTGGGGCCTTCTTGGGGCCTTCTTGGGGCCGTCTTGGGGGCCTCGGAGGATTCTTGGGCACTCTCGGGGCGATCTTGATGGCCTCTTGGGCACTCTTGGGCCGTCGGATCCGAAAAGGAGCAAAAGCCAAAATAGTTCAAACACATATGGGCAATCAATGATTGTGACCTCTTCGGACTGTCCTTGAGGACCCTGGAGGACCTCTTCGAGGCCTCTTGGGCCGCCTTGGAGGCCTCTTGGAGGCCTCTGGGGCCGTATTGGGCCGTCTTAGGTGTTTCTTGTGCGAACTTGGAGGCATCCTGGACTCTCTTGGGCTGTCTTCGAGGCCATCTTGGACTATCTTGGGCGAACTTGGAGGCCATCTTGGCCATCTTGGAGCCGTCTAGAGCCGAAAAACCATTTGCAACCACCTTTTATGTATCTCTGCGCGCCCTTCCTGGTGGCCGGCGGGACGGGCCGACGCCCCAGGGGGAGTTCTTTTGGAAAAAGAGCCAAAACCAAATCGAAAGGATCCAGCACGCCGGGCACCCTTGTGGTAAGACAGGGGGCAGCGGATACACACGCATAGAATCGAAGACGCCCACGGCGAATCACCGCCGCCCCCTGCCTTTTTGGAAGCGCCTATGTGACCGTCATCTTGGCCGTCTGGAGGCCATTTGGACCCTTTCGGGCCTTCTTGGAGGACGTCTTGGAGGGCTCTTGGACCGTCGTGGAGGCCATCTTGAGCGTCTTGGAGACCTCTTGGGCCGTCTTGGGGGCCTCTTTGGGCCGTGTCTTGGGCCTCTTCGGCGATCTTTGGGGGCACTTGGGCCGTCTCGGGCCGTCGGAAGGCAGAAAACAAGCAAATGCCACAATCGTTCAAAAACCCATGGGAAATCAATGAATTTGGCTTTTTCGGGCCTTCCTGGAGGCCCTCTTGGAGGCTTATTGGGCCGTCTGGGGCCATCTTAGGGCCATGTTCGGCCGTCTTGGTGGGCTCCTGGTCCGTCTGACGCCGTCGGAGGCCGTTTGGGGGGCCTCTATGGGCCGACTTGGGGCTTTCTTGGAATGCTCCAGGGCCGTCTTGGAAGCCATCTTGGGCGTCTTAAAGGCCTCCTGTGCCGTCTTGGAGGCCTCTTGGGGCCGTCTTGGGGCCCTCTTTGGCCGTTGTGGGGCCACCTTGGAGGCCTCTTGGGCGATCTTTCGGCGATCTTTGGGGGCTCTGGGGCCGTCTCGGGCCGTCGGAAGGCCGAAAAGAAGGAAATGTCTAAATCCGTAAAAAAAAAAAAAGCCTTAGGAACAGCAAGGTTTCTGGCCTCTTCTGGCCTTCCTGGAGGCCCTCTTAGGGGCCTCGTGGGTCGTCTTGGGCCAGCTTCGAGCCAACTTCGGCCATCCTGGTGGGTTCCTGGCACGTCTGACGCCGTTGGGAACCGTCTTGAGGGCCTTTCTGGGCCGACTGGGGGCCCTCTTGGGGCCCTTCGGGGCCGTCTTGGAGGCCATCTTGGCGTCTCGGAGGCCATCTTGGGCGTGTTGGAGGCCTCTTGGGCCGTCTTGGGGCCCTCTTGGGGCCGTCTTGGGGGCCACTTGGGCCGTCATGGGGTCCTCTTGGGGGCCTCTTGGGCGAACTTGGATGCTTCTTGGGCCGTCTTGAGCAGTCGGAAAGCCGAGAAGAAGCAAATTCCAAAATACTTCAAAAACCAACGGCAAAACAATGATTTCGGCCTCGTCGGGCCCTCCTGGAGGACCTCTTGGAGGCCTCTTGGGCCGTCTTGGGGCCCTCTTGGGGCCGTCTTGGGGGCCACTTGGGCCGTCATGGGGTCCTCTTGGGGGCCTCTTGGGCGAACTTGGATGCTTCTTGGGCCGTCTTGAGCAGTCGGAAAGCCGAGAAGAAGCAAATTCCAAAATACTTCAAAAACCAACGGCAAAACAATGATTTCGGCCTCGTCGGGCCCTCCTGGAGGACCTCTTGGAGGCCTCTTGGGCCGTCTTGGACTCTCTTGGGCCGTCTTGGAGGCCGTCTTGGACCATCTGGGGCGGACTTGGAGGCCGCCATCTTGGGTCATCTTCGCGATTGTGTGAGGATGTCCCAACCGAAACGGCCGCTTCAGGGAGGATGTTTTGTGAAGTTTGCGCTCCTGGAAGAGCCTCCCGGGACCCCGGCGGGACGGGCCCAAGCCCCAGGGGAGAGTTCTTGTGGAACAAGAACCAAAACCAGAACCGAAAGGATCCAGCACGCCAGGCACCCTTGCGATGAATCGACAGAGGGCGGCGGATGGCCTCCGGCCCATCCCGCCACCGTGCCTGGGGTGTGGGTATGAAGCTTATTGGTTGTTCGTTCGGATCTCGTGGGAGGCTTCTCGGGGGCCTCTTGGAGGCAGTTTGGAGGCCTCGTGGGGGCCGTTTGGAGGCCTCGTGGGACCTCTTTTGGGCCTTTGGGGGGCCCCTTTGGGGTCTCTTGGGGCCTCTTGGGGCCGCCTGGGCGCCTCTGGGGGCCTCCTGGGGGTTTCTTTCGGCGGAAGGCTAGGATTTTCGGTTCGGGCTCCCTCTGTCGGGCCCCTTTTGCGGTAGGCTTGGGGCTCTCTTGGGCCATTTTGGGCGCCTCTTGGCCTGTTTTGGGACCCTCTTGGGCCTCTTGGGGGCCCTCTTGGAGGCCTCTTGGGCCGTCTTGGTCTTGGGGGCCTCCAGGGCCGCCTGCGAGCGTCGGGGAGCCAAGAAGGCGACAACGCCCAAATCCTTCCAAAACCTGAGGACAAACAATGGTGTCTGCCTCTCGGGGCTCTCTCGGGCCCCCTCTCGGGGCTCCCTCGGGCTGTCTTGGCGGCCTCTCGGGCCGTCTCGCGGGTCTATGGGGCGTCGGGGGCCGATCTTTTCCGGCGCCTCGGGATCATCTTGGACCGTCCTGGAGGGGGCTCCCTTGGCCCGTCGTGTGGCGCCCCCGCGGGGCCGACGGAAGCCGCGCGGCGGGCCGCGGGGAGCCCCCAGAGGGGCACGCGCGAGGCCCCCCGAGAGGGTTGGCCAAATTCGGGCTCCGGGGCCCTTCCAAAGCCGCTTCGGGGCCGAGGGCTGGAGGCTCCGGGGCTGAGGCAAAGCTAGGGGGCCACATGCGAACCCTACCCCTACCCCCCACGATTTCTGAGGGGGAGGGTGGGGTTCACTTCGCTCGGGAGCTCCCGTGAGGGGGTGGCCCCCTAAAAGCACCTGAGTGCACGCCCACTCTGTGCCCATAGGGGAGCGAAACATGGCATAGACATAAAAACTCGGAGGTCCGCGCGGATTTCTTGGATCCGCGCCGGAGCCCCCTCCCTGGCGCGCGGAGCGCGCCAGGGGCGGCGCCGGAGGCGCCGCTAGGGGGCCCCGGCGCGGATCCAAGAAATCCGCGCGGAGCTCCGAGTTGTTATGTTTATGTAATTTTTCGTTCCTCTAGCCCAGTGGTACGGTGGCGGATATGTGCATAGATGGAATCAGGGCGGCCCACAATGCTGAACTTGAGGAATTCTGGGAACCTCTTGGGGCCATGTTGGGAGCTCGCTTGGGGCCATTGCGGGATCCTTCCAGGCGCTCTTTGGGGCTGTCTTGAAGCGCAAGGGATCCAAACATGGTGCGGCTCTAATTCGGGTTCCCCTGTCTGAGCCATACACATCGCAGATTGTTGCCCCCTTACGACGATCTTGGGGCGCTCTCGAGCGGTCGTTAGGCCGTCTCGGAGGGCTCTTTTGGGCAATATTGCAGCCATGGCTCTTCTGGGCAATATTGCAGCCACATTGAGCCTTCCAGTGTCCATCGGCATCGAACCGGCTGTGGCGGTCTGGCGGCCATGTTGTCGCCGTCGCCTCCCCGTCGCCGCCGCGTCGCCGCCCGTCGTCTGGGCTTGTGTGGCGGTCTGGCGGCTATGTTGTCGCCGTCGTCGCCCCGTCGCCGCCCGTCGTCTTGGCCTGTGTGGCGGTCTAGCGGTTATGTTGCCGCCGTCGCCGCCACATAATTCGCACCACCAAATTTGCTTACCATGTCTACATTGCGCCACATGTGTTGCCCCACATAGATGGCGCAACATACATGACCCGCTTAAGAAAAAAGAGTTTGGATCTGCCACCACCACCACCACCATTACCCGGGGTCCCCCATTGGGGTGTGCAAATTACATATGTTTCTACCCCATCGCTAAGTTCGATCCCCCCACCATCGTCCTCAAATAGTACTATGCGCGCGAACCTGTTTACGACAAAGCATCCGTGTTCAAGAACCCCTTGCAACACAAGGGACAGCCATCCACACGCACGCGTCGTCGCGTGCGCATGCCAAAATCACTCAAACATCATAGGTTCCGCATCAGGTTCAAAATCGAGGTCTTGGAACCATTCTTAAGCAACTGAGTTTGCAGCCTGCGTTGTTGCCACTGCGGTCTCCAACCCTCTTCTCCTCCTTCTCCCCGCCTCCCTTCTCCTCTCTTCTCCTGTGCGCCTGGTGGCTTGCCAATGGGGCCTGCGAAGTGTGAATCTGGCATGCCTTGGGAGCTGCGATCTGCGAAACTGTCGCCACTTTCGAAGGCTGCTGGGGGGACCAGAATAGTGGGCACCCGCCGTGGATCCCGATTAGACCTCGCCATCCTTTGGGGAGGGTTGCGATCTGCGAAAATGTCGGCATTTTCGAAGGCTGCTGGGGGGACCAGCATATTGGGTACCCGCCGCGGATCCCGATCAGACCTCGCCATCCTTTGGGGAGGGCTGCGATCTGCGAAAATGCCGCCACTTTCGAAGGCTGCTGGAGGGACCAGCATGGTGGGTACCCGCCGCGGATCCCGACCAGACCTCGCCATCCAAGGGGAGAGCTGCGATCTGCGAAAATGTCGCCATTTTCCAAGGGTGCAAGGGTGACCAGCATAGTGGATACCTGCCGCGGATCCAGATTATGCCTCGCCAGGGCTGCGGTGCGAAATTGTTGTCATTTTCGAGGGCTGATGGGGGGTCCAGCATAGTGGGTACCCGCCGCAGATTCAGATTAGACGTTGCCATTACGGTGGGGGAGTGAGGCTGCGATCTACGAATATGTTGCAAATTCTGGAGCTTGTTGAGGGCAGCATAGTGGGTATTTGCCGCAGACTCAGACTATAGCTCGCCATCCCTGGGGGGCTGCGATGGGCAAACCTGTTGCCACGTTCGAGGGCTGCTGGGGGCTCCAGCGGAGTGAGGCACCACCCAGGCTCAGACTATAGTTCGACATCCCTGGGGGGCTGCGATAGGCGAAACTGTCGCCACTTTCGAGGTCTTGCTGGGGGGTCCAGCGGAGTGAGGCACCACCCAGGATCAAATTAGACTTCGCCATCCATGGGGGGGGGCTGCGATATGCGAAACGTTGACCACTTTCGGGGGCTGCTGGGGGGTCCAGCAGAGCGAAGCACCACCCAGACTCAGATTAGACCTCGCCGTCCCTCGGGGCTCTCGATCTGCGAAACCGTCACCATTTTCGAAGGCTGCTGGGGGGACCAGCATCAGTGGGTACCCGCCGCGGATCCCGATTAGACCTCGCCATCCTTTTGGGGAGGGCTGCGATCTGCGAAACCGTCGCCACTTTCGAAGGCTGCTGGAGGGACCAGCATAATGGACACCCGCCGCGGATTCAGATTAGACCTCGCCAGCCCTGGGAGGCTGCGATCTGCGAAACCGTTGCCACCCTCGAGGGTTGCTGGGGGGTTCAGCGGGGTGAGGCACCACCCAGGTTCAGATTAGACCTCGCCATCCCTGCGGGGGGGGGGGGGGGGGGCTGCGATCTGCGAAACTGTCACCACTTTCGAAGGCTGCGTGGGGAATCCAGCGGGGCGCCGTCGCGGACCGCCCGCAGACCTGGCGGCGCGCCTTCGAGCGTTTAGCTCCCGCACTGCAGAGTGCGGGAAGGAAGCAGGGAAGCTGGCGGGCGACCTCGGCGTCGTTCGTTTCTTCCAGTAGTTATACGCAGTTTTAATTATTTAGTCGAGCGCCGCGGCGACATGACGCAGGCAACTCTGCATCTCTAGCGCACGACCGACAAACGCAGCACTCTTCGGTCTCCTCCCGCCACTTTCGTCGTTTTCCTCTGCCCCCAGCCACCTTCCCTTTCCTGCTGCCGCGCTGACTGGTCGCCCCCCCCATGCGTCCTTTTCCTGCCCTTCGTTCCCGCCCCCATGTCATCCTCAAGCCTGGGCGTTCGCTCCTCGTTCTTATGCTGTTGTCTTGTGAATCGTGCCACGTGGCCGCGTCCCATGTAGCGTCCACTACATATAACGGCGCCTGCGCTTCCATTGTCCTGGCAACTTTTGGCCAAACCCTCTTGGCACTTGATGCACATGGGTTGGGTACGTCGCAGGGTAGTTTGTTGCGCGTTTCTGCGACTTCTGAAGGCAACTTATGGTTTCCCATTGCTTTCCCCAAGTGCGCGCCCGAACGGGCTTCGCGCGCGCATGTAGATATCATTCGGGCGCCCTTGCGCGCGAGCTGGGGGTGGCACGATCCCTGTCAACTAATACCATGCGGGACACTCGCGCCCGTCGGCCGCGCGCGCATGTCGAAAACATCAAACACATTCATCACCCACATGTGGACACCGTCATCATCGGCGTGATCAACATCAGGGCCGCCATTGGCCCTGCCATCGTCATCATCGGCATCTTCACTAGCATCGCTACTATCATCACTGTGTCTGCCGTCGTCGACGTCGCCGTCATACCGCGCCCGCCCGAGTCACCGATTCGCACTGAAGTGCCCACTCGTCAGCGCGGCCTGCAAGACGCGCTGGGCATGGCTCACAGGCTAGCAGGCGAGGCATTTGGTCGACACCACAGGGGGTGTGCACTGGGCCGGGGCGCTATGCGGGCCATGGTTCGCAGGCTAGCAAGCGTGGCGTTGGCTCGACACCGCAAGAGGTGCGGATGGGGGTGGGGGCGCTTCGCGGGCCATGGTTCACAGGCTGGCAGGCGTGACATATGCGTCGCACGAGTGCAAAACGTGGCAGGCGTGTCACTTGCTCGACACCATAGAGCGTGCGCAGGGGATTGGAACGCATAAGGCACACGGCAACATACAGCCGCACACGCAAGACACGCAGGGCGTGGCAGACGTGGCATTGTCTCGGCACCTCAGGGGGTTCGCTGACATTGGGGGCGCTATCCGCCCTACGCTCGCAAAGCGCGGCAGGCGTGGCATTGCTTCGGCACCGCAGGGGGTGTGGATGAAGGTGGGGGCGCCGTCCGTCGCACGCTTAGAAAGCGTGGCAGGTGTGGCACTTTCTCGGCACCGCAGGGGTTGCGGAGGAGGTGTGGGCGCTATCCTTCGCACGCTCGCCAAGCGTGGCATGCTTGTCACTTTCTCTCGATACAGCATGCGGTGCGCAGGAGGTGGGGGCGCTCTCCGTCGTACGGTCGCAAAGCGTGGCAGGCGTGGCACTTTCTCGACACCGCGGGGGGTGCGCAGGAGGTGGGATTGCTATGCGTCGTACGCGCGCATTGCGTGGCAGGCGTGGCACTTTCTCGACACCGCAGGGGATGCTGATTGATTGCGTACAAGTGTAATGTTAGTATGTCGGGATCCTCGGTAACTTCACTGACAATCTTGACTTATTGGGCTGCCCCCCAAAGCCTCCAAGACGGCCCGGGAGGCGCCCAAGAGGGCTCTAGGACGGTTTTCGGGGATACATTAAGCCATGTTGGGCATGCATGTCCCGAACAACGCGCTCTTGGCCATTGGAAAAGTCACGCGGGGAACCCCCAGCAGCGCCCAGGACCGCCCAGAATTTCGGGCGGTGGGCTCCTTTAAGAATATGATCAGTAAGCACTTCATGCAGAGAGCTCGCAGGGACTCGAAGACACTCCAGCTCGTGCCTCAGGGCACCGTGGTGGATGCATATGTTTTGTAGTTTTGTGTAGACATATGTGTGGTCAGTTGTGTGTATATGTATAAGTACATATACCGTAAGGAGGGCATGCTGGATTTCATCCCCTACCCCCCCCCCAAGACAACTTCGGCGAATCGGTGAATGTTCCAATGATTTGTTGCATCCACCCGCACTGCGGCCAGCGTGCCTTTGGGGGAAGAACTGCATCATTGTGTTCAGCACCCACCCTCCCCCCGCGGAGGCACAACATCACGGAAAACAGCTGTCCTGAACATACACTTTCTGCGCCCACTCCACGCCGTCACCGACCGCTGATTGCTTGAGGTATCGTCACTGGGTGCCCCTACGGAATCAGGAGGAACCATGGGGAATCGTTATTAGGTGGCACTGCCCCCATGGCCTGCCTTTGGCCTGCCAATGGCCCACTCATGGCCTGCCCGTGGCCTGCCCATGGCCTGCCCATGGCCTGCCCGTGGCCTATCCATGGCCTGTCCATGGCCTGTCCATGGCCTACCCATGACACGTACGGATCTGCCCAACAGTTTTGGGATCATCTTGTTGATGCTGCTTGCCGCGCCAGCCCTGCTGGCCGCGCGGCACTGCCAGCCTCGCGGCACACGATTATCGGCTTTCTTATAACGTTTGGCTACATGTTAACGTTCAGAGTGCAAGTGGGCCCACTTAGTTTTGTCGCATCAGGTTTTCGGGGTGACACGTGTCATGTGTTCGAGGTTGTGTCGCCCTGCCCTGTATGACCCAATATCGATATTCAGAATGCAGGTGCAACGATGCATTTTTGCTCGCCAGGTTTTCGGGGTGACGCGTATCACCCATTGTTTTCTTGTAATGTATGATCGCGCGCTGGCTCTCAGCATACACACCAACCAAATGGTGTTTTGCAGAAGGTGTTCGGGGTGACACGTGTCACCCCTGCGCCCTCCACTACATTGCCCTAGCTTTACGTATCGAAAACAAGTACCACAAGGTTTTTCTCACTAGATTTTCGGGCTGACACGTGACACTCTTGTGCTTCCTTACAATGTATGACCCAGTGCCGACGCTCAGAGTGCAAATGCCACAGCTACTCCTGTTACACAGTGCTCGTGGTGGCACGTGCCATTTCTTGTTCTCCACGGCAGTGTATGACGTCATGTGAATGCTCATACCAGCAGTAGAACGAGTCTTTTGTCCCAAGCGGTTGTCGGGTTGAGACGTGTCACCCTTGTGTTTGCTTATCATGTGTGACCCAATGTTGACGCTCAGAACGCACGTGGCGCAATCATGTCTGCTCATACGGTCTTCTTGGAGACACATGTGACACATATGCACTCTTACAGTGTATGATCCACTGCTCGCGCTCAGAACACAAGGGGAGCCGTTGGTGTTCATAATATTGCTCTCGGCATGGCACATGCCCGTCCATGTTCTTTCGTGCAGTGTATGACCCCACGTAGACCCTCAGACAGCACGCTGCTTTCTCTCACATGGTTTTCGGAACTACACGTGTTAGTTTGTGCTTCCCTGCGAAGTATGATGTCACGTTGACTACCAGACCATGTGAGGAGCGAGTTTCTTATACTCACACTGTTTTCGGGCTGACAGCTGTTGCCATTGTTTTGTCTTACAACGTATGGTCCCATATTGGCGCCAAACTTGCAAGTGGCAAGTAGATCCATTGCTTTTTATCGCACGATTTTCGGGATGGCATCTGTCACCCCTGTGCGTTCTAACAATGTATGAATGAACCACCGTTGACGCCCAGGCTGCAAGCGGAACAAGTTTCGTTTGTCCTAAGATTGGTTTCGGGGTGGCACGTGTAACCCCATTTCTGCCACCGTGTAAGGCCCCGTCCTGATACCCAGGATACAAGGGGGCTAATTGAGTTGTTCTCGCGCGCCTTTCGGGATGCAACATGCCACCCTTGCGCGTTCTCGCAGTGTATGACCCCACGTCGACGCTGAGACTACAAGTGGAACACTTGATTTTGTTTACACGGTTGTCGAAGTGACGCGTGTAATTTCCGGTGTCTTGCAATGCATGGCCCCATGTTGATGGCCGAGGATGCCAGCGCAACAGTTTCTTTCCTCACGCGGTGTTCAGGGTGTTTCTTTACCATGGGTGACAGCATTTCGACGCTCAGAATATACGTGAATCGACGGTATATTGTCTCACACGGTTTTCGTTGTGATGTGTGTCACCCTTGTGTTTTCGTACCGCGTATGGCCGCATGTTGTGCAAGTTCTTCGGGTATAAGTCGAATGCTTGTTTGTTCTCACAGTGTTTTCGGGGCGACGCGTGACACCCTTGTGCTGTCTGAAAATGCATAGCCCCATGTTAACGTTCAGAATGCAAAGTGGTGGAATAGGTGTTTCCCACACCGCCCTCGGGTCGGTACGTGTCACCCTTGGGTTTCTCATTTTGCAGCAGATGATCCACTGCTGATGTTCAGAACGCATGTGAAACGATTGGTTTTTCCATTATGGTTGCCGGGGTGACACATGTCACAGTTGTGCTTTCTGTCAATGTATGACCCCACGCTAACAGTCGGAGTCCAAGTGGACTAGTTGGTTTCTTCTCACACGGTTCTCGGGGCGACACGGTCACCTCTGTGGCCCCTAACAATAGAACGACCATTTGACGGTCAGAATGCAAGTGGCAAAGGTTTTGTTTTACAGTTTTCAGGGTTACACATGTCGCCCGTGTGTCTTCCTTACAACGCATGACCCCATGTTGGCGTTCAGCATACACTTCACACGGTGTATTGGTTGCGCGTGTCACCCTTGCATCTTTTAACCATGTGTAACCTCAGTTCGGGGTTCAAAATGTACGTGGACCAGTTGGTGCTTCTAATTTTCAAACACGTTTTTCGAGGTGGCACGTGCCCCCCTGTGTGTTTTCTTATAAAGTATGGCCCCATGTGTCAGTTAAGTTGTTGCCGTTTTCGTCTTGTCATCGTCAGTATCATTTGTGCTTCCTTCTTTTTCCATCATATATCCTCTTCCTCATCCTATGCTTAGTTCTCGCCTAACTCTGAGAACCCTTCCCCTTCCTCCTCAGCTGTTTTTGCGGAGGCTTCTCCGTGAAAGGTTTTTCAAAGCAGATCGAATCATTTTCAATGCATTTTCTTGGGGCCTCTCGGGGCTTCATCGGGCCACCTTGCTGCGAACCGCGGTCTCCCTCAACGACCGGGTCATCATTTTAGGTGCTTCGGGAGGCGTCTTGGGGCCATGCTGGGTTGTCAGGGGGCTCTTTGTTAGCATTTTTGGGGCCCTGTCGGGCTGTCTTGGGGCTCTTCGACTGTGTGCAAGCTCTGTTGAGTTGCTCGGGGATAACTCTCGGAGCCTCTTGACCAGTCTCAAACGCCCGGAAGACCGACGAACCGAGTATCAAAACACCACACGACAACCAGTGGGAAACAAATGTTCTCTGTGTTTGGAGGGCCTCTTGGGGGTATTCTCTAAGCCGTCTTCCGGCGTTTGGTGGGTATCTGGGGCTGCTTGGGGCTTTCGCGGGGCCGCTCGGCCACCCTCCTGACCGTCCTCGGCCTTGGTATCGCTCGGACGTGTGCACTTTTTCTCGGCGGGGATTATTGAGGAGCATCCTGGATCATCCTGCGAAAAAAAAAAAAAAAACCATGCACGAAACCGACAAAAAGCACAGGGAGTGGACGTCCGAGCGATGGCCAGGGGCCCCTCCTCGAGGGCCCGCAGGGAGGTCCGAGAGGCCCAGAAGACTCGGGGAACGCCCTGCAGGGTCGGATGTGTGCCAGGGGGGGGGGGGGGCCGAGGTCCGAGTGCGCTCCGAGTGTGTTCGGTCTGGGGTCCCCGGCCTTCATATGTGCATATGTCTATATATATATATATACTAGAACCATCGCGCGCGCTTCGCGCGCGCTCAAGTTCTAGCCAGGATCCTCACCATCGTCATCATCGCAATCATCACCATCGTAGTCATCGTCATGGTCGTGTTCACCATTACCATCACCAGCACAACCATCATCATCACCACCATCATCGTCAGCATCGTCAGCACCATCGTCATCATCGTCGTCGTCATCGTTGTCCTCACTATCATCGTCGTCGTCATCATCATCAGCATCATCATCGTCAGCATCAGCATCAGCATCATCATCATCATCATCATCATCTTCGTCGGCGCCGTCGTTGTGCTCGTCATCCTCATCATCAGCGTCGTCGCCGTCATCATCATCGGTCTACTCCAGTCCCCTCCCCCTCCTCCTCATTTCCGTTCTATCTCTCCCCATCATCCTATCCTCTTGCTCCTCCTCCTCCTCTTTCTTCTCCTCGATGCCGTCTCCCTGAAGTGGATCCCTGTTCATTCACCTCCTCCTCCTCCTCCCTGTCCTCCCCGCTCTCTTCAATCTGTCCCTCCTTGTGTTCCTTCACCTCCTTCACCTCCTTCCTCCCCCCAGAACTCCACGAACGGTGCCAGGGACAGAAAAGCACGGCGTCCCTCCGCCTATCGCACACCTTTCACACGGCTCTGTTGGGAGAATTCGCCCAGCGTCTCCCCGCGTATTTCGACTCGCTCCGCACACAGCTTGTGCCCCGAAGGAAGCTGTTCCGACGGCCCCGGAAACAAGGGTCGCATCCTGCCGCCCCGCCCATGTCGGCACACCCCTGACATGGATCGTGAAGTAGGGGCGTCTTGGAGGCCTCTCAGGACGTGATTCCCAATGGTCTCTTGAAGTCTCTGCAAGGCCTCTTGGGGGCCTCTCGGCGTCTCTTGGGTGCCGCGGGAGCTGCTGGGGGCTTCTTGGGAGCGTCCTTTGGGGGACCGTCTTGGGGCTCCCTGCGCCGGCGACGCAGGGAATGAAACCTGGGATCGCTATTGACATGATGGCCGCGCACGGCAATGAGGACAGAGACCTGGTCCTCGAACCGACGACGACAGCGACTGCGATGGCGACGGCGACGACGACGACGACGACGACGACGGCGACGATGACGACGACGACGAAGACGATGACGACGACGACGACGCATATGAAAGTGTCCGAAATCGCATGGGGCTCGTTTCGGTGCCTGCTCGGGGGCTCTTGGGGGCCTCCCGGGGGGCTCTTGGGGGCCTTTGGGAGCCTCTAGTGGTTTCTGGGGATGCTCTTGGGGCCGAGGGCCCGTAAAGTGCGCTCGGATCCCGCGTCTGGGCCCCTTCTTGGAGCCGTGTTGGGACTCTCTTGGGCCGTCTTCGAGGCCTCTTAAGCGGTCCCGGGGCGCTCTTGGGCCGTCTTGGGGCCGTCTTGGTGGCCTCTTGGGCCGTCTTGGGGCGATCTTGGGTGCCTCTTGGCCGTCTTGGAGCGCCAGGGAGCCCAAAAGGAGAGAAAGCCAAAAACATCGAAAAACACAATGGAAAATCAACGATTCGAGCCTCTTGGGGCCCTCTTGGAGAGCCTCTTGGAGGCCTCTTGGGGCGTCTTGGAGGCCCCTTGGGCCGTCTTGGGACCATCTTGGGCGTCTTGGAGCGATCTGGGACCGCCTCGGGGCCCTCTTGGACCATCCTGGGGGCCTCCTGGGGCCGTCTTGGAGGCCTCTTGGGTCGTCTGGAGGCTCCTTGGAGGCTCCTTGGAGGCCCCGGGGAGGGGGTATTAAAAAGCGTTCCCCGATGGTTGCGGAGTGGGCGGCCCCGCCGGGGGGGGGGGGCCTATTTGTTTATATTATATATATATATATTATATAATATATATATATATATATATATATATATAATGTGTGTTGGCGTGTGTCGGATTTCGTGTCCTCGTCTTTTATCAGACGCGCAGATGCGTATTCTTCAGGCTCTCAAGCGATGTTGGCGTCTCGGGGGCAGTCTTGGGAGGCCCCGGGTGCCAATTGGGGCGGGCCTGGGGTCTCTTGGGGGCAGACTGGAGGCTGTCCTGAGCTATGCTGGACTCTTGTGCCATCTCGGAGGCTACCTAGCTGGGGCCACCTTGGAGCCACCTTGGGCCCAAAATTACACCCAGACGCATCTTGAAATCCTGATTCAAACCTCTGGGGCGGGAGTCGGGGGAGGGGTACCCCCTGGAGGGGAAGAAGGGGGTTTGAAGAACGACCTCGCTGAGCCACCTGCGCCCAGAGGGCTGGTGGGATTTGACCGCCCCTGCACCTTCTGGAGCTGCCGTTTTCAACGCCAGTCTTTCCCTGAATAGCGACTCTTGTGAAGGGCTCGAACTGCGTTTAAGAAGCCCGTTTCTGAAACAGAGAGTGTGAGAAATCTACCCTCGGAGTGACGTACAGTGTCCGCGTGCCGTGCCGTGCCGCGCCTAGGTTCAAGAATGCGGAAAAATGTGCCATGCCGTGCCGTGCCTAGGTAGTAGAAAATGCGAACCATGCGTCTTGTCGTGCTTGCGTGCTTGCGTGCCCTGCTTAGGATCTACAATGCGGAGCATCTGCCGTGCCGTGATGTGCCTAGACTATGGACCGCGAGTAAATGTGCCGTGGCGTGCCATGTCCGCGCTCCGCGCCGCGCGTGCACAAAACGTGCCGCGCCCTGCCGTGCCGCGCCTGGGTTCTAGGATGCGAGGAGTGGTGCTTTGCCGTTCGCGCGTGCCGTGCCGTGCCCAGGCTCCAGAAGGCGAAGCATGTGCTGTGCCGCGCTGAGGTTCTAGCGTGCGAGAACAAATGTGCTGCCGGGTGCCGCGCAGAAGTTCCGGGGCCGTGCCGTGCCCACGTGCCGCGTCGTGCCGTGCCGTGGCCTCGTTGTAGCACGCAAGAGGTGTGCCGTGCCGTGCCGTGCCAAGGCTGCAGGATGGACAAATCAGCAGTGCGGTACTCGCGCGCCGTGCCGTGAGGTGCCGTGCCCGGTTGCTTGCGGCATCGGCCACGCGTACCAATCACGTCCCGTTTGGTGTGAGTTCGCCACGTGTGTTCTCCTGCAGCGTTGGAGTTTAGGTCTTTCTTATCGTTGCCCGATGTTTCAGCTCCTCGAGCAGTGCTTGCACGTAGAGGCGATTCCGGTAACCAGAGGAATCGGATTGGTGTGCCGAGGTATCGCTGTTTGCCCAGCTTGTGCCCGCCCGTGGGCGCCTCAAGGGCGTCCCTTGTCGGAGCGGGTGTGCGGAGGTTTCGGTTTGGCGCCAGCCTGTGGCCGCCAGGTGGGCGCCTCGCTCGCCGAGTGGGTGTGCCGAGGTTCCGCCCAGCGCCCGCTCGTGACCGCCTCGTGGGCTACCGCCTCGTTGGCTTCTCGTTTGAACCACGTAGGTTGCACCAGGGATTTCGCCACATAGCTTACACCACCAAGCTTACACCTCACGAGTCGCAAACCACGTAGTTTGCGCCACATTGCCTACACCAAGATATTTTTGCACCGCTCACCTGGCACCGCACTGCTTACACCATGTAGCTTGAACTGCGTATCCTCCACCACGTAGCTTACACCAGATGGCCTGTACCACAAAGCTTGCACCGCGTAGCTTGCACATCATGGGCACGTAGCTTGCACCATTGAGATTGCACAACATAGCTTACACCACACAGCTTACACACACACTCACCTTGGAATATTGTAATGCGTGGGGCCAGCGCAAGCAAACTGAAATGTCGAGAACCGTTTGATCAGTTTCCAGTTTTGTTCTTGCCAGAACGCGATTCGAAAGTGGCGAGGAAGCGCTCTGAACGTTTCGGATCACAGCGAAGGCTGACTTCAAGAAGAAGACTGAAGCGCTGAAGAGGACGCTCCGGAGCTTCAAGGATAAGCAGAAGGAACTTGATTTCGCAAAGAAAGAAGCCACACTCGCCATGAAGGACCTGCGCAAGGAGGCAGAGAAGCGCCGCAAGGTCATTCTGGACAGGAAGAGGGCGAAGGAGGACGAGCGTCTGGCCAAGATTGAGGCCCATCGCGCGGCCAAGGAGGCGATGATCAAGAAGGCGCAGATGCTTATGGGGGCGAAGGCCAATTCAGAGATGTCGGGCATGCTGGGCGAAGTCACTCTGGGCATCATGGTTGAGGTAATGATGGCCCTCCCGAAGGCCACAGAGAATCCCCTTTTTATGAAACGCATCAACAAGGCCAAGATAGAAATCGCCAACACCGTCCAGGACTTCCTGAACATCACCCGCCGCAAGACTGCAAAGTTCGCTCTGGCGAGCGGCAGGGCTTCCGACGTGGAGCTGTCCTTCTTAATGACGCGATACTTCCACGAGGCGTCTTTCCGCGTCAAGTCCATGCACGCGGACGCGCAGAAGCTCGCCAGGGACCTCAACGTCGTCATGCCGAGGGAGCTGCGTCAGGCCTTCATGCCCATCATCAAACAGCTCCGCGAGCAGGCGGTCCCGCTGCGCGTGAATGCAAGCGCGCTGGCGGCCGCGTCCCAGGCAGACGCGTGCAACGAGATCTCTGGTCTTATGTCCAACATTACAGACTACAACACAAAGCTTGCGACCATGCACACCTCCCTGCATAATATCTGGCAGATGTCCGAGCTGATGCTGCCGCACATGAGCAAGATCTACCCCATGACGCCTGAGACGATTGACCTCGTCAAGGACTTCATGTCGCTCGCGACAACTCAGTGTGCCGGTCTGCAGGAATCCGCGGATGAGATTGTGACCCAGGTCGGCCCAGTCATCAGTGAGCGCATGCAGTGCACGTGGAGTGCGGCAAAGCCGCGTTTTGGCCTAGGTCTGGCCTTTGTGTTGGCGGCGCTGGTCGCCCACTTCTTTGCCTGAGGCTGGGCGGGGGCTTCAGCGGCATAATTTTGACAGCTGTCACTCAGCAGCGTGGGCGCCTCCTCATCCGCCTCCTCCTCTACCCGATCGTCCTGCTCATCTCCTGGTCTTGCTTCTGCCACTGCTCCTGCGACTGACCGTGATTCAGGTCATGCTGACCCTGCTGCTGTCGCTGCCAGTGCGCTGATGCCCCCCTCTGCTGCTCCTCCTGCCGCTCCTGCTGCTGCCCCTCCGTCCCTCCGTCAAGACCAAGATGTTCGAGGAACGAATGATGGCATAAACCTAAACGTGCGCACATACCTGAGGTATGCCATGCGCAGGCGCTCAGGGTCCCCGCGGCTCCATCGAACGTTTCTCTTCGTCATCCTCCGGCCGCGGCTGGGGACGCCGCTGCGGGCTGCCAGGTTGCGGCTGCTGCTTCTGCGATTTGTGCAATTGCTCTTGGGCCTCGTTCCTTTCCCCCCCCTTCCCTGTATCCTCTTGCCCCTTCTCCCCCAGCGTCCTTGCCCTCCTCATCCTTCTCGCGCTCCTGGTCCTCATTATCTGCTGCGGCTGCTCTGGAGTGGAATTGAAAACCAGGGGACCAAGGAAGACAGGCGGCAACGGATATGCAGAGGAGGGAGAGAAGGAGGAGGACGATCATCACATGATATTTCACGTGTGGGTGCCAAGGGGGACGAGGTGGACGTACGTACACACCCGTATGTGTATCCACACATACATATCGGCGTGCATATCTGTATACATCTACACGGCGGGATATCCACCCAAATTATTCAGGCGACTCACGCGAACATCATTAACATGCGTAATATAGAATGGCGACCGAAGAACAGACTTAAGTTACCCCACCTCTTTTCTGTTTTCTTTCTTTCTCTCTCTCTCTCTCTATCTCTGTCTCGCCTCGCTCTTTCTCTCTCTCTCTCTGTCTCTCGTTATGTGTTTACGAACCATCCTGTGTGGCTCCTCGCTTTCAAGAGACAGCGCCCCGCGTTCCTTCCTCCTTCCTTCCTCCTCCTCCCCCTCCTCCCTCCTCCCTGCGTGCCCCTGACCTCCGCGTGTCCATGTCGGCACACCCCTCACCTGTTTCGTGGCCCCATAGGGAGCTCCACCGAAGGCCCCAGTGGCAACGTCAACATGCGTCCTCCCCGCCCACCACATGGCTGTTTCGGCACACCCCTCACACGGTTCGTGGCCCCATAGGGATCTCCACGGCAGCGTCCACATGCGCCCACCCCGCCCACCGCATGCCCATGTCGGCACACTCCTCACACGGTTCGTGGCTCCATAGGGATCTCCACCGAATGCCCCAGTGGCAGCGTCCACATGCGCCCACCCCGCCCATCGCATGCCCATGTCCGCACACCCCTCACACGGTTCGTGGCCCCGCCCCGCAGGCAACGTCCACATGCGCCCTCCCCGCCCAACTCATGCTAATTTCGGCTCGCCCTTCACAACGTTCGTGGCCCCATAGGGGTCTCCACCGAAGCCCCAGCCACCGCATGCCCATGTCGGTACACCCCTCACACGGCTCGTTGCCCCATAGGGAGTTCCACCGAAGGCCACAGTGGCACCGTCCACATGCTGCCTCCCCGCCCACCACATGCCTGTTTCGGCACACCCCTCACACGGTTCGTTGCCCCATAGGGATTTCAACGGAAGGCGCCAGTGGCAGAGTCCACATGTGCCCACCCCGCCCACCGCATGCCCATGTCCACACACCCCTCACACGGTTCGTGGCCCCATAGGGATCCACCGAAGGTTCCAGTGGCAGCGTCCACATGCGCCCACCCCGCCCACTGCATGCCCATGTCGGCACACCCTCATCTATTTCGTGGCCCCATAGGGTGCTCTACCGAATGCCCCAATGGCAGCGTCCACATGCTGCCTCCCCGCCCACCACATGCCTGTTTCGGCACACCCCTCACACGGTTCGTGGCCCCATAGGGATCTCCACCGAAGGCCCCAGCGGCAGCGTCCGCATGCGCCCACCACGCCCGCCGCATGCAAATTTCTGCACGCCCCTCACAGGGTTCGTGGCCCCGGAGGGAGCTGGGCCGAAGGCCCCGGGTCGCCAGCAGGTTTTAGGAAACAGCTGGAGCAGTTGGCGGCGCGCACGTGGCGGTGCAGAAGGGAGGCGAAGGCCTTCGCCAGGAAGCTAGGCTTCAGAGAGTTTATCTGCGAGGCCGGACTGGGGGAGCTGGCCTGCCCGAGCAGCGCCTTCTCTCGATTGTCCAACCGTTTTGCCTCGCGCCGCGGGCGACCCGCGCGCGTCGCTGGAATCCTCTCGGGGCGACTGCTGCGCTCTGCCCAGCGCCTCGCTCGCCCGTCGTCGCTCTGCCCAGTGGCCGGAGCCTTGCCCGCTATCAGCCAGCCAGCCAGTCCTTTTTGCTCCGCGCAGCGGGCGACCCGCGCGCATCGTCGGGACCCCTTCGGGGCGACCGGCGCGCGTCGCGGGGCTCTGCGCCGCGCTACGCCCGCAGCCTTGGACTTTGGAGCGCGCGGGCAAAGAGGGAGAAAAAGAAAGGAAGGCCAATTTTGGACGGTCTTGCCTTCTTCAAGCCCCCCCATCGAGCAGATCACGGACAGAGGAAAAAGCGCCGAAGGCCTTATAGGAAGCTCCGCCGAAGGCCCCAGTGGCAGCGCCCGCGTGCCGCCGCTGCCCCACTTCGGCACACCCCTCACACGGTTCGTGCCCCCAGAAGGAGCTTCACCGAAGACGATACTCACTACCGCGGTACTCACGGCTGCGCACGGTTGGGTCCTTCGCCAGGCCAGGGTTCCCAACCATCCTGTGGCGTTGGGTCCTCGTTTCGAAGAGACAGTCCCCGCGTCTCCTCCTCCTCCTCCTCCTCCTCCTCCTCCTCCGCCTCCTCCTCTTCCTCCTCCTCCTCCTCTTCCTCCTCCTCCTCCTCCTCCTCTTTTTCTCCTCCTCTCCTCCCCCCTCCTCCTTTGGCGCGCCCCGCGCGCGTTTCGTGGCCCCGTAGGGAGCTCCACCGAAGGCCCCAGTGGCTGCGTTCGCATGCCGCCCCCCCCCACCCCCCGCGTTGGCACATCCCTCACCTGTTTCGTGGCCCCGTAGGGAACTCGGGAACTCCACCGAAGGGTTCAGTGGCTGCGTTCACGCGCCGCCCCCTCTCATTTTGGCACACCCCTCAAGCGTTTCATGGACCCCATAGGAGCTACACTTAAGGACCCAGTGGCTGCGTTCGCATGCCGCCCCCCCCCCCCCCACTTTGGCCGGACCCGTGGGGAGCCCCACCGAAAGCCCCAGCGGCTGACTTCGCATGCCGCCACCCCTTCACTTAGGCGTACCCCTCACACGTTTCGTGGCCACTTCGGGAATCCCACCGAAGGCACCAGTGGTTGCGTTCGCATGCCGCCACCTCCTCCCCACTTTGGCATACCAGCCACACGTGACGTGGCCCCATGGGGAGCTCCACCAGAGGCCCCAGTGGCTGCGTTCGCATGTTTCCCCCACTTTGGCACACCACTCACACGCTCCGTGGCCCCATCAGGAACTCCACCGGAGGCCCTTGTGGCTGCGTTCGCATGCCCCCCCCCTCACTTTGGCACACCTCCCACACGGTTCGTGGCCCCGTTGGAAGCTGCACCGGAGGCCCCAGTGGTTGCGTTCGCATGCCGCCAACCCTTCACTTAGACGCACGACGCACCTCGCATGCGGCCACGTTGGAAGCTGCACCGGAGGCCCCAGTGGTTGCGTTTGCATGTCGCCACCCCCCTCATTTTGGCGCACCCCTCACACGTTACGTGGCCCCATAAGGAGCTCCACCGAAGGCCCCATTGGCTGCGTTCGAACGCTTCCCCCCTCACTTTGGTACACCATCCACACGATTTCGTGGCCCCAGGAGCTCCACCGAAGACCCCAGTCGCTGCGTTCGCATGTTTGGTGTACCCCTCGTACGCTTCGTCGCCCCGAAGGGAGCTCCACCGAAGGCCCCACAGGCTGCGTTCGCATGCCCCCCCCCTTCACTTTGGCGCACCCGTCACACGTTACGCGGCCCCGTGGGGAGCCCCACCGAAGGCCCCAGTGGTTGCGTTCGCATGTCGCCACCCCCGTCACTTGGGCATACCCCTCACACGGGGCGTGGTCCCATGGGGAGCTCCACCGAAGGCCCCAGTCGCTGCGTTCGCACGTCGGCACACCCCTCATACGCTTCGTCGCCCCGTAGGGAGCTTCACCGAAAGCTCCAGTGGCTGCGTTGGCATGCCACCCCCCTTCACTTTGTCACACCCCTCACACGTTTCGTGGCCCCCATAGGGAACTCCGCCGAATCCCCCAGTGGCTGCGCAAGCGCGCTGTGCCCGCATGTTTTCTGTCGCTTCTCCTGGTGCCTGTCAGCCGAAACGGGTTGCATCAGCATGTGCGCAACCCGTTTCGTCTGACCTCCGTGCCCCCTGCTGGCGACCGCCAGCGCTAGCACAGCGGCCCCGCCTGATGTCGGCTCTCCCTTCACGGTTTTCGTGGCCCCGTAGTGAATTCCAGCGAAAGCGTTATTTGGAAACGGTGGTAGTCCCAAGCGCATCTGGCTGGGTCTTTCGCCAGGATGATGTGTGTGTGTGTGTGTTTAAGCGTATATGGTTTCAGTGTTTTTTGTTTCTCTCTCTCTCTCTCTCTCTTGTTCTCGCCCCCATAACTGCATACTCATATATATATATATATATATATATATAGGTGTATCGATGTATGTGGTGCGCTCTCTCTCTCTCTCTCGCTCTTTCTTTCTGTCTGCCTGTCTGTCTGTCTGTTTGGTTGTTTCCCTCTGTCTCTCTCTCTCTCTCTCTCTCTCCCTCACACTCGCTGTCCCCGCACTCTCCGTTTCTGGTTTCTGTATATTTACACGTCTATACACACATCTCTTTCTCTACCTCTTTGCTCCTTTGTCCTTTTTGACGCTCTCTCCTTGTTTCTCCTTTCCTATTCCTATTCGCCCATCTTGACAATGAGACTGCATATTCACCTTTGGAGTTGGCGGCGTGTTTCCCATTGGCGGAGGTAGGAATTGTCCTGGCATCGCTCGGACGTGTGCATTTTTTCGTCGAGGACCATCCAGGGCCATCCTGGACCATCGAGCAAAAAACACACACGAAACCCAAACATGCACGGGAAATGGACGTCCGAGCGATGGCGAGTTGGGCCCGCGAGGTATACCGTGAGAGGTGCAACCCAGAGCGCGACGAGACCGCACCGTCTGATTCGCAGGGGCAGACCCAGATTGCTGCGATAGCCATCACACCTCAGGGACTTCTGAGAGGAAGGAGGGTGTTTGACGTGGTGGTGGCGCGATTCGACTGGGGACGAGAGCGGGAACGGCTGGAGCCGGGTTGGCCCTCGGGGCGCGCATGGGTGTTTGAGCGAATGATTCCCGGCCTTGGATGTTATGGCGTCAATATCGCAAAGTGGATTTCGTTCGGAAAACAATAGGATGGGCCCGCAGTGTCCTGCAGAATTTCGTTCCGGATTTCGACGTTAATTTCGTGCGGTGTTTCCTTTTCCGGCCAGGAATGAAGACTGAAAAAATCCACATGACATTCATTTCGTTTTTCGCTCGCCCTTTCGTGGTTTTGCCGTTTTGCTCTGGCAGGAGTCCATGCGACAATCCGCTGCAGCGCGTCTGCAGGGTCGGTTCAGTGCTGGATGGTCTGTGGCATCGGGTTGGGCACTGCGACCTTCTTATGAGGAGCGAGGCGTTGGGCGGGGGAGGGGGAGGCGCGAAGTGCGGGCTGGTGCCTGAGGGGCCCACGGAGCGGCGGCGGCGGCGTGGTGCGGCACCCAGGGCCACTTGGGGGCGCGAAGGTGTGGGAGATCCCTATCCCTGTGATTGGCATCAGCTCATCCCGATGCCGATCTCGAGCATTCCTCAGATTCTGAGGGCGCATCCCTTCGATTGCCATCGCTGCGTGGCCTGTCAAAGGGATAAGTTCGACGCGTGTGACAAGGCGCCACGCGGCGGTTGCGGCGGCCACGGGTGGAACGCAGTGCCAGTGGGGAGCGCGAAGAGCGGGGAGTGCCCCGAGGGCCCCACGCGACGGCGTCGGCGACGACAAAGTGCGGGGCGCAGATCCGGTCCCTGAGGAACCGCGCAAGAGCCCTGTAGTGCACGCATTGCCGGGGGACTTCAGAGGTATTTATGATCGTCGGCCCATCCACTTTCGCAGCGCTTTCGAACCCCAGTCGCCTGGAACAAGACAACAACAACAACAACAACAACAACAACAACAACAATCATTTAAGACTGGGGACACTCCGTTCTCACCAGTGCCAGGGTTTTCATAGGAGGCGGGCAATACCCCCACTTTGCGGGGGGGCCGGCTCAAGCTCTACCACATTTCCAAACGACTCTTCGCCACCACCCACACCCAGCTTCCCGCCCTATGACGTTCGGACACTTCACTTCGTGGCCTGCGGACGACCGTGGCTACTACACTGGCGCGTGGCTACTACACTGGCGGATTGTGGCCCCTGGCAGGCGCGCGAACGCCGTTGAAAGAGCTTGCGAAAACAGCTCGCGCGAGCTCTATAACATAAATGTTGAAAAACCATTGGTTTTTAAGGATTCGGACAGCGCGCGCGGGTAGAAATTTTGAAAATTCGTACAGATGTTTTTCGAGAACCTACGGTGCGATTCGTATGATTTTATGTTGCGCGGTGCTAAAATTCCTAAGAAACCCAATGATTTTTGAAGATTTCGGCGTGCGCGCGCGAAGAAAAAACGAATGTGTCCCACATGGTATTATTTGACAGGGATGATGGCCCTGGCAGGCGCGCAACCGTTGTTGCAGAAGTTCGAAGCACGTGAAAAAGTTGCTCGCAAGAGCCCGTTTGACAGAAATGTTGAAAAAGTATTGGGTTTCCTAAGAAATCCGCAAGAGCGCGCGGGGTGAATTTTTGAAACCCTTTTTTTGAAAAACCATTGGGTTTTTCATGTTTTTATCTGAAAATCGCTACGAAGACTAAGGTTTTGGAAGGATTTCGTCTTGCGCGCGCGAATGTCCACTTTACCTTATTTTTTGCAAGGGATTCTTGAAGTTTGGATATGTTAGAACAAGAAATGACATTTTATAGTGTTGTTTGCAAGGGAAAGCGGGGGACAACAAAACAACCGGATCTGGACCACATCGTTTTGCCTGAGGCGTCCTCACGAAAATGATGAAAATGTGGCTGCGGCCTAGGCGCGGCGGGGGGGCCGCGCACCAGGGGCCCCAACAATAATTATTCTTTAGAAGTAATAATTTTCAACAACAACAACAACAATTACTAGCACGTGGGGACACACCGTTCTCACCAGTGCCAGGGTTTTCATAGGAGGCGGGCAATACCCCCACTTTGTGGGGGGGCCGGTTCAAGCTCTACCAAATTTCCAAACGACTCTTCGCCACCACCCACACCCAGCTTCCCGCCCTATGACGTTCGGACACTTCACTTCGTGGCATGCGGACGACCGTGGCTACTATTCAGGGCCCCGCGGCCGACGACGACGGCGTGCGCGCGCGAAGAAAAAACGAATATGTCCCGCATGGTATTATTTGACAGGGATGATGGCCCTGGCAGGTGCGCAACCGTTGTTGCAGAAGTTCGAAAAAGTTGCTCGCAAAAGCCCGTTTGACAGAAATGATTAAAAAGTGTTGGATTTCCTACGAATCCGCAAGAGCGCGCGGGATGAAATTTTGTCATTTTTTTTTGAAAAACCATTGGTTTTTTGATGTTTTTTTATTAAAATCGCTACGAAAACCAAGGTTTTGGAAGGATTTCGTTTTCCGCGCGCGAATGTCCACTTTACCTCATTTTTTGCAAGGGATTCTTGAAGTTTGGTTATATTAGAACAAGAAATGTCCACTTTAGCTATTTTTTGCAAGGGAAAACCGTTCATAACAACACAACCGGATCCGGACCAACCCGTTTTGCCTGAGACTTCCTCACGAAAATGATGAAAATGAGGCTGCGGCCTAGGCGCGGCGGGGGGGTCGCGCACCAGGGGCCCCAACAATAATTATTCTTAAGAAGAAATAATGTTCAACAACAACAACAACAACAACAACAACAACAACAACAACAACAACAGCAGCAGCAGCAGCAACAACAACAGCAACAACAGCAACAACAACAACAAAAACGCCTTCGCACATCCGCACGGAATGCTGCGGCCATTGCTGACCCGCGCGGGCCCTCGGAACCACGTAGTTATGTTGGTTTTTAACTCTGCCGTCGTCGTCGACGCCAACGTCCTATGGCATAGTCGACGTTGTCGCCTCTGCCGTCGTCGACGTCGTCGCCGCAGCCTTTTTTCGTAGTCGCTCCTGCGTGGCCCCCTGAGCAGGTTGCTCAACTAGCTGCTGGCGGTGCGCCGTCAGCTTCTTGCTTACCTCCAGGAACCCCTCGGTCTTCCAAAACGAGCACGGAGCATTGGAAGTGCGTGTCCACCCGCATGTTGAGGAGATTCGGTTGCCAAGATCTCGGCGCTCTGTCCTGCCGTCGCCGTCGACGTCGCCGCCGTTGACGCAGTCCACGTCGTCATCTCTGACGTCGCCGTCGTCCCTGTCGTCGTCGTCGTCGTCGTCGTCGTCGTCGTCGTCGCCGTCTTCGCTGACGTTTCTGTTGGCTTTGTCTGCCCGAGCGATGCGCGGCCGCCTCGCGCGCGGGCCCCCCCGCGGCTGCCACCCCGGGCGGGCCGCCGGCGCCGCCGCCCCGGCGGCGGGGCGCCTCCCGCCCGGGGCCTGCGGGGGCCCGTGGAGGCCCGCCCCCGGCCCGCAGTCGGGGGCCATCGACCCCGACCTTCCAGAGAGCTATGTTTTAGCACGGGAGGCCTAAAAGCCTAAAAAACGGAGCGAAGCTGCCCAAAACCAAGACGTAGAATAGCCCTATAGGATAAGTTTTTAGGTCGGGTGCTATTTTGTTAGCCCTCCTGGAAGGTCAGGGGAGAGGGGGGGCAGAGCTCGGGCCGAGGTGCAACAGCGGGGGCCCGTCTCGGGGAGGGCACAGTCGGGGCCCTGAAGAAGGAACCCTTTGCGTTGGGGAGGGGCTCCGTGTTCCTTAGAGTGTTTCACCGCGCGCCCCAGGTTTTCCTCACGCTTTTGATCGGAGGTCGAAGGTGAACTTATGGAAAAAAGGGGCCTCGTTCCGTATTTAGGGTTCCTTGGGTCAACGCCCCGACTGTACTGGTACCCCCGCGCTCGCTCTTCGTGTTTGTCAGATGCTCCTGTGCATCCAGGGGGGGGGGGGGGCGAGGGCCCTTGGATGCTCAGTTTGTTTTTAGGGCAACAAGAAGTAACATAAACATCAAAACTCGGAGGTCCGCGCGAATTTCTCGGATCGGCGCTGGGGCCCCCCGACGGCGCCTCCGGCGCCGCCCCCGGCGCGCTCCGCGCGCCACGGAGGGGGGTCCAGCGCCGATCCGAGAAATCCGCGCGGATCTCAGAGTTTTTCTATTTATGTTACTTTTTGTTCCCCTAGTTTTGGCCGACAGAGGGCCCCATGTCCTTGAGGGATGTTCTTCTGGCCCAGGTCCGACTGCACGGAAGGAGTGGGCACAAAGAGCGGCAGCATCTCCTGATCATCCTGAACAGGGCTCGCTGTGGGTGTCATTCGAGACAGAAGGCCGCCTGCCCATCAGCGGCCGCTGACGGCTCTGGACAGCATTTGTTGTCGGGCATCGTGCCCGCTGTTTCCGTACCCATCTCGGGCGTCCAAACGCAGGGCAGGGGCTCTGGACCCCCTTGGCGCCGAGGAGTGCGAACGCCCATCGGCCCCCGAGATCGCAGGGCAGGGGCCCTGGACCCCCCCTGGCGCCGAGGAGTGCGAACGCCCATCGGCCCCCGAGATCGCAGGGCAGGGGCTCCGGACCCCCCCTGGCGCCGAGGGGTGCGAGCGCCCGTCGGCCCCCGAGGTCCTGGCGCTTCCAGTGCGTCGAGCCGCGGGCGCCTTCGCCGTGCCTCGGGCCACGGGGCCCCCACACGTGTTTCAGGAGGAAGAGAAACACACAGACACAGATAATCCTGGATTCCCCAGAAAAGATGGGAAAAGATGGGGAGTGGGGGGGGAGGCAGGAACCTAGAACATATCGAAAAGTAGGGGGGATATTTCTATTAAAGTGTGTATTTGTTTGTGCGTGTCCTGGGGCCCCTTCAATGTTGGCCTCCCGGATCGAGACACGGCGCAGCAAGACGGGGTCCGGGGCTCCCGCCGGGAGCTCCCGCCAGGTCTCCGCCTGCGCGACCGACGGCGGCTCTCGGGGTCGGCGGCAGGCCTCACTGGGCCGAGGGCAGGGGGGAACGAGCCACGACGTGATCCGCGCGGATTCCTCGGATCGGCGCTGGAGGCCCGCTGGCGCGCTCCGCTCGCCGAGGGGCCCTCGCGCTGGGCCTCGCGGGGGCCCCTCGAGGTTAACGGCCCCGTGGATGCGAGGCCGGCCCCCCGGATAGCTTCACAATAGATTCAATAGCCAAGAGGCGCACCGTGGCCCTGGCGAGGGTTCGCAGCGGTTCTAGCCCCAAGGTTTGCCGCAGTGTGCAAATTTTTACCCTCCCGCAGGAATTCTGAGAACCCTTTTTGGAGGGTCGTGGTCTTTCGGGGACCCCGTGCAGTGGAGACCCACGCCAAGAAACACCCCTCTAGTGGCTCTCCTCCAGGGTGCCCTGGGCTTCTCGGGTTTTTGGTCGGTTCTGCTGTGGGGAGCGTGACGCTCCCACGCCAAAAGTCAAGGGGCGTCCTGGGGTCTCGGGTTTTGGGTTGTTTGTGGAAGGTCTCTTGTGGAGTGGCCTTTACTGTGCTGGGCCAGCCATTCACTGCTTACCAAACCACCCCAACCCAACCCGAAGGGCGTTAGACCCTCCCAAATTTCGTGTTCAGGGGCGTATGGGTTCCATCGTGTTCCCTCAGTGTTCTGGAGTACTACCCCCCACCAGAAATTGACGATCCTGAAGGTGGCTTCGGGTTTGGTTGGGGTCGTTTGGTAGGTAGTCAACCAGGGCACCAGACGCTTGGAAGGGAGGACAAGGAGGACCCAGAAGTGCGATGTTTAGATTTCCGGTGCGCTGCCCCCAGAAGTCCCGGCCCTTTTCCCAGGGCGGGTTTTTCATCCTGCCCGATTTGGACGCCCGAAATGGGTACGGAAAGAGTGGGTACAATACCCAACTGCAGTTCCTGTTCATTTTGAACAGGGTTCGCTGTCCACGCCGCCGCGGCCTGTGTCCATTCAAGACAGGAGGCCGTCTGCCCAACAGCGGCCGCTGTTGGTTTGGGACAACATTTGTTGTTGGGCATTGCACCCATTCTTTCCGTGCCCATTTCGGGCGTCCAAGCCCGAGGGCCCCTAGAGGCGAAACATTGCCCAGCGTTGTCCCGTGGCGAGCGAGGGGGGGAAGTGAGAGGGGGCGGGCCTTCCCAGGAGGCGTGGAAGCTTTCGACGACGCAGGAAGCTTCTCGGACGGCGCGAGGGCTTCTGAGAGAAGTCCCGCCGCCTTCTGAGATGGCCTTCTCCTTCTCACTACAGTCAACGCGCATAGTAAGGACAAACGACTTTTTCAAGGGTACCCTTGGGTCCTTGCCTGCCTCAGCCTCTGCGGCCCGTCCCTAGCAATTTTCGCAGGCCAGTGTCTCAGGTTCCCTGGGGGTTTAGCCGCCTGCCGCCCAGAATACTTCAACTTCGGCCTCAAAGGGTCTTGCGTCCTTACCACGCGTCCTTACTATACGTTTTCACTGTACCCCCACCTCGCTCGCCGCCGAGTTGTCCGTCGTGGTGTTTTCACGAGGCGAGGGGGTCCGGGGAAGGTGGGTCGGATAAGGATCGGCCGCCTGGGAGGGCATCCCTTGGAGGGCGGAGGGCTCATAAAGTTCCAGGCTCAGCAGCCTGGGCCGGGCTGCTCCTGCCATGCTGGCCACAAGCAGAGCGCATGCGGCTCGGATGGGGAAGGGGGGGGGGAAGGGGAGCACCCGTGCGAGCGGAAAATCCGATTCGGGTGAGCTAGCCCGAAGGGTGTATCGGCAGCTGAAGCCGAAGCCGAAGCTGAAGTGCACAGAGAAATGGAGAGGGCCCACCCTGCAGGTTCGGTTGACAGCACTTCGTTGAGCGGTGCTGCGGCCTCCCCTGAGCACAGGCCCCTCCCCAGAGCATCCGCCAGACGAGTCGGGTTTGGCTCCCTCGTGCCTTGCTGGACTCTGGGCGCGTTTCGGCACTGCCACTGCCGCCGTCACCCCCTTGTCAGGGCCACCTCCTTTGGTGACGGCGACAGCGATTCGGATGGGGAGAGAGGGAGGAGAAGGAGGGGAATGGGGGAGAAGCAGAAGGAGGACAGGTAGCATCCAGGACGCCTGCTCGGTAGACCGCTCGTGTCCGTCCTGTTCGTTGACGGGATAACCCTCTTGAGGGCAAATGTTTTCATCATCCCAATTATGTTTGTCTCTGGTCTTCTTACTTCTGGGTCGTCTGCCTGCCCTTGTCCGCCGTGCTCTTGCTGGCCACTTCGCTCCCCCTCCATCACCATCATCCTACTCCCCTCCCTTCCTCCACAGCCTGGAGGATGCGTTCGAGGGACCCTTCCCTGAGATTCGACGTCGCGACGCACGAGCCAAAATGTAGTAACAATTAGCAGGACAAACAAAACAGACGAGCAGGCATTGTAGCACAACTCGACCGGAGCCCTGGACCCATCTTCCTGCGGCATCTTTCGGGCCGGGTCGATCCGTCAGGGCCGCGCTGGTCGAAGCAAGGCAGGACCGCCCGTGGTGACAAAATCTGCGACGCCAGGATCTCAGGGTCCTGAGGGAAACAGGTCCTCCCGGGGCATTTCCCCAGGACCAGCTCTTCATCCTGAATCGTCTCTTGGCGGTCCCCAGAGCCCTGGGAGCCCCGATGGCCCGAGAACCTCAAAATTTCAGGAAGCGTTTCCCTCAAGACCCGCTTCATGGCGACGGGGAGCGTTGTCTGGGTCTTGGGGTTGTTTCCCCATGCCCAGACCATTCGACTGACGCCATGATTTTCTCACCACGTAGACCCCCAGAGGTCGGACCCCTTTTTCTCAGAAGAGGAAAAGGTAGCGATACCGCTACCCTTCGCCCGTGTTCCCCTCTCTGGGCCTCCTCCGAGGACCTCGTTGCCACCGCTGGATTCGCCTCGAAATCCTCGTCAGAACGCACCTCGGGAGAGGTCCGGGGAGCAGCGGTATCAGTACCTTTGGTCTCCCCATTTTCTGGGACCGATCTTTCATCCCAGGCGGGAGGGTCCCGAGAGGCCGAACATCGCCAAAACCATCCCGCGTGATTCTTTCACGACGCCATCCCCGGGCCCCGGGAGCGCCTCCGAGGCCGACGTCTTCTCAAAATCCGTCCCTTGACCCCTCCCGGAGTCCATGCTGACCCATTTTTCGAGGCGGACTTAGCCGTGGCAGCGAGAAGCCTCCGGGGGGCGCCTACAATTAAGTCGGGCGTGTCCCTCTACAGAGGGACAATTCAAAATTTGTGAAGAAATAGTCAGGGGACGATTTTTGTCAACTTGGGAGTATTTTAGATTTTTTCTTGACTGGGAGTATTTTTCATGTTTTATTTCTCGCCCTTTTTGATTTTTCTTGACTGGGAGTATTTTTCATGTTTTATTTCTCGCCCAAAAAATCCTCCTGCAGGAGGGCATGCCCGACCTAACACTGGACCCCTCCCGGAGTCCATGTTGGCCCACTTTTCGAGGTGGACTTACAGTCAGCCCGCATACAGTCAACGCGCCTAGTCAGGACGCGCGCCTTCATCTAGGATGCCCTTGCGTCCTTGCCTCTGTGGCCCGTCCTTTGCCGTTTTCACTGGTCGCCGCCGCCCAAACAAAATCCCAACTTCAGCCTCCAAGGGTCTTGCGTCCTTACCACGCGTCCTTAATATACGTTTTGACTGTAGTGAGGATGGGCAACCTTCCCAAGGCTGCCCTTGCATCCCTGCCTCCTCGGTCCATCCTCGGCCGCTTCCGTGGGCCGCGCCCCGGTCGGGAAGCTTCGACATGGGTTCCCGAGGCCCCTGCATCCAGGAGGAGGAGGAGGAGGAGGAGGAGGAGGAGGAGGAGGAGGAGGAGGAGGAGGGGGAGGTGGGAAGGAGGAGGAGGAGGAGGAGGAGGAGGACGACGACGAGGAGGAGGAGGAGGAGGAGGGGGAGGAGGAGGAGGAGGAGGAGGAGGAGGAGGAAGACGAGGAGGAGGGGGAGGAGGGGGTTGACCGTAGCCGCGGCAGCGAGCAGCCCGCCTGCGCAGAGCGAAAATCGGGAGGGCCGCCGTTGCCTCGGGCCTCCCTCGGGCCCTCCCGCCGCGAGGCGCCGCGGGGCCGCCGGCGGCCCGCCCGCCGCGCCACCGCTCGCCTGCGGCACCAGTGGGGGAACGAAGAGGGACATAATACGGCAGGTTCGCGTCGTGTCGACCGGCGGCAGAGCGCCCCGGGCTCTGCAGGATCCTGCAAGATCCGACGCCCTGCCCTGACCTTCCAGGAGGGCAAAAAAATAGCACCCGACTTAAAAACCAATCCCACAGTTATCATACGTCTTGGTTTTAGGCTGTTTCGCACGGTGGAAGTCGATGCAAGGGAGAGGAGGCGTGCTGCCAAATACCGTCCAGATGTCTAAAAAAAGATGGTTCAAGCATGTTTGAAGCACGTAAAAAAAAACATGGTTGAAACAGTTCTAGAACATGTTTTACACCTATGAAACACACCTTTCATTAGCATCCACAACATAAGCATAAAAAACTCGGAGGTCCGCGCGGATTTCTCGGATCGGCGCCGGGCCCCCCTCCCTGGCGCGCGGAGCGCGCCAGGCGCCGCCAGGGGCGCCCAGCGCGGATCCGAGGAATCCGCGCGGACCTCCGAGTTTTTTATGCTTGTGTCATTCTTCGTTCCCTTCATCAGCTGGCCGGCGTCCCGCCTGAAGCGGCCGTGGCCCGCAGGAGGCGGCCGTGGTTGCTGGCGAGCGCCCGCGCGGGCCATGCGGGGGGGGCGCCTGCTGTCAAGCAGTGGCGAAGCGTCCTGGCTTCTCCTTAAGCCCACCAAAGAATGTTCTAAGAACCTTTTTGTGGTCTGCGCAAGAAGTTCTTACGATATATCCGGCCGAGACCGTCTCGTGTTAACACGTCGGGTGAATGTTCTAAGGACATGTTGTGTTCTTAGAACACTGTTGGATTCTAAGAAAATTGCGTGGTAGGCAGTTCAGGAATCGCGGGACGGTCGGTGCCTGCTCAAGGCTGTGGCTCGGCCTCGCGCGCACGGGGTGGGCAGCCTGAGGGCCTCACAGCGGGCTTCGTGCCCTGGGGCCCTCGCGTGCAGCAGGAGGGTAGGGGCTGCATCGCTGTGCAACGTCGACTGGCGGGAGGCTTTCTACTACTTTTCTGCCTTTGGGGAACCTTCCCTGGCCTCGGGACTGTCATCGGCGGCGGCGAGCGAGGTGGGGAAGTGAGCAGGAGAAGGCCCTCTTTGAAGGCGGCGGGGCTACTCAGAAGCCCTCGCGCCTTCTTAGAAGTTTTCTGCGTCTTCGGGGAAGTCTTGAAAACTTCTCAGAAGGCCAGGCACTTACCCCCTCGGCTTGCCGCCGATGTCACAAAACACCTCGGGATCAAAAAGCGGCCCCAGAGAAGTGGTCGGGGGTTCTGCGGGACCACGTCTGGACAAAAATCCCGTCGGCTAGGGCTCGGCCTCCAGCTCACGGCCCGTCTAAGACCCTGAGACCCAGACGTACGTTGCCATGTTTCCGAATAGGGTGTTTTCGCTTGGCTCCTGGCCCCAGAACCCTCAATGATCTATCTGGCTCGAAAAAGGCCGCAGAAAGATTGTGTCACGGGTTCCGCCCGTGATTGTGTTTAATGTTCTGTTCCCGACGTCGGACCTCTGGGCATTCCCAGACAGTAGCTCAAAAAGCATGACTGTCGTTTTTTTATAAGCCTCTGGTCAAAAACGATTCGGGGTGAAGAACCAGCTTCGGCAAAAGGGTTTGAATTCTGGGGACCGCGTCTTGAGCACATCGAGACATCGCAAGTCTGGTGAGGGCAGAGGCCGTTTTCGAAAGGGCCAGGGGCCGGAAGTTTCTGAGAAGCCTTCTCTCGAGGATCTACTGCCCCGGTTCAATCCAGTCTTGGGTCAGTCGGGCTTTGCAGGACCCTGCAAGATCCTGCAGGAGCGATCCTGCAGGATCTTGCACGCAAGCCCGGGGCAGTGCGCCCCGGGCTCTGCAGGATCCTGCAAGATCCGACGCCCTGCCCTGACCTTCCAGGAGGGCTAAAAAATAGCACCCGACTTAAAAACCTGTCCCAGAGTTATCCTACGTCTTGGTTTTAGGCCGTTTCGCTCCGCTTTTTAGGTTTTTAGGTCTCCAGTGCTAGAAAGTAGCTCTCTGGAAGGTCAGGGTGGCTGACCCCCCTTTGCATTGACCCCCGCCTCCGGGCCCCCGAGCCTCAGGAGCCGGGGCGGCTTCTGAGGAGGCCCCTGCCTTGTTGAGAGAAGCCCCCGCCCAGCCCTCTCAGAAGGCCGCCGCTTCCTTGCGCCTGGCATCGCTCGGACGTGTGCGTTTTTTCCCTCGGCGAGGGCCATCGAGGAGCATCCTTGATCATTTGGCGAAGAAACCACGCCCGAAACCGAAAAAACACAGGGAATGGACGTCCGAGCGATGGCCAGTGCGCGCCGCGAAGGTGGGTCATCACTTGGGGGGTCGCCAGCTCCCAACTGGGGTCGCCCCCCACCGCAGTTATCCCGGATAGTTCGGGCATCCAAACTTCCCGAGTCGTCGGGGTTTGGGGCGGCCAGCGGTTGCTACAGATTCGCGCCTCGGGGTGCCAAGCCGGAGTTACCCTGGACCGCAGTTTTCCTGGATACAGTCGGGGCCCTGAAGAAGGAACCCTTTTCATTGGGGAGGGGCTCCGTGTTCCATAATTGTTTCGCAGCTTGCCTTAGATTTTCCTTAGGTTTTCGATATGACATCGAAGTTTAACTTACGGAAAATAAGGGCCTCGTTCCTTATTTAGGGTTCCTTAGGTCAACGCCCCGACTGCAACTCGGGCGCCCAAGGTTGGGCAATGTCGACAGCATTTCGATGGTGTGCTTGGGGCTCCTGGGGGCTCTTCCTCCTCGGCGAGTCCTCCAGAGGCGACGCCTCCACCCCCTCCCGGCATTGCCTCGCGGCGCTCCGCGGCATGATTTTCGAATCAATGGTCCCACGGCTGCCTGGCGACAGCGGGTCCGCCCGACGACTCTACCAGATATCCTGTCACCGGACGGAAAGGCCCCGTGCTCGAGAGATCTCTGGAGAACGAGCCAGTTCCCAAAACGGCCCGCTCGCTCCGAAGTACCTCTGGTTCACCAGACGGTGCTGCGTGGTGACCCGACTGTCCAGGGCACCCCGATCGGCGGTCGAGGGTTCACGGTCAAGGCTCATGGACAGGTTTGTGAGCGTTTCTCATCAGTGTGGAGCCTCGAGAGGCATCTCGCCACCACGGCTGGATCCGCCTTGAAACCTTGGCCGGAACGCACCCCGGGTGGGGTCTGGGTGGCGGCTTCGAGGGGGGCGGACCCAGGCATCCTGCGTCGCGAAACAGTCGCGCCAGAAACGTGTCACATTCAACGGCCACGCGGGGACCATCTGGTTCTTCCCTGATGGGGGTCCGAGTTTAAGCTCCGTGCACCCCGTCTGATTAAGGATGCAACTGAGGTTGAGTTCAGCATCGCCGCTGGTATATCCGTGGTCGGAAGCCCGCCGAATCTGGCATAGTACCGCTGAATCCGGCTCAATCCAATCTTCTCCGGCTTCATCTGGCTTTTTCCATCCAGGGCAAAATCCGGCCCAGTGTGGCTCAGTGGCCCCTCCATCGGGATCGGATCGACAGCCGCCCGTCGTTCTCACGGAGGCCTTCCAGGAGTTGCCTCCCGGGTCTCGGTGCCGAGATTGGCTGTCAGGAGCCCTGCGCGCTCACCACCAGGGGGGCCGGGGGGGCCGTGCCTGGCCGGGCACGGCGCCGGAGCACAGCTGTGGCGTCCCCCAGCGGTGGGCGCAGCCTCCAGCCGCGAGGGGAGACCCACCACGGAGGCCGAGGCGGAGGAGGCCGAGGATGACCTCGGCGGCTACATTGACACGAGGCACTTCGAGGAGATCGACTCGACCCACAGCTACATCTGAAGAGCAAGAAGTGGTATGAGCATAAGCTTTCGGAGGTCTGCGCGGCCCTCCGAAAGGTTATGTTTCTGTCGCTCCTTGTTCTCCTGTACGTGGAGCGCGAGGTAGGGTCCTTCGACCTGGAGAAACTCACAGTGGTGAGCACCGACTTCCAGACCGCCGGGCGGGGCACCAGGGACAGGATGCGGGGAAGAAGCCTCGAGGTCTTTGGGGTTACTCGCGCTTTCGGAGCCCTGCGGGGCTCCGGTGAGATTAGCGACACGTTGACCCTCCCTCTGGAGTTCGCTGTGTGAGGGCGGGCCCTTGTACCAAACGTGTGGTCATGCGTGTGGTGGGGTGCGTATGTCACCGCTCGTATTGTCGGAGGCGGGAAGGGATGCTGGCGGTGCAATCGGCACAGTCATTGAGAATGCAGCTGCCAGCAGGTACTCCCACGGGAGTCTGGTGCTCCGCGATGGCCCCAGGAATCTTTAGAAGTCTTGGGACACCATCGGCAACAAAGCATCTCGTCGACAAGTGAGCCCCCCCAGATTTCTGATAGCGTTTTTTCCCAATCGTATGCGTCTACTGCGCATCCCACCCCCCAGCCACTCCCCTCCTCTCACCCCCATCCCCTCCGTCTCAAACCCCTATTTCCGCCTCCTCCCCTCGCCGCCTCCTCTCTCCTCTCTTGCTCCGAACCCCCTGCTCTCTCTCTCTCTCTCTCTTCTCTTCTCCTCCCCCTCATCCTCTCGGGTGCATATCTCTACTCCTCATCATCGCCCCTTGCTCTCCCCTCCTGCTTCCCATCTTCTGTGTCCCCTGCCCCTCCTGCGCATCATCCGTCACATGCATCCCTTTCTTCGTGTTCTTCTAGTCCATTCCCCTCCTCTCCCTCTTCCCGCCGCCTTCCTTTTTCTTTCCCCATCCACCATCCCCTCCTCCACCCCCATCTGCAATCTGCCGTCTTCTCGTATCCGTTCTGCTTTACTCTCGTTCGTCACCCATCCTCTGTTTCGTTTCTCCCATCTGCAATCATCTCTCCTCCCTTCCAACCTGGTCGTCCCCAAGTCCTCTTCCCTTTGCCTCCCCTGTCTCTCTCGTCCCCCATCCTCTCCTCCGTCCCCCCTCGTCACCACCCCTTGTTTCCCGCTCCTCTCCCACTCTCTCCCACTTCCCGCTCCTGCCAGACTCCCTTCTCCTTCCCTTGCATTTGCAGTCCCCTCTCCTCTTTCCCTCCTCCCACTCCTCCTCTTTCCCTCTCCCCCATCCCCCCCGCTTCCCTCTCCATCCCCCCCCAAATCTCCTCGCCTCCTTCCTGTCGTCCTGGGCGAGTGGGTAGTTAGCCCACGCGTGCGCGCGCTCCCCACCAACCCACGCACCCGCCCACTCAGGAGCTGGCAGGCGATGCGGGGGAAGAGCGTGCTGATCAATTTCTGTTTCCGCTTCCCCGAGGAAGAGTGCGTTGGCAGCGATGACGACGACGCGCTGGCGCCGACGTCAGAAAGAGACGCCGATAGCGAGATCGACGCGAATGGCGACGACGGAGACTGCGACGGCTGCGTAGACGAACTCACCATTGCCGCGACGACGATGACCACGGAAGGGAGAAGGCGAAGGAGGGAGAGAGGAATCTGGTCGGTTTTCGAGGTTGTGAAAGGTTCTATGGAGCAGCAGGTGCAGAATGAGAAGTGGAAGGGGGGGCGGTGGAGGAGGGTGAAGTGGGTGAAGACGAGGATTAGGAAGAGGGGTATGGGGAGGTGGTGGGGGAGGCTGCTAATAACGAAGGGAGAAGGATTGAGCTCAACTTCGGGGTCCCCGAGGACTGCCCGACCAGCTTCGTGAATCAGAACGTGCCCAACGTTACCAAGGCGAGTCCCTGACCGAACCCCCCGAGGGGGCGTGTTTCCTGGAAGGGCGCCCTCCCGCAGACCTTCGCGTGGACGAGATCGGCTGGCAGGATGTTTCAGAGAGTTGGTGCAGGCCTTCTTCCGTGCCACGGCATCTCTGCTGACCCCGAGTTGTGGTCATCCCAGAATCCATACCTTCTGCTCTCGACCTCGTCCCCCAGACGGCCGCTCCACTGCGGCTCGTCATCGGCGGATCGTGGGGCCCGAAGGCGCCCCCGGGCACCGAGGCCGGGGCAGAAATGCCCGTCGTGGGGGGTCCTCTGCCCTGACCTTCCAGAGAGATATTTTTTTAGCACTGGAGACCTAAAAACTCAAAAAGCTGAGCGAAACAGACTAAATAACCAAGACGTAGAATAGCTCTGGGACAGGTTTTGAAGTCGGGTGCTATCTTTTAGCCATCCCTGGAAGGTCAGGGTGGGGCAGGACCGCACACAGGAAGGCCGGGCGGGAGCGCAGCCCCCCGAGAGGGGGATGGCCCGGGCCCCGGCGCCCGAGGTGGCCGCCTGCGCCGCGGTGGACTGCCTGAGGGAGGCCGCGGCAGGCGTGCGAGACCCCGAGGGCGAGGACCCCGGGCACAAGGCTTCAGCCTGAGGACCCTGGCCTCCCTGTGTTCCAGGCCCAGGACACAGGGAGGACCCAGGCGTCAGCACGAGGACACGGGCTCCGCACGGGGGGACCCAGGGCCCAGGGCACAGGGAGGCCCAGGCTCCACTGTGTTCGGGCGCTGGGGCCCCTCCCCGGGCCCCAGGACGGCCAGGCGACGGCTCGGAGTGAAGGGGCTGCCCCCCGGAGGAACGCCCAGCGACCCCTGACCTTCCAGAGAGCTATTTTTTAGCACTGGAAACCTAAAAACCTAAACATCTGAGCGGAACAGCCTGAAGCCAAGACGCAGAACAGCTCTTGGACAGGTTTTTAAGTCGGGTGCCATTCAGTTAGCCCTCCTGGAAGGTCAGGGCACTGTGTCCTGGACCCGGGACACACGTTGAGGACCCAGGCGTCAGCACGATGACCCGGGCTCCGCACGGGGGGGGGACCCAGGGCCCAGAGCCAGGACACAGTGAGGACCCAGGCTTCACACGAGGACACAGTGAGGCTCAGCACGAGGACACAGGCTCAGCACGGAGGGGCCCCAGAGCCAGGACACAGTGAGGACCCAGGCGTCAGCACGAGGACACAGGCTCAGCACAGGAACCCAGGCTTCACTGTGTTCTGGCGCTGGGGCCCCTCCCCGGGCCCCAGGGCGGCCAGACGGCGGCTCGGAGTGACGGGGCTGCCCCCCGGAGGAACGCCCAGCGACCAGGGCTGAACCCTTTTGATTGGCGCTTTGTCGCCGAAAGCTTCGCCAGTAGAATGTCATTACTGAGGGTGCTGTTCCGTCTGGGGGCCCGCGTGCTTCACGCCATGCCGAGTGTACACCACCAGAGCCCGCTGCCCACCATCTCATCATCCCCCCCGGACAGGCACGGAGAAAGAGAGGGCGGCGGAGCGGGGGGCGGAGGCGCTGGCGGCGTATGTTGGTGCACCCCCGTGGAGGAGCTCCGTTTCGGCGTGAAGTGGCCCAACGACATCGTCGTGAACGGACGGAAGATTGGGGGCATCCTCGCGCGCGCGATTCCCTCCCCTGGGGCCCGGCTGGACGTGGCCATCATAGGCGTGGGCATCAACGTGAACACGCCCCAGGAGGAGCTGGACGCCCTGGAGCGAGCCGTGTGGCCCGCCACGTCGCTGAAGGCCGTCGCCGGCGGAGTCGCCGACTTCGACGTGGCGGCGCTGCGGCAACGTTTCGCCAGGAACTTCGCGACGGAGCTTCCAGCCTTCTTCCGCGGAGGTTTCGCTGCCTTCCGAGAGCGCGTGAACAGTCTTGAGGCCCTGATGGGGACATCTGTGCGTTTCCGCGTTCACGAGACCAACGTCGTGGATGGCACGTTCGAGGGAGTCGATGACACAGGCTGTATTCTGATCAGAGATAGCAGCGGAACCACAAATTCATACCCGTCTGGCGAGATCATCCCGCCCTCAGTTGATGAGTGAGGTGCGTTCACGGGCGTGGCGAGCGCGTGCTCTGTAGGGTGATCACCAGGTGCTGGTGGATCATCATAGGAGGCAGTGGCTCGCTAAAAAAGGCAATCAGCATCACAGACACGACCGTCGGCAGCGTCTTCCAGCCGATTTTTGCTTTTGGCCTGAGCCCGATGCCCCGCCGGCTCGGTCAACAGCTCCAGCGGGATGGGAGGAGAAGGCTGAGGTGCAGGAGGCTCGTTCTTGCGTTCGCTGGCACAGCAGGCACCTTCGAAAACCATCGCTGCCACGAGAAATCGAAGGGCGCATCCGCTTCCCAGCTTTGACATCCCCATGCAGTAGAGGCACACTGCAGTCGGCCCGGATTCGTAGGTCGACCCTGCCAGCTCAAGGGTACCCTTGTGTCCTGTGCCTCGCGACACGTGCTTTCTTACACTCCTACGGTAGAGGGAAACGATTAGTGAACACCCCCCCTGCCCCCCAAACTCAAGGTTGGCGCGCGCGGGGGAGACTGCGGTCGAGGTGCCACTCATCAGACCCACCGCCAATTTTGAACATCGGGGGGAGGGGGAGGCGTTCACAGATGAATGAATGTGCCATGAGTGTTCGCTATTTGTTTCCGAGGCCTGTCTGGCGATGCGGCCCTCGGAAGGGTCCTCGTGTCCTCTCGCGCGCCCTGCCCAAGCAAGGCCGACTGCACCTGAGGCACGGGCCCGCGGGCGGGGGCCCCGCACGAGAGCGTCTCGTCCCCCGATAAGGGGGCCGCAGAGCCCTGGGGCACCCTGCGAGGTCGAGGGGGGAGGCGCGCCCCGATCTCTTCTGGCAGGAGGTCTCGTCACGCAGGCGTTGTAGAAGTCGGGCGTGTCCCTCGACAGGAAGAAGATCCCAACATAAGAATGAACAAAAGTAGTCTGGAGACGATTCTTCGACTAGTGTCGATCTCTTCTCGCAGGATGTCTCATCACGCAAGTGTTAGAAGTCGGGCGTGTCCCTCGACAGGAAGAAGGTCCCAAACATAATGATGATAAAAAGTAGTCTGGAGGCGATTCTTCGACTCGTGTAGATCATGTGTGAGGATGTTTTGAATAGTTCTCAGCCGTCGTCCACAATCCGCCTGTAGGAGGACATGCCCGACCCAACGCAAGTGCCTCGTGGTGCGGTGCCTCGCTTCGATGGCAGCTCTCGAGTGCAGGGTGTGAACTTGTCGCTGGCTGGCGCATATTTCACGAAGTGCTCACCCACGCTGCCTAATCAAGGAAGAAACGTTTCATCACGCGTGCCTGCTGTAGGCGCCCCACGACTCGAACGGGCCCCCGGGGCCTCCGGGAGATCCGAAGCTATCGAGGGCCTCCTTCAGGCTCAGACATGCTGCGTCTTGATGCTCAATGCGAGGCCTCAAGAAATCTCGACCCTTTTCCCTAGGCAGGATCTTCTCCCCGTTTTCTGACGGTCTTGAGTCTTAGCGAGCGCCCCCAGAGGCGGGAAATTGCCAAAAGCCTTCCGTCGTGGTTCTGCTCACGACGCGAGCCTCTCAGATCCGACGTAACGACAAAATGCCACAGCGTGAAAAATCACGATCTGACCCCCAGAGCCCTGCGCCACTTCTCGATCTCGATCGCTCTGCGAGGGTCCAGGAGCTCGAGACTGAGCGCACGCGCCCGGCTCGCAGAAGTCGAGAAGCCGGGGCCTCAGCGGCACGTCTGGGGAGCCCAGCTCCGAGGCGGGAACTTGTCCATATCCACCGCCTGGGGTGTCAGTTTCCGGAGCCTCGGCCGGCGGTGGATGTGGACATGTTCGGGCCCCCCGGGGGCCGACACACACACACACACACACACACACACACACACACACACACACACACACACACACACACACACACACACACACACACACACACACACACACACGCACACGCACACGCACACACACACACACATGTATGTATAGATATATCCATACCCACCGCACGCTGGGGCACCAGGGCGTCGGTTCCCTGGCGGTGGACATGGCACCAGCCTTGGCATCGCTCGGACGTGTGCGTTTTTCCTTCGGCGAGGACCATCGAGGAGCATCCTTGATCATTCGGCGAAAAAGCCACGCACGAAGCCGAACAAAAGCACAGGGAATGGACGTCCGAGCGATGGCCAGCAGCAGCCGCAGGAACGCCCTCTCCGACCAGTGCGACGCCATGAAGTGCGTCGTGGTGCCTCCGCCCGGGTGGGTGCGCCGGGGCGCCGCGCCGTGCTCTCCCGGCGGGGGCCGCGCTCCTGGGCCGATCCCCGCGGGCAGCTCTGCGCCGCCGGGGCCCTCCGAGGCCTCGCTCGGCGGCGAGCGAAGAACGGTGTAAAATAAACTTCTTCGCTGTCGGGGGCGCCTGTCCCTGGGCGGCTGGAGAGTTTATACCCTTACGGTGGCACCGTAGGGGTATAAACTTTCCAGCCGCCCAGGGGCAGGTGTCCCCGACGGCGGAAAGTTTATCTTATACCGTTCTTCGCTCGCAAACTTTCGGCGGCGAGCGAAGGGGGAAGGGAGCCTGACCTTCCAGGAGGGCTTGGAAAAATAGCCTCGGACTTCAAGGCCTATATCCCAAAGCTATCGTGCGTCTTGGTTTTAGGACGCTTCTCTCGATTACTTTCAGTTTTTAGACCGCCAGTGCTAAAACATAGCTCTCTGGAAGGTCAGGGGAGGAGGAGGAGGAGGAGGAGGAGGAGGATGAGGAGGAGGAGGAGGAGGAGGAGGAGGAGGAGCCCCGCTTGGAGGGCGGCGGGGCTCCGCAGGAGCCCTCCGGCCTCCTGAGAGGCTTCCTGCGTCACCGCAGGGACCTTCACAGCAGGCCGGGGGGGCTTCCGAGCCTTCCGAGAAGGCCCGGCCCCCTCTGACGAACCAACAACACACACACCCATACCCATAGGGGGATCGGAGAGGGCTATGGGTGCGTGTTGTCGGATGGGGGTCCCCGCTCGAACGGGAGCGTTCCCCAGGGTCCGACAACCCGCACCCACACCCATAGCCAGTCCTCCTCCCAACGACCCCCCTATGGGTATGGGTGTGTGTGTGTGTTGTTCGGGGTTGGACAGACCTCCTACCCTGACACGTCGATTAGTGAATTGTCCGTTTTCGCTTCTCGAGAGGGCGCCGCGGCCGCCCTTTTCCAGGCTTGGCGCCCGCCAAATTGGGGCCCGAGGTCGTCTTCACTAGTCCACGTTTTACTAAAGGGAGGTCTGCCCTGACCTTCCAGAGAGCTATTGTTTAGCACTGGAGACCTAAAAACCTAAACGACTGAGCGAAACTGCCTAAAACCAAGACGTAGAATAGCTCTAGGATAAGCTTTCAGGTCGGGCGCTATTTTTTAGCCCTCCTGGAAGGGCAGGGTGTCCGTCCCCCGTGCTGGTTCGTCACCCTCCGGGGGCTCGCCGCCGGCCGCTGCTTCTCGGGGCCCCCGTGCCGGCGTCGTCCAGGAGCCACGGATTGGGGCCCGTGGTCGTCTTCACGAGTCCACGTTTTACTAAAGGGAGGTCTGCCCGTCCCCCGTGCTGCTTCGGCACCCTCCGGGGGCCCGCCGCCGGCCGCTGCTTCTCGGGGCCCCCGTGCGGGCGTCGTCCAGGAGCCCGCGGCGGGATAGGTGCTCAAGGGGCCGCTCTCGGCCTCCGGGGCCCCTCGCCGGGCGTGTTTCGGGGCCGTCGGGCACTGGCCGTACGTCGGGCATGCCCCTCTACAGGAGGACAAATTATTCAAAAATAATCAAAAACTGTCCCAGTGCGACCCTACCTAGGAGTTGGAACCCCTAGGAAATCAGCATTAGTAGTAACAGTAACGCTAAGCTAAAGCTAAGCTATTAATAAAAAAACCAAAAATAATCAAGGATGAATCATTATTCAAAAATAATCAAGGATGAATTATTAGTAACAGTAACTAAGCTGAGTACAGGAGGAATCACTATTCAAACATACTCAAAAACTTGGCATCGCTCGGACGTGTGCATTTTCTCTTCGGCGGGGGCCGTCGAGGAGCGTCCCTGATCATTCGGCGAAGACACCACGCACGAAGCCGGAAAAAAAACACAGGGAATGGACGTCCGAGCGATGGCCAGAAAACCGTTTGGGGACGATTTGTTCTTTCAATTTTGAAACCTGTTAAGCACATTGTTTTGCTATTTCCACTTTTTCCTCCAAGATCTGCCTGTAGGGGGAAATGCCTGACCTAACACTGGCCGGGATGACACGCCGTCCCTGGGGAAGGGCCGGGACTTCAGGGGACTGCGTGTTGAACAACACTTGCCCTGGCGAAAGACCGAGCCATGTGCAATTGTGCGTACCGCGTTGTGGGTGACCGCTTTCGGTGGAGCTCCTTTTGGGGCCATGAAGCGTGTTAAGGGTGTGCCGACATGGGCGCGGTGGTGCTATGCGGGCGCTGGCCTGGGGCCTACGAAACGTGCGAGGGGCGTGCCGAATTGGGCGCGGTGGTGCCATGCGGGCGCTGCCAATGGGGTCTTCGGTGGAGCTCCCCATGGGGCCACGCAGCGTGTGACGGGTGTGCCGAAGTGGGCGCGGCGGTGCCATGCGAGCGCAGCCACTTGGGGCCCTCGGCGGAGCTCCCCACGGAGCCGCGACACGTGCGAGGGGTGTGTGTGTGTGTGTGCGCGTGTGCCGAAACAGGGGCACGCGGAGGGCCGAGGTGATGTTAAGTCGGGCCTGTCCCTCTACAGGAGGAAGATGAACAAATCGCAACAACAACAACAGCAGCACATTAACTATTTGTTGAATATCTGTTTGAAAATGGTTTGACTATTTTCGTTTTCTCGCCCAACATCCGCCTGTAGGAGGACATGCCGGACCTAAAGGTAGCGATGGGAGGAGGGGCGAGGAAGAAGGAGGAGTGAGGCGTGAGGAGCGCGGGGCGCCGTCTCCTCAGAACGAGGGCCCAACACCACAGGACGGCTGGGAGATGTGTCGCATGTTTGGGAAGAGTCCTGGTGGTGCGGGCAAGGTGGTGGGACAAGGCCTGCGGCCTCGTGCTTAGTTATGTTGCGTCCTCGTCGTCTATAGGGCCAGGCAGCGGCCCGCCCTTCTACGAGGCCCCCTGCTGGCGCGGCGCTGGGGGTCGTCGATTCGAGGCCCTCTAAGTTTCGAGACCTTCGAGGCTTCGAGGCCTTCGAGGTGCCTGGACCTCCGAGTCCAGGGTTCAAGAGCTCTCGACCCTCTCCTGACATATTCTGCCTCCAGCTTCTTCTGGCTATGGCCTTAACGAGTGCAGTCCGAACGCGGGAATGTGTACCACGTGCATTTCGGAATGGGCACGGGGATCCTTCGGTTATTCCGCAGTTGATCCCCGACGCTCCTTGTAAATCATGTCGCGGCCAGGGCCAAAGCAGGGGTGTGTATCTTTTTGTCGTGCGGCTCATACCAGCGAAGTTTCTTCCGTCGAGCATTGGGGCGCATTGTGTGCTCCCGCGCGGCCGCAGGGGGGGGGGGGGGGGGGGCAAATCACTGACCCTCTGGATCTCCATGGCGCCATTCGAGAGGTTGGTACGAAGACTTCTCGTGGTCAACCCCGTGCACGGCGCTTCAGAGAAGGCTTGATTTTCCAGAGGCCTGGTCTTCCAGGACTCGACGGGCTGGGGTCTCGCGCCTGGCGGAGGCATGCGGAAGTCCGGCGGATGGCGGCAGAAGGTTTCGCTTGCGGAAGGTTGCTGGCAGACGCCGGCGGAAGTGTTGACGTGCCCCACGGGAGATTTACACGCCAACGTATGTAGAGCTTCTGGAGTCTGCCATGTTAGCCATTGGAGCCAGATGGAGGGAGGTGCTATTGGAGACTGCAACTTGGGGTGTCCTGTTCTTAGCAGGGATGCGGTCAGCAGGGCGGTGGGCGGACACGGTGGTCGTGTGGCGGCGGGTTGCCGGATGCCTTGTGACCAGGTTCAGATGTCAAGACCCGCTTCGGTGTGGCCGATTCAAACCGATATTGACTTCGGCCAGCTCGACACAATTCTCTGGGGATCCGATGCCGACCGATACTTGCGCAGAGTAGTTGTGTACCTTGGCGCGGCCGAGTATGTTCGACATCCATTTCAGACGCATACTGAATTTGATGTACGATCCATTCCTGCTTATGGCGATTCGATGCGACTGCTCCTGCACATGATTTGGCTACTCGCCCATTTCTCGATGCATCTTCCTCTGAGCACGTTCGCCCCTCACATGTTCTCTCGGCATTGATGCTTCTCACCCTGGCCATGTGGGTAATTCCGGAAAGGGCCTTGCCTTCCAGGGGCGAAGGGTTTTGCATCCCTTCTTCGGCGGAAGCGCGGCGGGTTTGGGCGGAAGTGCAGATCTGCCTCCCAAGAGATGGTAAGGTTTCTTTGGCTGAGTGTTTTTGGATCCGTAATATGTCGGGGGTTGCTCAAGGTGTCTTTGGCCCAAGGTGCCCCCAATTTTTCGCTCGATTTTGGCGCCCCTGGGGCCCTCGAAACCTCATAGAGGATGCTCTGGCGGCCTTGGGGGTCTCCTTGGAAATCCTGGAGGCACTTTGGGCCAGGGGCACTTCTAGCACCATCCGAATATGGGTTATATGCCCTCTCTCTCGACTCCCACCGCTCCACCTTCCAGGCCCTGAGGTTCTGCCCCTAGCACGGTCTCCACCTTTCGGGCTCCTCCCTCGCCCTTAGCCTTAGCACGGAGCGGCAGAGAGATACACAAAGGTATGTGTGTGCGCTGGTTGCGAGAGATGGTCATGTGAGCTCCGGAAGAAAACGGGGTCGTCTGCGCCGACATTGGCGCGCAAGCTCCCCAAGTATGCTCGCGCGTATGCGCCCTCGCCTCCAATGCAGCGTGCCGCTATGGCGGCCCGCGTAAGTTGCGGCAGAAGGTCGCTGTCTCATCTCGCGTAAGACCCGTTTTTGATCGTCGCCCATGTGGATGCTCCTCGCGGCTCGATGCCGCGGACCGTTGGCGACACCGCGCTTGCTGATGCGTCCGCCTCGCGGTGTTGGCTTCGTCCCTCCACCTCTCTTGCCCCTGTTCTTTCTCTTGCCTGCACCGCGGGCTCTTGCTCCTCCCCCTCCCCTCTCCGCTGTCCTCCTGTCCCTCCCCCGCCTCCTCTCCCGGTTCCCCAGTCGTCCTCCCCACTCTTCCTTCTCGCTCTCCGACTTCACCCCTCGCCGCCTCCTGCTTTCGCTGCGCGGCTGCGCCAACCTCTGTGCGAACGCACCTCGCCGACGTCCGCGACCACGCGGGCGGCGGTGGCGGCGGCGGGCGGAGGAGTGCTCCAAGCGGCTGGCCTGCCTGGATGCGGCCGTCCAGGCCCTGGGCATGGCACTCCTTCTTTCCGTTCGCAGAGGGGGGGAGGTGTGGTGCAGAGGAGGTTCGACGAAGCTGAGGAGTGGAGGAGGAGGAGGAGGAGGAGGAGGAGGAGGAGGAGGAGGGGTGGTGATGACAATGGCGATGATGCTGGCGATGGTGATGGTGATGGTGATGGTGATGGTGATGGTGATGGTGATGGTGATGGTGATGGTGATGGTGATGGTGATGGTGATGGTGATGGTGACGGTGACGGTGATGATGATGCTGATGACGATGACGAGGACGATGATGAGGATGAGGATGCTGATGCTGATGCTGATGCTGATGATGGTGCTGGTGATGGTGACGGTGTTGATGCTGACGGTGTTGATGCTGATGGTGATGCTGATGCTGATGCTGATGCTGATGCTGATGCTGATGATGATGATGATGATGATGATGATGATGATGATGATGATGATGATGATGATGATGATGAGCACGAGGAGGAGGAGGATAAAGGCCATGTCGACGACACATATGCCGATGTTGATGGTGGTGGGAGTCTTCTGAGGACGCACGGGGCGCCACGAAAGGCGTGTACTTCACGCCCGAAGAGCACTTCGGAATAGCTTGCACGTGTGGGAACAGCCGGGCGACAGTGGCAGGGCAGCCACGCGTAACACCCGCCTCAGGCCTCGATCCGTCGCAGGGGCACCCTCCCCATGGTGCAGCAGGTCTGCCGAGGCAGTAGAGTGTCCGCGGGGGGGCCGAAAAGGGCAGACCAACCCGATTGGCCTGGCTCCCTCTTCTTGCCCCTGCCTTCTCAATCCCAGGCAGCCACCGCCAGCCTGTCTCTCTCCACCCTGTTCTCCCGCCCCCCTTCTGCCCAAATCCCAAGGGGGTTCTGTCCATCCCCGAACTCCTCCTCTCACCTCTGTCTGGTACGTAATACCACCGTCTTGCTCACCGCACTGCGCCAGTCCTCTCGCTCGGGACAACTACCTCCTACCATCACCGGCATCCAGTGCTACATGTAAGTTGGCTTCTCTGGTGCTTCAGTGCGCTGTGCTGCCGCCGCCCTGAGCTAGCGCTACCGCCAGCACCAGGTAAGGGCTTCTGCGTCGCAAGCCCAACCCTATATGCTTCGCGTGACCCCACCAATCCATCCAGAAACGATGCCCAGACGAATTGCTCTGATCAGAGATGCGGAGGAGCATGCAGCGGAACAGAGCCTGGGTGCGATGTCGTACCCAAAAAGGGGGGGAATAGAGGAGGAATCGGAGGACGAGGACGAGGACGAGGACGAGGACGAGGACGAGGAGGAGGAGGAGGAGGAGGAGGAGGAGGAGGAGGAGGAGGAGGAGGAGGAGGGGGAGAGGGAGGGGGAGTAGGGAGAGGGGTATAGGGAGGAGGGAGGAGGAAGGAGGAGGAACAGGCGGATGAGGAGGAGGAGGAGGAGGAGGAGGAGGAGGAGGGCGAGCAGAAAGGCCAGAAACCTCTTGGATGCCTCTCGGGGCATCTTCGGATGTCTACCGAGAGCCTCTTGGAGTCCTCTTGAGGTGTCCTGGGTACCTCTCAGGACCGCTTGAGGGTTTCTCGGGAGCCTCTGGGGGGCATCTTGGGGGCCTCTTTGGGCCGCCTGGGCACCTCTTGGGGCAGCCTTGGGACACCCTTTGGAGCCTCGGCTAAACTGTGGCCGAAACCGTGTTGACCACATCAAAACTTCGGCCCTCTCGCCGAAACCTTTTGGGGCGTCTTGGGTGCCTCTGGGGGGGCTTCTCGGGCCCTTTGGGGGGTTTCTTGGGAGCCTCTTGGGGGGCATTTTGGGGGCCTCTTTGGGGCCTCTAGGGGCCTCCTGGGCACCTCTTTGGGCCATCTTGGGGCGACCTCGGGAGCCTTTGGGGCCATGTTTGGGCCGTCTTGGAGGATATCGATCCAACGAGGGGAGCTCCCCAACCAGGGTCCCCCCCAGGATGCCAACATGTAGACAACACCGTAGTCAAAACAGTGATTTGGGCATTCTTGTCGAGGCCACCTTGGACGCTCTAACGACCCGCCCCCTCCCCTCCAGGGGGAGGAGGTAGGGGGAGGGGTCAAGACACCCTCCCCGCCTGCGAGCCGTCTCGCTCACTCCCACCCGCCCTCCCAACACATAAGTCGAGCCCGAGCCGCAGCGTTTTCAGCGGCAGCCTTTGGGGATGTTCAGCCAGCGGGGACCAACACAGACCCCATGTGCGCAACGCGGGGGCGAGGTGCGCCAGGCGTGCTAGGCGCGCCACGCGCGCCAGGTGCGCCAGGCACCACTGTGGCCCAAGCGTGTTGGGCACGCCTGGTGCGCCAGATGCGCCACGGTATCCACGTGCGCCATGTGTGTTGCATGCTCAGCCGCGCCACGTGCGCCACGATTGGGGCACGCGCAGACTGTGCCAGGTGCGCTTACGCGATTGGCAGTACACATCGGGAAACGTGTCGGCCCTCACCACCCTTGTCGGAAACAAGTGCGCAATCGCGGCGGGGTGGCCATCATAGCATTCGGCGGGATTGTAGCACCCCCGCCGCGTCAGTAAAACATTACCCTGGCGACGTACCCACCCCCTGCGCATGCGGGGCATGCGTAGCTTGGGAGACGTTATACGGAGGCGATGACGTGACATGGGCGCATCTATTCCTGCGAGCGGCATTCGTGAGGCTCGCAGCACCCCAAGGATTGCGAGGTCCCGCTCACATCTGCGCGGTGCCTCACTCCGCTGGACCCGCCACCGGCCTTCGAAAGAGGTGACGGCTTCGCAGATCGCAGCCCCCCCAGGGACGGCGAGGTCCCGCTCAGATCCGCGCGGTGCCTCACTCCGCTGGACCCACCAGCAGCCCTCGAAAGTGGCGACAGTTTCGCAGATCGCAGCTCCCCAGGGACGGCGAGGTCCCGCTCAGATCCGCGCGGTGCCTCACTCCGCTGGACCCACCAGCAGCCCTCGAAAGTGGCGACAGTTTCGCAGTTCGCAGCCCTCCAGGGACGGCGAGCTGACGCTCAGATCCGCGCGGTGCCTCACTCCCGCTGGACCCACCAGCAGCCCTCGAACGTGGCGACGGTTTCGCAGATAGCAGCCCCCCCGGGACGGCGAGGTCCCGCTCAGATCCGCGCGGTGCCTCACTCCGCTGGACCCACCAGCAGCACTCGAAGCAGATCGCAGACCACCAGGGACGGCGAGCTACCGCTCAGATCCGCGCAGTGACTCACTCCGCTGGGCCCACCAGCAGCCCTCGAAAGTGGCGACGGTTTCGCAGATCGCAGCCCCCCAGGGACGGCGAGGTCCCGCTCAGATCTGCGCGGTGCCTCACTCCGCTGGACCCACCAGCAGCCCCCGAAAGTGGCGACGGTTTCTCAGATCGCAGCCCCCCAAGGACGGCGAGCCACGGCTCAGATCCGCGCGGTGCCTCACTCCGCCCTCAAAAGTGGCGGCGGTTTTGCAGATCGCAGCTGCCCAGGGACGGCGAGATACCGCTCAGATCCGCGCGGTGCCACCTTCCGCTGGACCCACCAGCGGCCCTTGAAAGTGGCGACAGTTTCGCAGATCGCAGCCCCCCAGGGACGTCGAGCTACCGCTCAGATCCGCGCGGTGCCTCACTCCACTGGACCCACCAGCAGCCCTTGAAAGTGTTGACAGTTTCGCAGATCGCAGCCCCCCAGGGACGGCGAGGTCCCGCTCAGATCCGCGCGGTGCCTCACTCCGTTGGTTTCGCCTGCAGCCCCCGAAAGTGGCGATAGTTTAACAGATTGCAGCCCCCCAGGGACGGCGAGCCACTGCTCAGATCCGCGCGGTGCCTCACTCCCGGGACCCTCCAGCAGCCTTCGAAAGTGGCAATAGTTTCGCAGATCGCAGCCCCCCAGGGACGGCGAGCTACTGCTCAGATCCGCGCGGTGTTCATTCCGTTGGACCCACCAGCAGCCCTCGAGAGTGGCAATTGTTTCGCAGATCGCAGCCCCCCCAGGGACGGCGAGCTACCACTCAGATCCGCGCGGTGCCTCACTCCGCTGGACTCACCAGCAGCCCTCGAAAGATCTCGAAAGTGGCAATAGTTTCGCAGATCGCAGCCCCCCCCAGGGATGGCGAGCTACCGCTCAGATCCGCGCTGTGCCTCACTCCGCTGGACCCACCAGCAGCCCTCGAAAGTGGCGACGGTTTCGCAGATCGCAGCCCCCCAGGGACGGCGAGCTCCCGCTCAGATCCGCGCGGTGCCGCACTCCGCTGCACCCACCAGCAGCCCTCGAACGTGGCGACAGTTTCGCAGATCGCAGCCCCCCAGGGACGGCGAGCTACCGCTCAGATCCGCGCGGTGCCTCACCCCGCTGGACCCACCAGTAGCCTTCGATAGTGGCGACAGTTTCGCAGATCGCAGCCCCCCAGGCACGGCAAGAGGAGACAAGACGGAGGGGGGCGGGAGGCGGGAGGCGGGCAGGGGGAGTCGGAGGACGCGACCGCAGTGCTCGATTCGAATCGAATACCCAACCAAGGAAGGTTGGGAATTAAGCTTGTCGAGGGACCAAGCCATATGCAGTTGTGAGTAATGCAAGTGTGAGTACTGTCGTCGGTGAAGCCTATGGGGCCACGAAGCGTGTGAGTGATGTGCCAAAGCGGGCGCGGTGGGCGCATGCGAACGCGTGTGAGGGGTGTGCCGAAATTGGTGCGGTAACGCCATGCGAGCGTAGCCATTGGGGCCTTCGGTGGAACCTCCTATGGGGCCACGCGACGTGTGAGTGATGTACCGAAATGGGCGCGGTGGGCGCATGCGAACGCGTGTGAGGTGTGTGTGTGTGTGTGTGTGCCGACATGGGTGCGGTAGCGCCATGCGAACGCAGCCATTGGGGCCTTCGGTGAAACCTCCTATGGGGCCACGAAGCGTGCGAGGATGTGCCGACATGGGTGCGGTGGTGGCATGCGAACGCAGCCATTGTGGCCTTCGGTAGAGCTACGTATGGGGCCACGAAGCGTGTGAGGGGTGTGCCGAAGTGCGCACGGTGGTGCCGTGCGAGCGCAGCTACTAGGGCCGTCGGTGGAGCTCCTTATGGGGCCACGTAGCCTGGCAGGGGTTTGCCGAAATGGGCGCGATGGCACCGTGCGAGCGCAGCCACTGGGGCCCCAGGTGGACTTGCTTATGGTGCCACGAAGCGTGCGAGGGGGGTGCCGAACTCGGCGCGGTGGTGCCATGCGGGCGCAGCCATTGGGGCCTTCGGTGGGGATGAGGGATGTGCCGAAATTCGTGCGGTGGTGCCGTGCGAGCGCAGTCACTGGGGCCTTCGGTGGAGCTCCCTATGGGGCCACGAAGCGTGTGAGGGGTGTCAAAATTGACGTGGTGATACCATGCGGGCGCAGCCACCTGGGGTCCACGGTGGAGCTCCTTGTTGGGCCACGAAGCGTGCGACGGGTGTGCCGGAATAGGCGCGGTGATGCCGTGCGAGCACAGCCATTCGGGCCCTCGGTGGAGCCTCCTATGGGGCCACGAAGCGTGTGAGGGTGTGCCAGAAATTGGTGCGGTGGTGCCGTGCGAGCGCAGCCGCTGGGGCCCTCGGTGGAGCTCCCTATGGGGCCACGAAGCGTGTGAGGGGTGTGCTGGCATGGGCGTGGCGCGACCGACGCGGCCGCAGTGGTGCAGCTACTGGGCACCTCCCAGCGGGCACTTCAGTGTGAGTCGGCGACTTGGGCGGGCGCGGGATCATGGCAAACGGTACACGGTGATGGTTGTAGCGATGTTGGTGACGATGATGACAGCGACGACGGCACGGCCAATGACGGCAAAGATGTTGATCACGCCGGCGACGATAACGGCGTCTTCGCGTCGGTGATGCAGGTTTTGGAAAGAGTTCGGCATGCATGCGCGGCCGAGGCGCGAGAGTGGCCCGCGTGGTCTTATTTGACACGGGTAGTGTTCCCCCAGCACGCGCGCAAGGGCGTTCGAATGATTTCGAGTCCGTCTGGTATCATGTAATCATAATGAAATCCATGGTTGTCTTAAGAATCCGGAGGAGCCCGAGCTACGGCATTTTTGAAAACGTGTGTTGCGCAACCATGTGCTTATATACGGTGTTTCCCGTTTTTTTTTGCAAACGGGTTCTGGCGACAGCACGCGCGGAAGGGCGTTCGAGCGATTTCGACATGCGCGCGCGAGAGGCGTGCTTGGTAGCATGTGATGGACACGTTGAAAACCAATGGTCTCGTGAAGAATCAGCAAGAGCGCGAGCGCAGGCCATTTCTGAAAATGTGTGTTGCGAAACCATGTTTTATGCGTTTTCGGGACATTCGATTTTGAACACCCTACGACACACAAGGTTGTTGAAGGATTTCGACATGCGCGCGCGACGACGCGCGTGTGTGCTGTTCGTCCCGTTTTTCGCATACTGATTTTTGAACTATGATCAGTTTTGATCAACGAGTGCGTGCGCATCGTTTTTTTGCAGAACGTGAGGGGGACATGCCGGTTTAGCTCGGATGATACGACATCATAATTAGGATTGACGGTGGTGCGTAGTCATATTGAACTGCAAAACGACAAAGGGTACTGTTGATTCCGGGGGGAGGGTAAATATTGATTTATGGTGTGTTTTTCGTTGCACACTCTATGTTGTGCAAATTATGCAGTGCAGTCTGAAGGCGATGCAATCTTCTTCGTGCAGAGAATGCAGTGCACTCGATCTAGAGCAATCTACGCAGTGCAATCAATGCTGTACAATCTATAGGCAACGACCGGGCGGCGACGGCGAGCACGGCGCCGTCAGACCGACAGTCAAGCCCAGATGACGGGTGGCGACGAAGGCTGACGGCTGGCACGGAGCCGCCAGACCGACACACCAGCCCAGGCGGGCGACGGGCTGCGACGAGGCGGCGAAGGGGCGGCGACAGCCGGAATGTAGCCGCCGGACTGACACACAGGCCCAGTTCTATTAACCAGAATAGGAACCTTAAGTGCAAGCATTGTTTTCGGCATCGTGCGCAATCTAGGCAGTGTGATCCCCAGGAGACTTATTCCTCCCTCTCTCTCTTTTTCTCTCTCTCTCTCTCTCTCTCTTTCTCTCTGTGCCCCCCTCTCTCTTACTGCCTCTTCTGCTTCTTCTGCTCGGCTTCCGAGGAGAGGTGCCGGAACGTCAATCGCAACATAGACGGGTGCGATGCAGAGTGCGAGGATCCACATGCGAGGGGCGTTTTTCTCGTGTCTTCTTTCTTTCCGCCCGCCCCTCCAATCTCTGTTCCCTCTCCCTCCTTCCGAGCAGAAAGTTCACATGACAAAACGGCGAACTTCCTTGACCTTCGGAAGACATCCTCCTCCGTCCCGCCCCCTTTGCCACTCCCTCCTCCTTCCTATCAGGGCTCCTTCGTGCCTTCAGCACGCCTCGGAGCCTCCACTTCATATCTGGGCCATGGGGCGGGAGCCAGGAATCAGGGAGGTAGCTCGAGAGAGGGTGGGCAAACAGCGTCGGCAAGTCGTCCGAACATGGCCGGCGATGCGGAGCGGCACGAAAGAGCCTTCCTGCTCTTCGCTGGTTGGCGCGCACCTCTCCAAGAAGTAAGAACACCATAAACATAAATGTTTGGCCTGCGCGCAGATTTCTTGGATCCGCGCTGGGCCCCCCCAGCGGCGCCTTTGGCGCCGCCCCTGGCGCGCTCTGCGCGCCAGGTAGGGGGGTCCAGCGCAGATCCAAGAATTCCGCGTTGAGCGCCAAAAGTTTATGTTTATGGCGTTTCTTCTTTTTCACACCTCTTCAGCCACCTCTGGAGGAGCACGCGCGCCAGGCCCCCCCCATAAGAAGGCTTAGATGGGGGGCCTCGCGTGGGGGGAGTCGTCCGCGGCCAGGCGAACGCTCGGAGGGGACCGCCCGCTCCGTCTGGCACAGGTCACTTTGTCCAGCACCCTGCGCGGGACCCCAACTCCGCTGGGCACCGGACCAAGGTTTGTGGGGCTGGATCCTTCCTCCCTCTCCTCCTCCTCCTCCTCCTCCTCCTCCTCCTCCTCCTCCTCCTCCTCCTCTCACTCTCCTCCTCCTCCTCCTCCTCCCCCTCCTCCTCCTCTTGCTCCTCCTCCTCCTCCTCCTCCTCCTCCTCCTCCTCCTCCTCATCCTCCTCCTCCTGCTCCTCCTCCTCCCTCCCACCTTGCAGATATTTGGCAACTACGCTGCCCACTCGATCCTGTGCCAGCCTCACGTTTGAGGTAAGCTTCGAGGCCCATGTGTGTTCCACCCAGTCGTGGGGTTGCCGGGATGTCCGCTCCCTGTAGGGCCGGTTGGCGAGGGGCTGCAGGCCCGTGCTGGCTCAGCCCACCCGCATCCAGCGCTGCCGCGACTGCCCTGGCGTGCAGCATAATCACTGCTTGAGGGCGTGGCCGACCTCCGGGGCAGGCGGCTGCAGCGGAGTGGCCACTTCTGGGGCCCGAGCCTCTTGGCCTGGGGCCTCAGGGCGCGTGAGCAGCGGGCGTCCGACGACGCCCTGAAGATCTCGCCACGACATAGCATTCTTTCAGGGGGCAAAGTTAGGGGGCATAGGCTCAGAGGGGGCGCATCGACCCCAAAGCGTTCACTCATCGCCGATATGATCCGATAGCCCTCCCTGCCCAGCTGGTCGCCGACGTAACGTTCCCTTTCAGCTCGTCGTCTTCTTCGCCGTCGTCGGCGTCGTAGTTGCAGTCGTAGTCGTCGTCGTCTTCGTCGTCGTCGCCGTCCTCGTCCTCGGCCTCGTTCTAGTCCTCGGCCTCGTCCTTGTCCTCGTCCTCGTCCTCGTCCTCGTCGTCGTCGTCGTCGTCGTCGTCGTCGTCGTTGTCGTCGTCGTCGTCGTTCCCTGTCAGCTCGTGCGCCACCTCCTGCAGCGAGCCCGATCTGCACGACACTATGCGCGCCGACCGGAGGGCACTGGGCGCGCAGCAGCCGCGCGGGCCGTGGCAGCGGCCGCGGCGGACGTTCGGCTGGAGTCCCCGTGGAGTCGCCTCAGCAGTGCCTCAGCTCCTCCTTCTCGTCCACCTCTTTCCTTCTGCTGCTCCTGCTGCTCCTCCTCCTCCTCCTCCTCCTCCTCCTCCTCCTCCTCCTCCTCCTCCCCTTCCTCCTCCTCCTCCTCCTCCAGGACCAGCTCCCTCCGTGTCCATTCATTTTGGCTGAAGCGCTGGGCCCGCCTTGGCTCCAGGCAGGGGTGGCTTCACCACGGGGCGCGGGCTGCGCCCTGCGGCCGGGTCGTGCCGGGGATGTCGGAGAAAAAGAAGAAGAAGGTGGAGGTGTATTGCGTCAATTGCACCGCTAAGAAGGAGCCCGCAGGCGTGTACTGCGTCGACTGCAAGAAGCCCCTCTGCAAGTTCTGCGTGGCCCTGCTGCACCACCCGACCACCAAGGCTGAGAAGCACTCGATCGAGGAGGTGGACGCCGAGCAGTCCCTGGAGATCCTGACCCCCATACTGCTGGATTTGCTCGTGCTGGGGGGCGTGGCCTTCCTGATGAGCGGGTCCAGCATCACCCCCGAGTACTTCCAGGGGACGAGCTACTGCCCAGGGATGGCGCAGGCCAGGTCGGCGTTCATGAAGTACGACCCGAACTTGTTCTTTTACTTCAAGGCAGACATCGCCAAGTATTGCGACCTGGAGGACTCCTACTGGAGGTTCTTCATGGACACGTGGATCCGGGGCGTCCTCACGGAGACAGACACGTGGCTCCTGATCTGTTCCGAGCTGATCAAGGCTCTTGTCTTCGAGGAGCTCGTGCGCATTGTCATCTCGCACGTCATCCCCTGGTTCTTCGCGCCGGTGGCCACGCTGGTGAGGTTCGTGGAGGTCCAGATCCAGAGGTTCACGTATGACCACGAGGGGCGCAAGCACACGCTCACCCACTTCCTGGAGAAGACCGCGAAGGTCGTGGAGAAGATCAGCCTCGCGCCCAAGCTGAAGCTGGACTCGGGCATCGCGGTAGTCCCGAGGACCCTGCGCCGCAGGAGGCCCAGCGAGGACTGGCTCGAGGAGTGGTCGTACCGGTGGAGCCGCCTCACCCGCAGGCAGCACCTCTACTCGGTGGAGGCGCACCGCGCCTGCACCTTCGTGCTGAGGGGCACCCTCGTCTTCGCGGTGATTGTCCGCGTGGCCTGCATGTTCACGGGCGGTGAGCTGTTCAGGAGCCTGGCGCAGCTCTTTGGCGCCGACAGCGTGATCGAAACCCACCTGCAGTGGTTCGAGGAGAACACCGGCATGACCCCCAAGTCCAAGGGTGGCCACATTTCCGACTGGGCCGCCGCCGTGCTCGTCCAGCAGGCCCTCAGCGGCATCGCGCCGCGCCTCTTCGGCAGTGCGCAGGGGCTCGGCAAGGGCGTGGTGAGCCTCTCCGGGGCCTCGGTGTGGGTGCTGCTCAGGTTCGCGGTGGTGTTTGCGCTGCTGGCGGGGGTCATATTCGGCGGGCCGATGTTCATCTTCTGGAAGCTGGGGCGCCAGAAGGAGGACTTCAAGAAACGCTGGGGAAAGCCCACGAAGGAAGGGGGATACGAAAGCGGGTACGGCAAGATGGTCTGGGGCGACATGTCGAAGACAAACCCGTGCTGCGACTGGAAGAGCAACAGCTACAGGCCCGAGTAGCCAGGGGGGGTGGCCGTCGCGGGCGAGGGAGCATAGCCAGCGATGCGGAGCGGCATGAAAGAGCCTTCGTGTACTCTTCCTTCCTGCCACTCCCCCTCCGTCCCCTCCCCCTCCTTCCGAGCAGAAAGTTCACAAGACAAAGCGGCAAACTTCCTTGACCTTCGGAAGACATCCTCCTCCGTCCCACCCCCTCTGCCACTCCCTCCTCCTTCCTATCAGGGCTCCTTCGTGCATTCAGCTCGCCTCGGAGCCTCCACTGCATATCTGGGCCATGGGGCGGGAGCCAGGAGTCAGGGAGGTAGCTCGAGAGAGGGCGGGCGAACAGCGTCGGCAAGTCGTCCGAACATGGCCGGCGATGCGGAGCGGCACGAAAGAGCCTTCCTGCGCTTCGCTGGTTGGCGCGCACCTCTCCAAGAAGTAAGAACACCATAAACATAAATGTTTGGCCTGCGCGCAGATTTCTTGGATCCGCGCTGGGCCCCCCCAGCGGCGCCTCTGGCGCCGCCCCTGGCGCGCTCCGCGCGCCAGGGAGGGGGGTCCAGCGCAGATCCAAGAATTCCGCGTTGAGCGCCAAAAGATTATGTTTATGGCGTTTCTTCTTTTTCACACCTCTTCAGCCACCTCTGGAGGAGCACGTGCGCCAGCCCCCCCCCCATAAGGAGGCTTAGATGGGGGGCCGCGCGGGGGGGGAGTCGTCCGCGGCCGGGCGAACGCTCGGAGGGGACCGCCCGCTCCGTCTGGCACAGGTCACTTTGTCCAGCACCCTGCGCGGGACCCCAACTCCGCTGGGCACCGGACCACGGTTTGTGGGGCTGGATCCTTCCTCCTCCTCCTCCTCCTCATCTTTCTCGTTTCTGCCTCCTCCTCCTCCTCCTCCTTTTCCTCCTCCTTCAGCTACTCGCACTCCTCCTCATCCTCCTCCTGCTCCTCCTCCTCCCGCCCACCTTGCAGATATTTGGCAACCACACTGCCCACTCGATCCTGTGCCAGCCTCACGTTTGAGGTAAGCTTCGAGGCCCATGTGTGTTCCACCCAGTCGTGGGGTTGCCGGGATGTCCGCTCCCTGTAGGGCCGGTTGGCGAGGGGCTGCAGGCCCGTGCTGGCTCAGCCCACCCGCATCCAGCGCTGCCGCGACTGCCCTGGCGTGCAGCATAATCACTGCTTGAGGGCGTGGCCGACCTCAGGGGCAGCCGGCTGCAGCGGAGTGGCCACTTCTGGGGCCCGAGCCTCTTGGCCTGGGGCCTCAGGGCGCGTGAGCAGCGGGCGTCCGACGACGCCCTGAAGATCTCGCCACGACATAGCATTCTTTCAGGGTGCAAAGTTAGGGGGCATAGGCTCAGAGGGGACGCATCGGCCCCAAAGTTTACTCATCGCCGATATGATCCGATAGCCCTCCCTGCCCAGGAACGTGCGGTTTCGCCATTCTGAGCCTACCGCCGATCTATCTGCGATGTATCACCGATTCCAGGTCGATGGTTCCCCCTCTGAGCTGGTCGCCGACGTAACGTTCCCTTTCAGCGCGTCGTCGTCGTCGTCGGCGTCGTAGTTGTCGAAGTCGTGGTCGTGGTCGTCGTCGTCGGCGTCTTAGCCCTCGTCGTCGTCGGCGTCGGCGCCTGCGTCGGCGTCGGCATCGTCGTCATCCTCGTCGACATCTTCGTCGTCTCGTCGTCGCCGCCGTCGGCGTCGCCCTCGTCGTCGTCGTCGTCGTCGTCGTCGTCGTCGTCGTCGTCGTCGTCGTTGTCGTTCCCTTTCAGCTCGATTCACACGACATTTTTGCGCGCCGACCAGAGGGCACTTGGCGCGCAGCAGCCGCGCGGGCCGTGGCGGCGGCCGCGGCGGACGTTCGGCTGGAGTCCCCGTGGAGTCGCCTCAGCAGTGCCTCAGCTCCTCCTTCTCGTCCATCTCTTTCCTTCTCCTTCTCCTGCTCCTGCTCCTCCTCCTCCTCCTCCAGGACCAGCTCCCTCCGTGCCCATTTATTTTGGCTCAAGCGCTGGGCCCGCCTTGGCTCCAGGCAGGGGTGGCTTCACCACGGGGCGCGGGCTGCGCGGCCAGGTCGTGCCGGGGATGTCGGAGAAGAAGAAGAAGAAGAAGGTGGAGGTGTATTGCGTCAATTGCACCGCTAAGAAGGAGCCCGCAGGCGTGTACTGCGTCGACTGCAAGAAGCCCCTCTGCAAGTTCTGCGTGGCCCTGCTGCACCACCCGACCACCAAGGCTGAGAAGCACTCGATCGAGGAGGTGGACGCCGAGCAGTCCCTGGAGATCCTGACCCCCATACTGCTGGATTTGCTCGTGCTGGGGGGCGTGGCCTTCCTGATGAGCGGGTCCAGCATCACCCCCGAGTACTTCCAGGGGACGAGCTACTGCCCAGGGATGGCGCAGGCCAGGTCGGCGTTCATGAAGTACGACCCGAACTTGTTCTTTTACTTCAAGGCAGACATCGCCAAGTATTGCGACCTGGAGGACTCCTACTGGAGGTTCTTCATGGACACGTGGATCCGGGGCGTCCTCACGGAGACAGACACGTGGCTCCTGATCTGTTCCGAGCTGATCAAGGCTCTTGTCTTCGAGGAGCTCGTGCGCATTGTCATCTCGCACGTCATCCCCTGGTTCTTCGCGCCGGTGGCCACGCTGGTGAGGTTCGTGGAGGTCCAGATCCAGAGGTTCACGTATGACCATGAGGGGCGCAAGCACACGCTCACCCACTTCCTGGAGAAGACCGCGAAGGTCGTGGAGAAGATCAGCCTCGCGCCCAAGCTGAAGCTGGACTCGGGCATCGCGGTGGTCCCGAGGACCCTGCGCCGCAGGAGGCCCAGCGAGGACTGGCTCGAGGAGTGGTCGTACCGGTGGAGCCGCCTCACCCGCAGGCAGCACCTCTACTCGGTGGAGGCGCACCGCGCCTGCACCTTCGTGCTGAGGGGCACCCTCGTCTTCGCGGTGATTGTCCGCGTGGCCTGCATGTTCACGGGCGGTGAGCTGTTCAGGAGCCTGGCGCAGCTCTTTGGCGCCGACAGCGTGATCGAAACCCACCTGCAGTGGTTCGAGGAGAACACCGGCATGACCCCCAAGTCCAAGGGTGGCCACATCTCCGACTGGGCCGCCGCCGTGCTCGTCCAGCAGGCCCTCAGCGGCATCGCGCCGCGCCTCTTCGGCAGTGCGCAGGGGCTCGGCAAGGGCGTGGTGAGCCTCTCCGGGGCCTCGGTGTGGGTGCTGCTCAGGTTCGCGGTGGTGTTTGCGCTGCTGGCGGGGGTCATATTCGGCGGGCCGATGTTCATCTTCTGGAAGCTGGGGCGCCAGAAGGAGGACTTCAAGAAACGCTGGGGAAAGCCCACGAAGGAAGGGGGATACGAAAGCGGGTACGGCAAGATGGTCTGGGGCGACATGTCGAAGACAAACCCGTGCTGCGACTGGAAGAGCAACAGCTACAGGCCCGAGTAGCCAGGGGGGGTGGCCGTCGCCGCGGGCGAGCGGCCCGTTCGCGTGTCCGCGCTTGGGCCGCGTTGCTCCTCTTCCTTCCTCCTCCTCCTCACTCCTCTTTTTCCTCATCTTCCCCGCCATCCTTCGAGCAGTGGCGAAGCGTCATAGCTTGCCTGAAAGAATGTTCTGAGAACCTTCTGTGGTATGCACGGATTGTTCTCAGAACATTTCTGCTTGAGACCTTCTTGCTTCAACAGGACAGCTTCATGCTCTAAGAGTATTGCTTCTGTGATTCGAACACTCGCTTGTTCTAAGAATATGCTGTGGTACGCCTATGGTAACGCCGGGACGGTCGACCCCTGCTCAAATCCTCCTCCCGCCAGGATGGGAGAGACGAACGCGTGCCCTCCGAGCCAGCACGGGCCTGGAGGGAGCGGCAGGCGCGGGCGTGTGCCCAGCTCGCCGGCGTGGTTCGATGCTGCGCGTGCGGGGCCCCGCGTCGGCGGCAGGGTTCCGCGGCAGGCCCCGCTCGCGCGCCGGGGGCGCGGGCCGCTGCGGCGGCGAGTGGAACGGCCGCCGCGGCAGCAGCCTGTCGCACCCATGTGGGGCCCAGCAGTCGAGGCCTCCCAGATGGGGTCGGAGTGGATGGGGTCGGAGGATTGCGCTGAATCGCCGATGCATCGGCGATGCGGCTCGATGCGGAGCCCGATTTTCTCCACGCCGACGTCGCCGATGCGTCGACGATGTCGGCGATGCATCGCCGATGCATCGCCGATGCCTCACCGGTGCATCGCCGATGCATGGGCGATGCGGCGTGAACCTCCGACCCCATCTACTCGGACCCCATCTAGGAGGCCTCTAGATAGGGGGGATGGGTGCCGCACTCCGCGAGAGAGTGTGCGCGCGAGGACCTGGCACTTTTATTTTTTGGACGCTGGGCCACGCGGGCGCGCGGGCGGCTTGTCCTGGGTCGGAGAAAAAGCGAGGAAGGCCGTGCCTCCAAGGCCGGCTCCGCACCCTGAGCGGGCAGTTGGTCGGACTCTCCCGGGGGCCGGGAGGGGCCCTGAGATCCCGAGAGTGCCTTCATCGTCCCACCCTCAACCTCCCCTCCCTTCCCCAACAATCCCCACCATCCCTGCTCCCTCCCCCCGCGGAGAGAGGGAGGGGTCGGCGTGGCCCACCGCACGCCGCGCCGTCGCGCATGTTGCGCGGTGGGGGCCTTTGACACTGAACGCGGAGGGCTCCATCGTACTGGAAGCTCCGGCACATCGCTGTGAGGATCGTGGACCGGCAGGTCGCTGCGGGGGCGGCTGGCTGCTCACCGCGCCCCGGATTCTTCTCTGAAGCTTATCTGTTGCGAGCAGTTGCCTGGGAAGGGTTTGGCGACGTGCTCAGGTCGGCGAAGTTTCACGAGCCCCGCGTCGTCCCCCCCCCACCTGGAGAGGGCCGCAGTGGGTGAATAAGCCTTGCCATAAGCGATCGAGGGGTGCATTTGCCGCCGAGCCTTCGGCCCTCCGAGGTGCCCCAGGGCTGCCGTGGGCCTCGAAGGCCATCGCGGGGCAGGGAACCTCCCGTGGGGCGCCCGCTCCGACCTGCCGGCAGGTTGCCGCTCTTCTGCTCGAGGCGCCTGCGGTGCAGGCGCCGGTGCAGAGGTCTGCTGGGAGGCGGGTGCTCCCCCGCGGCTCGCCGCGGTTCGCCCGCGGTTCGCCCGCTCCCGAGCGGCGCTCGGCGCCCCTCGCCCTCCCCCCCGCTCCTCCCCCGAGGGCGGAGGAGGGAGGAGGAGGAGGAGGAGGAGGAGGAGGAGGAGGAGGAGGAGGAGGAGGGCGCCCCCCGCCCTCCCCCGAGGGCGGGGGCGCGCAGTGTTGGGACGGCGCCGACCTTCTGCGGACGACGCGTGCAGCAGGGGCCCGACCACAAGAGACCTTCCACAGGCATCCCAGCCCTGAGACCCCAGGGAGTGCATCGATGTCTGGTGTGGGAGCGTCACGCTTTCCGCTGCAAAAGCTTCGAAACCCAAGAAGCCCAGGCCACCCTGGAGGCAAGCAGGGGGCCCTGGGCTTCTTGGGTTTCGATGGTTTTGCTGTGGAAGGCGTGACGCTCCCACACCAAAAGTCGATGGACGTCCTGGGGTCTCAGGGTTGGATTGCTTGTGGAAGGTTTCTTGTGGACGGGCCTCCACTGTAGGTTTGCCTGACGGCCGAAGCTGACGACAGCTGATCCGCGAGAGGTTCTAGAGCTTCTAGGGGGTGGGTGTCCGCGAGATCTCTGTGTGCAGGCCTGTCCTTTCCGAGTGTGACAGGATAAGATACCGATACCGCTGCTCGTCCAGGAGAGCCCTCGTCGCCAAGGCTTGATTATCCTCGAAATTCTGGTCAGAGGGCACCCCAGGAAAGGCCCATGTAGTAGCGGTATCGGTGTCGTTTGTTTCCCCCAGTCTTGGGGCGTTACGGTCAGGAATTTTCTTTAGCGTGTATCGCCACGGGCTCTGACCCACCTTCGGCGCGGCACTATCCACGTCCCAGTTTCCAGGCGCCAACGTCCCGAGTCGTTCGAAGCCTCCGTCCCGCGGAGCGGAGCGACACGCCATCCGCTTGTGGGGCACAGCGTCTCGCAAGGGCCGCCGCGGCAACACGCTACGCAAAGTGCTTGACCGCAGCTCAGCGCGGCCATCGGCATCAACTCCAGGGGTGGCGTTTCTGAAATGGCCTCGCCTCCGAGGGTCGAAGGCGTTGCCATCTACTCCTCGAGGGAGACCTGCGGAAGGCCGGCGCAAGGCGGCGGAAGTCAGACGAGGCCGCCTCCGCGGGAGGCCAGCGGAAGGCGGCGGAAGTAAAAGGTGCGCCCCCAGGAGATGACAGCGTTTTTGGGGGTCAGGGTTTCTGGGGTCGGCCAGGTGCTTGTCGTCGTCTTCCTCGGATGGGGGCCGCGTGAGCGAGAGGCGGCAGGCAGCGCGCCGTCTGTTGCGCTGCGGCGGCGCGGGTGCAGGACATGCCATACCGACGGTCCTCAGAGGCATCCGCGAGAACACGGAGACCCACAACGCCAAAAGACACCCCCACCTGTAAGCACCGACCAGGACTCAGATTTCTCAGCGGCGGTCGGTTCTTACAGGAGGGGGTGGGGGGGAGTTTCCTGGACCCGTAGAACAAGGATGGCCACAACTCGTCGGTGATAACGGATCACGGCTCCAGACTCGGGATCGGGGGTTGGCTCTGATGGGTGGGGGTGTCTTGCGTTGTCCTCAAAAGCAGATCTCAGAGCCCCCAGGGCGGCCCAGGAGGCCCACAGGGAGGGCCGCCCGCAGACGGGCCTACGTCGAAGAAGGAGAAACAGCATACGCATAAACTTTCGGAGGTCCGCGCGGATTTCTTGGATCTGCGCTGGGCCCCCACTGGCGGCGCCACTGGCGCGCTCCGCGGGTTCGTGGAGGGTGGCTCCGCGAAGCCCGAATAGCGCTTCCGGGGCATCGGGGGAAGTCTCGAGGAGCACCCGGTGAACGCCCAACAGCGCCCAGGAGACCCGTTAGCTGGGGGTGTGGCGGGCCCCAGAGAGTTTTTGTCGGCACCTCGGCGGGAGCTCTCTCTGGCGCCATCCCTTTCCCTCCCTCCTCCCCTCCCAGCCCGGCGGGCGCCATTCCTCAAGCCCGCCGTTGCCTGAGGAGACCACCACAACGACAACCATAACGGTCACGAGGACCCCGCGAGTTTCTGCAGTAGCGCACACGGTGCCCAGCGGAACGAGGGGGCGATTGGAGGAGGAGTGGGGCGGGAAAGGAGACGTGAGAGTCGTGGTGGTGGTGGTGGTGGACGGCGCTGTCGCTCTGTAGTGCAGGACGCAGGGCTTGCCGCATCGTGGAGAGGCTGTCGCCCCTCCCGAGCGCGGCCTCAGTCGAGCATGCATTCTCGCGCGAGGATGTTTCTGACAGCATGTTACGGCGGGGGCGTTCGCTAGGCCATGTGCCCAGGAGGCTTCAGACCCCCGAGGATTCCTTATCTGATTCACCACCCACCAAACGACCCCAACCCAACCCGAAGGTCCAAAGTTACTCGCGATTTCCCGTGGGGGGGGGGGTCGGGGAACATCGAAAGAACAGATGTGGAACCCATACCCCCCCCCAACCCGAAGTTCGGGTCTTCGGGTTAAGTTGGGGTGTTTTGGTAGGTAGTCACTGATGAGGGCGGCGGTGATACCCGTGGCCACGCCTCAATTGGCTGTCCGTCATCTTCCAGATCCTGGAGTCCCTGTCCATCGGCTCCTCGTCCAATCCCCTTACCGTAACTGTTCGCCGGCGCTGGCCCGCGAAGCTATGGCACCATCGGTTTTCGGGCGACGACGAAGACGACGACGGCGACGAAGACGAAGACGACGTCGACGACGACGATCGAAGTCGGAAGTGATTGTCTTAGAGCAGGGGTGGCGGTCGAAGTCACAGTGCCGAGCTTGCCGCTCGCTTTTGCTGCCTCTCTCGCGCGCTTTCTCCGTCGCTCCTCCTCCGCCAGCCCTCTGGTAGCAAATCGTTCGAGCTTGGTACGCCCTTTCAGTTCCGTCTTCAGCGTCGATTAGCGTCTGGGAGTCCATGAGATAGCGCCGACTTAGCGTCGGCTAGCATCGGTTGGCGTCTATTTAGCGTCGGTTCAGCGCCGAGTAGCGCCGATGAGCAAGAGCCGACAAGATGGCGTGGGAAGCTCCCATGAGCTGCCGCCGAGCAGCCCTCCCCATCCACTGCTGCCGTGCGCGCCCGCTCCGAGGACCAACACCACTACGACCACCAGGAGTGCGCGCAGGGAGTCGGGAGAGACGCTGTATGTAGCGGGAAACGTCAGAAACGTCAGGGAGTCGGGGAGGCGTCCGCTCGGCGGCGTCGCGAGAGAGAGGGAGCAGCGCAGGGGGGCTTGGCCTCCCGGGCAGGCCCCCGGGAGGGGGAGGAGGAGGAGGAGGAGGATGAGGAGGAGGAGGAGGAGGAGGAGGAGGAGGAGGAGGAGGAGGAGAGGAGGAGGAGGAGAAGGGGGGGGGGGAGGGAGGAGGAGGAGGAGGAGGGGAGGAGAGGAGGAGGAGGAGGAGGAGGAGGAGGGAGGAGAGAGAGGAGGAGGAGGAGAGGAGGAGGAGGAGTGGAGGAGGAGGAGGAGGAGGAGGGAGGAAGAGGAGGAGGAGGGGAGGGAGGAGGAGAGGAAGAGGAAGAGGAGGAGGGAGGAGGGAGGAGGAGGAGGAGGAGGAGGAGGAGGAGGAGGAGGGCCTCTTGGAAGGCGTGGGGGGGCGCACGCCTGCCAGGCGTGCTGGCCCCCTCCGAGCATCCCCTCCCCGCCCCTCTCGGGAGGCAGCCCCGCGCGCCTCGCCGCGCCCTGAGCGCCTCCAGAGTGCGCCTCGGGGCAGCAGTAAGTCGGGCCTGCCCCCCTACAGGGGGCTTGTCGACGAAAAATGAGAAATACCCCCACAACAGACAAAACAAATACTTCAAAGTTAGTCGGGGGACGATGTTTTGAGTATTTTTGTTTTACCTATTTGGTGTACTTTTGGGGTATGTTTCATTTTTCGTCGAAAATCCCCCGCAGGGGGGCACGCCCGACAGAAGGGCAGCACCATCCCCCGTCCCGCAGCCCCGGCTCTCCCTCTCCTGCTCCCCCCATCCTGCTCCGTCCTTCTCCACTCTCCAGTGGCCCCACCGTCACTCGTGCGATCCATGGTCGAATGGGGCTGGCGTGGAACATAACCAGCAAGATTGATACGATGTGTGCTTGAGCTGGGCGCACCATTCTCTGCCTTTCTCTTCGGGAAGTGTCATGGGCCACCACGGTGCCGAGACATGTTGACCCGTCGGCCAAGGGAGCTTCCCGTTGAGAATGTGTCTCCTCTGCTGTGTGAAAATATTTCGGCAGGGATCTCTTACCTTTCGGGCCCGGCCTGAGGTGTAGGCCCCGCAGTTCATACAACATACAACTGGACGGTCGAGCTCGAGCACTCTGCATGCGAAGAGATCACGGGGGGAGTGACCTGCAGGTCCCTGACTCAAGGACGGGGTCAGGGCCGCACAACTCCCCCAAAAACGATTTTGGGGGTGAGACATTGGGCCCGACAGCTGGAGGGCTTAGGCTCCTGGACCTCCGAAGCCGCACGGTCAAGCTTTCCAGAAAGCTCATGGGCTCTCGAATCATCAGAGAGAGAGTATCAGCTACGCCTAAGGCCACCTCGCTCCAACAATCCAAACATATCTCGTGATGATGAATATTCTGCAGAACACAGATTCTCCAGCTTCTCCTGCTGCCCTTCCTTCTCTTCATCCTCCCCCTCACCAGGTCGTCGATGGCATGCAGGTTCCAATCCGCAGGTCGCGGTCCAGTAGGATACGCCGTTCTTCACCCAGGGGGCCGCGGCGCCTGCGGTGCGATTGCGATCGCGATAGCGATTGCTCGCTTGAGGCGCAGGGGGCTCCCAGCTAGCAGGCCCTCCGACCCCTCACCCTCCTCGCCCTCCTCTGGATTGTTTGCTGCCTCGTCCCGGCTGGCCTTCGAGCCGAGTTTTTGGGCGGCCTGCCGCTTCCCTTTGCAAGATCGGCGGCCAGCCCCGCAAGCAGACTTCTCCCTCGGGGCCTTGACGTCCTTAGTGTCGCCCCCTCCCCCGCTCCGGCAAGCTTTCGAGGCTCTCTCCCCAGACGGGCTTCGTTGCCCGTCTTGTGCCGAGGGGCGCGGCCCTCCCAGCCTCCGTCTGCGGGCGGCCGAGTCGGCGACGAGCACCGCGGCCGATGCAGCGCCGCGCCCGCCCGTCGCGCCGTCGGAGCGAGGCGAGGGCGGGGGACGGTGGAGAGGGCAAGGCGGGGGGGGGGAAGACGAAACGAGGGGGCCCGTCTTTTGTGTGTTCCAGGCGCTCCGCCTACTCTCAAGCAGTGGCGAAGCGCCCTGGCTCGCCTATAGGCCCACCGCACAATGTGCTGAGAACCTCGTGTGTGGCCTGCACGGAATGTTCTTCGAGCAGTTCTGCTCGACGCCGTCCTGCTGTCCTGCCTCGGGCTTGTGTTCCGGGAACGCTGTTCTCGTTCTTATCGGGGGACGAAATCTATACATATCCACTACTCCCTGGCCAGGCCCATCCTGAACCCAGGAGCTGTGTATACGCCCTCCTGGCCAAACCAGGAGGGCGTGGCGTATACACAGCTGCTGCGTTCAGGATGGGCCTGGCCAGGGAGCAGTGGATATGTATAGATTGCGTCGCCCTATCTTAGACCACTTGGGGTTCTACCCGCATGTCGTGGTGGGCCTGGAGAACTGCTGGGACGGATCGGCCCCTGCTCGACGCTCCCCCCCCCCCCGCTGCCTCTCGGCCCTCCTCGTCCCGTCGCCAGGGCCGGGGGGCTGCGTCCCTCTGCGTGCCCGCCGCGCTCTCGGCGAGGGGCGCTGAGACCCGTCGGCTGCGCCCCTGCGCGCGTGCGCGCGCCCTCGGCCCATCGCAGGACCAGCAGCACCACCACCTCCACCTCCAGGACAGGATGCTGCTGCCGCCCCTTCTCCAAGGTTTCTGGGAACGAGCAACGACATAAGCATAAAAACTCAGGGGTCCGCGCGGATGACGGGAAGCGTCTTCGAGGAACGAGAAGCGAGCTGGACGTTTTGGCTGAATCCTCCTCATATCAGTAAGAGATCTCTTAACTATAGGGGGTGGCGGGTCGCACGGTGTACCAGGCTTAGCGGATTCCTCGGGATGGCGATTTCGCGTGAGACATCCTCACACAAATGAGATCTTCGCGACATCTTGTTTAACAAAACCAAGCGTTTCGCTCGAGACATCCTCGAACAGTTGATGACAGCGAAATGTCGCCGTCTGTGAATGTTTGCGTTTCGCTCGGGACATCCTCGAAAAAATGAGATGACGACTGAAGTCTTTAACTAACTCTTATGTTAAGAATTGCGATTTCGCTAGGGACATCCTCAGAAAACGAGCGGCAGCACGGCGGACCAGAACGAAGAGCACGGCAGAAAATTTGCATTTCGCTAGGGACATCCTCAACAACATGAGATGTCCTCAACGTCGTCTTTGTATCGTTCTCGAAGTGCCTCAAGATGACGAAATGAGAGGCCAAAAAGCACGTCAAGATGGCTGTCAGAACGATTGGGGGACTTCCGAAAATAGCGATTTCGCTAGGGACATCCTCAACAAATGAAAACATACACCAGCATCGACTTGAAAACTGTTGTTCTTACATAGTTTTGACATTGCTTCTGAAAAGGCTTCCAGACGGCCCAAGGCAGCCTTCCAAAAATGTCGATTTCGCTAGGGACATCCTCAAAACATTGATGCGTGCGACATCGCATCGCAATGATTTTAGGAGGGCATCAGGAAGCAACAGAAGGCCACAACATGGCCCCAAGAGCGCCCTTAAGGTTGCTGAAAATAGTGATTTCGCTGGGGACATCTTCAAAAAATAACGAATCCAACAACATCGTTTTGAAAACTGGCGTTTCAACATCGTCTGGGGATCGCTCCTGAAAGGGCTTCTAGACGGTTTAAGCCAGTCATCTAAAAATGACGATTTCGCTAGGGACATCCTGACAAAAAAAAATGTGTGTAACATCGGACTGTAACGGCTTTGTAAGGCATCAAGAAGGCCCCCAAAGGCCCCAAACAAGCCCAAACTTGACCCCCAGGAGCGCCCTCGAGACGATCCAAAATGGCGATTTCGCCTGAGACATCCTTACACAAATGAAATGTTCACAACGTCGATGTCATCAAAAATGAGCGTTTCGCCTGAGACATCCCTTAAACATGGGAAGCCGCGAATTCGACAGATGTTCAAAAACTAGCGTCTCGCCTGAGACATCCTAACAACAATTATATCTCGGAGTGGTGTTTTAACTACCTCTCGTGTTAAACATCGCGCTCTCGCTGCATACATCCTCAAACAAATCGGGCGGAGCATGGCCGGCGAAAAAAGTGCTCCTTCGCTCTTGACGTCTATTCTGCCGTGCTCCTTCGCTCACGGGGTCTATTCTGCAATGCTTGTTGTTTTTTCTGTGCCGTGCTCCTTCGCTCTACGGGCCTATTCTGCCATGCTCCTGGCCATTTTCTGTCACAATCCTTTGTTCTTGGGGCTTATGATGCCGAGCTCCTGGTCGTTTTCTGCCGTGCTCCTTAGCTCTTGGGGCATATTCTGCCGTGCTCCTTCGCTTTCGGGGTTTATTCTGCCGTGCTCCTTGTGTTTTTCTTGCATGCTCCTTCTTCCTTGGGGCGTATTATGCTGTATTCTTGCATCTATCTTGCCGTGCTCCTTAGCTCTCGCGGTCTATTCTGCCGTGCTCCTGGTCACTGGTCGTGTTTTGCAATGCTCCTTCTTTCCTGGCGCCTATTCTGCCGTGCTCCTCAGCTCTTGGGGTCTATTCTGCCGTGCTCCTGTTTTTTTTCTGTCATGCTCCTTCGCTCCTGGAGCCTAATTTGCCGTGCCCCTTCGCTCTTGGGGTCTATGTTGCCGTGCTCTTGGGTTCTATTCTGCCGTGCTCCTCGTCTTTTTCTGGTTTGCTCCTTCGCTCTTCGGGCCTATTCTGCCGTGCTCCTGGTCTTTTCTGTCGTACTCCTTGGCTCCTCGGGCCTTTTCTGTTGTGTTTCGGTCTTTTCTGCCGTCGTCCTTAGCTCTTGGGGTATCTTCTGCCGTGCTCCTCGTCTTTTTCTGGCGTCGTTTTCGCTCTTGGGGCCTATTATGCCGTGCTCCTTAGCTCTTGGGGTCTATTCTGCCGTGCTCCTGGTCTTTTTCTGCCGTGCTCGGCAGCTCTTGGAGTCTATTCTGCCATGCTCCTGGTTTGTTTCCGACGTGCTCCTTCGCTCATGGGGCCTATTCTGCTGTGCTCCTGGTCTTTGTCTGCCGTGCTCCTGCTTTTTTTCTGCCGTGCTCCTTCGCACTTGGGGCAGATTCTGCCGTGTTCCTTGTCTCTTGGGTTCTATTCTGCTGTGGTCCTCGTCTTTTTCTGGTTTGCTCCTTCGCTCTTGGGGTCTATTTTCCCGCACTCCTTCAGCTCTCGGGGTCTACTCTGGCGGGCTTCTGTTTTTTTTTCTGCAGTGCTCCTTCGCTCTTGGGGCCTATTCTGCCGTGCTCCTGGTCATTCTCTGCGGTGCTCCTTAGCTGTTGGGGTCTATCCTGCCGTGCTCCTGGTCTTTCTCTGCCGTACTCCTTCGCACTTGAGGCATATCCAGCCCTGCTCCTTAGCTCCTGGTGTCTATTCTGCCGTGCTCCTGGTTTTTTTCTGCCGTGCTCCTTCGCTCTTGGGGCCTAATCTGCCGTGCTCCTGGTCTTTTTCTGCCTGCTCCTTAGCTCTTGAGGTCTATTTTGACGTGCTCCTGGTAATTTTCTGCCGTGCTCCTTAGCTTTTGGGGTGCATTCTGCCGTACTCATTCGCTCTTGGGGTCTATTCTGCCGTGTTCCCTGTCTTTCTCTGCCGTGCTCCTTCGCTCTTGGGGCCTATTCTGCCGTGCTCCTGATCTTTTTCTGCCGTGTGCGCCCAGAAGCTCTGCCAAAACGACCACCGCGACGATCCGCACGGCAGATACAGGAACACGGCAGAACATACAGAGCACACCGAGGCACGGCAGAACACAGAAGCACGGCAGAACAGGAGCACGGCAGAACACACAGGAGCACAGCAAAACACACCCCGCACGCACGCCGACATACGCGCCACGGCATACTTGCGCGGCATAACAACAACAGAGCATTTTCCACATGCTTGGTGGACTAAAGCGACGCTTCCCGTTCTTTTCCGGTCAGGTTTCTCGGGCCTCCTGGCGGCGGATTTCTCAGGGGTCAGCGGATCGACGCTGGGGCCCCCTGGCGGCGCCTCCGGCGCCGCCCCTGGCGCGCTCCGCGCGCCAGGGGGGGATGTCCATCTCCGATCCGAGAAATCCTCGCGGACCTCCGAGTTTTTACGTTTATGTTATTGTTCGTTCCCCTTTATGGACGGGGGCGTGGAGGATGATAGGGGAAGGGAAGGGGCGGCGTATCGGCCCCGCTTCCCCCCGAGACTCCACTCCACTCTGCGGGTTACTCTGTCATTCCCCTCTCTTTCTCTCTCTGTCTCTCTCTTTCTAGATACACATATATAGATTAATCTCTTCTCTGCCCCTTTGTTCCCATTCCCACCGTATCCCCATTCCCACCGTATCCGTCCTCATTCTCTCCCGGCGTTCCTCCCCATTGCGCTGACGACATCCCTCTTTCCCAGCATGCTGTCCCGCATCGTCCTTGCCTCGTCCCTTTCTTGACTCATCCTTTCGTGGTTGTTCCCATTTGATGTATGGTCCCAGGCTTTACTTTTAACGCTGAAGGCACCCTCAGAACAGTTGTCGGTTAGGTCCCGCCAGTGTCAAGCCACTATCAGAGGCCCAGATGATGCAGCCTGTGCAGCTTACATGTTATATCCACATGCGTGGTTAGTACTCGTGGGGTCGTACTCTATCTCAGCTCCAGGACGATAAGTACAATGATGACGCGTATGGTGCCAACGCCGATCGCATCAGCCCAGGATTGCGAACGTATAAACGAGCATATGCACAAGACATAATTGGCACCGCTGCCGTCAATGACCAGTTCATATGCAAAAAGATACGCCTGCGTTGGGTGTATAGATGGGCCGGGTAGCACGAGTGGCCGATATCATGTACGGCTGGGCCGAGTGGCAAGTATATGTGCGGCATGGCTTGAGGGTACGATGGGTAGCCCAGAGATCGAGCCGTAGAAGCCCCCCCCACCCCACCACAGCCGCTTCCTCGAGTGGCACATGACACCACATGACACGGCATGGCACGGCACGGTGACGAGAGGGAGAGGCCCAGAGCTGTGAATTCAGCATTCATTGCATCGCACGGTCTAAAAAGCCATTGTTCGGCTTCACATACAATTGAATGACCACGAACCCAGGAACCACGTGCGATACTACGGCCGATGAGCTGTTCCACAAATTGTTATACACATATGCGCAGTGTCGGAAAGGACGAGGAACTTTGGACATCGATGTTGCGTTTGCTGGGGGGTCGCTTGAGATAGTGTCGTTGATGGCTTCCGAGGTTTTACTTGCTTGTGTGCCCCTTGCTCTGCTTGTGCACTCGGACACGCGGGCCGTATGCAGTCTTGGTCCGAGTTGTGATCAAATAATTTCTGCTGCAGTGCAACATCCACGACGACCACTAGTACCACACTTGAGACGCCCTGGACTATGTGGACATTGTGGTGCCACGCATGCGCATGCACAGGTGGCAGAAGTGAACTAAGTACAATTGTTGGCCATACGGTACACGCGCTACATTGTATGTGGGCGGAGAAGAGGGCCATGTGTACAACAGACTCGTGAGCAGGGAGCGTATGGTGCAGAGCAATAAGTTAGTGTACTGTCCAAGGCACCAGTATTTTTCGCTTCGAGGGAATGTACAGCAGCTGGGTCATGCAGCAGGCATGCGACATGGCTTTCGTTACACAACTTGGTTGAACACCACGGTCGCGACGCATCACTGCCTGCACATGGTTGGTCGGTTGCGAGTTTTGCTTCCGTGTTATTGTGTATGGATGTATTTTGCCTGATGCTATCTGTACCATCGAGGCCACTTCTGCTCGACCACGTTCCCGATCTTCTGACCAGGACTGGCTATTTCCTTGTGCGAGTTTTCCGTCGAGCTTATCGCGTTGCATGTGGCGTGCAAGGTCATTGCGAAATGGATGCCTGCATGCATTCCGTGTGGCGCCTTGTCGTGCGGTGCCGTGCGGTGCCATGTGTTGGCATCCCGCACCCGCGATGCATTATATTCCCAATACGGAGCATCCAGAAGTCCCTACGTTCCCAAGTCTGCTTTTGCTCTGCACCCGAGCTTGACGAGGCTGCCCAACGTTGTGAACTTACGAGATGTACCCGTCTTATGTTTTAAGACGTCCGAGAAGTAAGGCAACACAGAGTCAAGGATGGCAGGGGGATGCTTTGGGCCACGCTGGCACATGTGACGCAGCACGGATATTGAGGCCTGGCTTCCTCAGGCCACGCGCTGCCGAGCTCCGACAGGCGTTCTCCAGAGGAGCAGCACTGAGGGAGGAGGAGATGCAGAGAGAGAGAGAGGCCGCGATCTCTTGTCTCTCCGACCTCCCGTAATAGCTAGTGTCTGGTAGCATCTCTCGCTCCTTCCCCTTTCTGGAAGCATGCATTCCGCGGCGTCCGGGGGGCACCGCGGCCGCTGCTGGCCGAGCGCCCGCCACGGGCGCGCGCGAAGCGCGGTAGCGGATCCGAGGTGACCGCTCCCAGGTCATGCGCAGAGCGCAGGAGGACTCGAGGGACGTGTTCCTCCACCATCCCCGATCGTAGGCGGTTTCCTCCCCCAGCCCCCGTCTTGTCGGCGAGAGGTGAAGCCGCTGAGAAAAGGAGGGGGGGACCCTGGGATACACCCAAAGGGGGCCTTTTCGGACGCACCCCCTATCGAGGATGGACGCCCCCCCCCATCGTGCATCCCAGGGTGGGGCCCCCCGATTCTTTGGTCCCCTCGAAAGCCCCCCACGCAGCCAGAGCCATGCACGATCGGTGGGGCCCCCCAATTCTTTGGTCCCCTCGAGAGCCCCCCGCGCAGCCCGAGATCGGGGTCGACCCGTCCCTCGCTGTTCCACCCCCCGACTCGACCTCTGTCGCAGGCCTAGAGGTTGACACCAACACCAAGATCGGCGGTGTGCCTCCACCGCGGGAAGAAGATCCCGATCTCGGTGATGGTGGTACTATTCTGGCTTCCAAGGTGACCGAACTGTTGCCACCAACACCGACATGTAGGATCATCTTTCCCATGTGGAGGCGTGGGCGTGGGCGCGGGTGTGGGCGTGGGCATGCGTGTGAGCGTGGGCGAGCGTGTGAGCGTGGGCGTGGGCGTGCGTGTGGGCGTGGGCGTGGGCGTGGGCGTGCGTGTAGGCGTGGGCGTGGGCGTGGGCGTGGGCGTGCGTGTGGGCGTGGGCGTGGGCGTGGTGCCAATTTCCAGGCTTCCAACTCTGCAGAACGGCTGCGGGCGTTCGACGCAGGCCCCGAGGGCCCCGAGGGCCCCGGGGGCAGGGCGAGGGCGAAGCGGCGGCGTCGCGGGCGGGGAAGACGGAAGGCGGCGGCCCGTGCCCGCGGGGGCAGGCGTGGCGGACGCGGCGGCCTGCTGTTCCTCCTCCTCCTCCTGCTCCTGCTCCTGCTCCTGCTCCTGCTCCTGCTCCTGCTTCCCTCCTCCTGCTTCCCTATTCCTCCTCGTCCTGCTCCTGCTCCTCCTCCTCCTCCTCCTCCTCCTCCTCCTCCTCCTCCTCTTCCTCATCCCAGCTGCTCCTCCTCCTCCTCCTCCTCCTCCTCCTCCTGCTCCTGCTCCTGCTTCCCTCCTCCTGCTTCCCTCCTCCTCCTCCTCCTGCTCCTGCTCCTCCTTCTCCTCCTCCTCCTCCTCCTCCTCCTCCTCTCCTCCTCCTCTTCCTCATCCCAGCTGCTCCTCCTCCTCCTCCTCCTCCTCCTCCTCCTCCTGCTCCTGCTCCTGCTTCCCTCCTCCTGCTTCCCTCCTCCTCCTCCTCCTCCTCCTCCTCCTCCTTCTCCCAGCTGCTGCCGCCCGCGCGTTTGCCGAAGCAGGCGTGGCCGCCAGCCCCCGGCGAGGCTGTGCACCGCGTGTCGGTGCGGGCGGCGGCGGCGGAGGCGACCGCGTCCCGTGCCCCCGATTGGCGCGCGTACGCGGCGGCCTTTCGCACCGCTGCTGACCAGATTGCGTTCTTGAACGCCTTGGCACGCCACGCATTGCTGATAGTCGAGTTTGTCAATCTCCTTCATATTCCAATCTTCCCCCGCGGGGCTGGCGGCTGTTAAACAGGGGCTTGTCGCAGTTTTGCACGCGTTGGCGCCATCGATTTCAAGGTGGCCGCAAGATGCCAGTCGTGATGGCGGTGGGGGCAAGTGGGCGTGTTGGCGGCGCTGCTTTTGGCGCGGTGGCTGGCGAAGTTCCAGCTGCGGAGGACTCGCTGGACATGCTGGGGGGGCCGTTTGGCGAGTCCCTCGCGTTTCACGGTATGCAGGTGAGCGCGCGGCTGCGTGACGGCATGCAGAAGTTGATGGCATCGTTGGAGCAGCGCGGGTTCGGCATGCCATACCAGGCTGCTCAGATCCCGACCTGGGTCGAAACGGCAGCATTTTTCGGCTTCGAGTTTCTGGCTAGCTACAGGCAGGGCTGGCGGGCAGCAGTGACGCCGCTCAACGCGGTGCAGTACGACGCGGCCAAGATTCGCTTTGGAGTTGGCAAGGGCACGGCTTTCGGGGAGAGCGGGCACGCGCGGGTGTTGGCCGAAAGCCCATGGTCACGCGCGGGGCGGCGAAGTTGCTGCAGCGAATTGCGCTCGCTCGCTCGCGCGGTTGCTGGCGCTGTCCCGTTCGAGTCCGGTCGTTACGGCGGTGCTGGGCTCACGGGCGGTGACAGGGGTTACTTGGTTGGAGCTCGCGGTGGACGTGATGGCGCATCTCCGGGTGCAGGTCGATTTCTGCGCCGATCACCCGGGGGAGGCTGGGCGCGCTTCCCCTGAGGCTGGCAGGCGGGCGGTGCGGCAGTGGGAGCACGCGGCCCTGGCGCCCGCGGTGCGGGCGCAGGAACAGGCGTGGTTTCTGCTCCAGCGTGCGGCCCTCAACAACGATGGGCTGATCTCGTACATTGACCTCCTCCCACTGCGGCTGCCGCTCGCCCCAGGCATCCGCTGGGCGCCACGGGGCCCTATCTTGTGGCGGTGCTTTTGGGCTTGATCAGTGGCGCGGGTCGCAGGGCGGGTGCTAGCGGAACTGTGGTGGCCAGAACACAGTCGGTATGAGACGCAGGCATGCCCAGTTTGCCAGTCCGCGCTGGGGGCACCAGCTGCGTCAGGTGCGGGCCTGAGCCATTTGCTCGAAGTGTGCGCCCCGCTGTGGGGGTTGCAGGAGGCATGCTGCGGGCCGCGGCGGGCGGGCGGGAGCCGGTGGGCGCTCAGTGGCACGCTGGACGAGGGGGAATTGGCTGGCAAGTGCCGTTGGCGCGGCCTGGCCGCGCGGACTTGGGTGTGGCAAGCGCGCGGCGAGGCTCCTGCATAGTACGCCCCATAGGCACGAAAGCTCAGGTCTCCAGTGAGGACGGCTGGCCCGCATCCCTGCCGCGCTGGCCCAGAGGCCTACCGGCGGTGTGCGCACGTGAGGAGATGTCTCCGCGGCACGAGGGCCACACCCCGTTATCACAGCCGAGCGGAATCACAGCCTCTCCTGCTCTTCCTTCTCCTCCTCCTCCTCCTCCTCCTCCTCCTCCTCCTCCTCCTGCTCTTCCTCCGCCTCCTCCTCCTCCTCCTCCTTCTCCTCCTCCTACCCCTCTTCGTCCTTCTCCTCCTCCTCCTCCTCCTCCTTCTCCTCCTCCTCCTCTTCCTTCTCCCTCTCCTTCGCATACTCCTCTTCTTCCTCCTCCTCCTCCTCGTCCTCCTCCTTCTCCTCTTTCTCCTCCTCCTCCTCCTCCTCCTCCTCGTTCCCCTTATCCTAACCCTCCTCCTCCTCCTCCTTCTCCTCCTCGTCCTCCTCCTCCTCCTCGTCCTCCTTCTCCTCCTCCTCCTCCTCCTCCTCCTCCTTCTCCTCTTCCTTCTCCCTCTCCTTCTCATCCTCCTCTTCTTCCTCCTCCTCCTCCTGCTCCTCCTTCCTCTCTCCTCCTCCTCCATCTCCTCTTTATCCTTATCATCCTCCTCTCCCGCAGTGGCGGCACAGAGCCCAGAGAGAGAGAGAGAGAGAGAGAGACGCTCCTCCCTGGGGCGAGGTGCGAGGGGCAGCGGGGAGGAACGCGGCCTGGGCCGCCCAGGCGCTGGACGGTGTGCCTCGAGGCCGCTGGCTGCCTGCTCGCCACGGCGGGGCCACAGCGGGGGGGGGGGGCTGCCTCCCAGGAGGGGGGGGCAGGGACAGTCAGCGTCGTCGAACCTAGCCCCGCCCTCACTGGGCCATGGTGTCTCAGCCCCGCCAGCCCGCCCCTCCAGGTGGGGATCGCCGCGCGAAGCCTGAGGGAGCAGGCACGGATCCCCCCCAAAGTGGATAGCTAAATCGGCCAGAGGTGCCAAGGCCACGCCAGTGGGGATAGGGATCGCTGAAGCGATGCTCAGGCATGGTAGGAGCGAAGCGGACCTCTTGCACGCGGGGGCTTACGTCCAGCTTCAAGCATTGGAGCAGCGCAGCAGCTGTCGGGCAACGTCGTCGTCGTCGGAGGAGGAGGAAGGAGGAGGGAGAGGCGGCAGAGCCTACGGAGTCTCGGGACATGTTGTGCTGGGGCGTTCGCCAGCCTGCTGGCACGCGCCCTGGTGCACCCCGCCCTTGCCCCGCGTCAAGTAAAGAGGAGGCGGCGGCGCTGGCGCAGCTGGCGGGGGGCTTGAGTTGGCCATGGGCTTCAGCAAGCGCAGCCATCCCCCCCCCCCGGGGGCCAGCCGATGTTGCGTGGCAGGGCGGCAGGAAAAGGCCGCTCCTGGGAAGATGGAGAACTGAGGTTTTACGACAGTTTCGTTTTATGCCTTCTGGGGGGCCCCTCGTGGGCTTGGCTGGATCCGCCTCGACATTCTCGCCGGAACGCACCCCAGGAGAGGTCCGGTGGGTAGTGATAAGCGGAGAATGAAAGGAAGAGGCGTGGGAGTTTGCAAGGCCTATGAGCGGAGTGGTGGAGGAGGAGGAGGAGGAGAAGGAGGTGGAGGAGGAGGAGGAGGAGGTGGAGGAGGAGGAGGAGGATTTTTTGCCACCCACGATTCAAAGCGACTCTGAACGGGCGTGGCCAGCACGAACACCACGAATACGCCGAGGAAGACGAGGAGGAGGAGGAGGAGGAGAAGGAGGAGAAGAAGGAGGACGAGGAGGAGGAGGAGGAGGAGGAGGAGGAGGAGGAGGAGGAGGAGGAGGAAGGTCCAGACAGAGAAACACACAGGGCAGGAGAGGGAGCACGGGGTCCGAGGATCTATCAGTTGGTTCCCGTGCTGGGATGCATCCCCTGCCAGGGCCCGCCGACAGCCACCCGCAGCACCTGTTGTTCCTCTGCCGGCGATGCGGCGCCACGGCCGCGATAGAGAGATAGGACCGGATGGTGCCATTCCACAGCTCGGCACCGCTCGGGTGTGTGCACTTTTTCTCGGCGCGAACCATCGAGGACCCTCCTGGACCATCGAGCAAAACAAACACACGCGCGACACCGACACATGCACGGGACATGGACGTCCGAGCGGCGGCAAGGACGGGCTCCAGGCCACCCAGCTTGCGGGCTCGCCCCGGCTGGCCCCGCGCCTCCTCGCAGCCCGCGGCGTGCGCGCTCGGCCAGCTGGCGGCCCTCGCCGCACGGGCTGCTCCGAGGGCCGCCGGTTGCGCGCAGACGCGCCTTGGTGTCTGCCTCCGGGCCTGCAGCAATCGGAAACCGCAATCGTGGCAAAAGCTTCTTGCCACACAAGCTGCGTGTGGGAGGTGGAAGGATCGCGCGAGCAATGGAGTCGACAACGCATGAGGTGATCGAAAAAAGGCCCTCGGTGGTACCAATCCGCGTTTCTGCGGGAAGCGGAATTCGCCGGGTCCACCTACCTTCGCGCGCCGCGCGCCGCGATGCGTGACGCGCGGTTACAGTGGAGGCCCATGCCATGAAATTCCCTGGTTGCCTCCAGGGTGCCCTGGGTTTCTTGGGTTTCGATGGTTTTGACGTGGAAGGCATTGACGTTCCCGGTCCTGGGGTCTCAGGCAGGTTCTCGCACACCGCCAGCAACTACGGCACATGGAGGCCCAGGTTTTGCGGTCAGCTTGCGAAGGGAATCCAGTCGGGAAGCTCCACGGCGGCCGAGAGCCACACATGCAAATGAGCAGGTGCGGCATGGCAATCCGCCAGCACGATTTTGCACACAGCGGGTCAGACGCTGACATGATTGGCGTCACGCAGCACGATGATTCATTTGGTAGAAGGGGTGGGTCTAGGTGTCCATGGTCTATGGCATCATGCGGCTACGCAGGAGACGGATAACGCCCATCGGACTTGTTCGTCGATGTTCTGACATAAGTAGCTTGATATCGGAGCCTTGGGTGCAGCGGTCACGCCCGGCTGTGCGTTTGTCCAGAGGGCAGTTTCAGTTATTTTGTATTCGAGTCTCCCCGCCGTAGGTCTACCAGCGCTGGGCAAGATGGGTGAATGAAGAGGAGGGGAAGGATCGAGGGAAGAAAAACGGGGACAAATCGCAAGATCTTGTCGATATCTTGTCGATGCCGATGTGGGTCATGGTCTATGTTGGCGGTCCCTGATTCGCGAGGATGCTCCACGAAATGACGCTGGCCAAGGGCGATGGTGGCCAAGATCGGCACGAAGTTGTATCGTTTCTCTTGGTCGTGGTTCCCGCTTTCCTCCCCTCCAGAGAAGCACCACCATGGCGCCAATACGTTGTGGACAGACCCGCCTTCAGCATCAGCGTCAGGAGGAGCACCGCCCTGGCGCCTCTGTCCGGGATCTGGCTCGCAACCGTGCGTCGTGGCGTTTTCTGCTCTCCCTGCTCCAGCTGTTGCCTTTCTCCCAAAACCAGCAGTCAGAGGGGTGACGCTGGAGTGCGGCCAGTGGTGGCCTGGTAGGGCCCACACTGGACAGCATGTCAAGTCATTGCGAGGAGTCGGTCAGGGGAGGGAAAACCACCCCGACCCCCACAACTGGCGTTTGCTAAGCAGCCTTCGGCGTTTACTAGGCGGCCCTGCCCTGATATCGATTATTTTCATTGGTGCGCTTACTAGACGGCTTCGCTCGACCAGGTGCTCATTAAGTAAATATGCTCCTCTCCGCCTCATCATGCACTTGCCTCCCCTACTGCCTGCCTTGCCGTACCTTGACATTGGTATCACTGTATACCGCAGCTGTGTATCTACTGCTCGAGTGAGAAAAGGAGCGCGCCGGGGGGCGCGTGGGCGGCTCGTGTCGTCGTCCGTCCCTGGCCAGCCTCCTCACTTCCCATACTTGAGTGTAGTTGCTTAACGGATAACTGATAGTTTCATCGATGTCTCATCCCGTAATTCCTTAATTCCTTGGGCATCTTACCCTGATTCTCAGAGGAAAGACGGGTTATCAGCCGAAGCTCTCCAGGAGCTTGTCTTCGGCGGCGCAGCCTTTTTCCCATCAGTCAGAGAGATTCCGGCATGCCTGCGCGTGTTGCAGAGAGATTCCGGCATGCCTGCTGTGAAGTCGGCTCCGCCGTCCTGTGCTCCAGTCGGTGCTCTGGTCACGGGGGCGGGGGGTCAGACATTCAAGGAAAAAGGGGGCACTTGCGGCCAGTCCGCCAAGTGCCGACGGTGTCACGAACGAGGGGGCAGTTGTTCCCTCCCTTCTTCGAAGGCCAAAACAGCAGGTTCCAATAACTTTGCTTAACATCTTCTGGCAATTTTGGTGTGTACGAAGGAGTCCCAGAGGAAACAGGGATGTCGTTCGTGACGGCGTCGGCCTGCCCCGTGTGGTTGGTTGTGGCAGGTCCTGAAGAGGATGGCCAACCACACGCCGAAACGCTGAGGGCGAACTGGACCAGGGGGCCCGAATAGTTGGGCATACTCAGTCCGAGACCAATGGAAGATCCCAAGATCAATATGATGCCGATTATATTGCATTTGTGTTGACATGTGGTTGCTTTAAGGATGGTTCCATTCAGAGTTGACATGATGCTGCACTTGCTGTGATATGACAGGCAAATAACGCATTATGAATGTTGCTTCCGCCCTCTAGTCACTAGTCGGGTTAGGATGGGTGGATGGAGGTGGAGGGAAGCGCCACCTGCAGCTCGCCATGGAGTCTCGCCCTTGACCCAGTTCCCTGGAAGCTTCCGGGAGGCCGCACGGCGTGGCTGGCGTGGGCAGCTGCTGGACGCACACGGGGCCCTCGCGTAGGTTTGTCCGGACACGGTGCTTGGCATCGCTCGGACGTGTGCGTTTTTCCTTCGGCGAGGACCATTGAGGAGCATCCTTGATCATTTGGCGAGAAAACCACGCACGAAACCGAAACAAACACAGGGAATGGACGACCGAGCGATGGTCAGGGTGCCCCGAGTGTGTAGCTCTCCGGCGCGCGGCCCCCCGCAGGCTCCACATGCGGATGCAGCCGCGTGCGGTTTCAGACCCCCGTGAGGTCCTCGAGCCGCCAGTGTCTTGGGCAGGGGTTCCACCTGCGCCCACGTTGGCGAGCTGAAGGGCAGGGGCATGCCAGTGCCAGCAACTGCCGCGGGCGCTTCAGAGCTCACGTGGGCGCGCGGGGGGGCGGTTGCTGCCAGGCGGGGTTGGGAATCCTGGACGCACCAGCGCTAGAAGCCTCGGGCCTGCCAGCTCAGACGGCCCTCGCGCAACACCTGCAGGGCGCGGGATGAGTATGATTCTGTCGCGTTTCTGCGACAGCCCTTGCCTGCCTGCCACATGTTCGGGAGGCTGTGCCGAAAGAATCAGGTTGTTTTCTGTAGACGGCGCTCCCAGTGAGCTTTGCTAGCCCCCCGCGAAGGGCACGTTCGACGGTCGGGCCTGTAGAGGTGTCGCATCGGGCTGCGTGTGAAAGCGGCCTGAGCGTGCGGCTGTTGGTCGAGCCTCGCGCAGTGTGCGCACGCATGAGGGAGCCCCGCGTGGGGCATCACGGCTGAGTCCGTGGCATGCAGGGGGCTGCACCTCCCCAGGGGCTGATGCCGGGCTCGCCCCTGAGGATGTGTTCGTCCAGGCAGGAAGGTGCGGGTTCCACGTATAGGCGCCAATCCATGCGTGAAATCGTCACCAGAGGATCTGCGTAGGAATGCGGTCCCACTTGAGGGTGTCGTCCGGAGATTTGTTGTTCAGGACACGGTTCATAGCATGAGTTTGTTTGTTGCAGGTCGGCTTGTGCAGTGTTCCCGGGTTGCCTAGCGACCTTTTCATTCGCGATGTGGTTGTGTCACCGTGGTGTTTGGCGTTGGGAAAAATAATTGTGGTGTATGTCCAGTCGGTGCCCAGGTGGCGAGCGGAGTGCCTAGTCGGTGCCCAGGTGTGGACGCCCAGCCATTAACTGGTGTGCAGTATGCCATTGCATGTTACGTGGAGTCCAGGCCCTGGGAGTGTACGCAGGCTCGGCTGCCGGCGAGCGCCCTGCGAGGACAGGACGGCGGCCGCTTTCCCTCACCTTCCGCTCCGCTGTCGGACCCCACTCGAGTCTTCGAAGGACCGCCGCTGCCCATCGCGGGCCGAGTTCCGTGTCCGGTGCAGGGGCGACGCTGCGGCTGCGAACGGCACGCGCTGGGGGCGAGTGCCGGGCTGGGCGGCCGCGGGGCTCCCGCCGGCAGGGGCCAAGCCAGCTCCGTGGGGGATCTGCGGGGCGGTGGCGGGGCGCGGGCACGTCTGGGGGGCGGCGGGCGCAGAGGCCGCGGGCGCGGCCAGCGCGGCGGCGGCGGCGAGGGCGGCCAAGGCGTCCAGCGGCGTCCCGTGGGCGCGCGTGGGCGCACGACGGGTTCGCGCCGCGCGGGCGCGGCGGCGGCCCCTCGGCGGGCAATCCAGGGTTGACCGCCGCCAGCAGCCCGGAATCGGCCACGATAGTCGGGTGTCGAAGGAGCAGGGTGCCGTCCGATGTCAATATGGGGCATCGTCGCAACACGATTTTACCGCACGCGTGCACGCATGACATGCGACGTCTGGATGCGGCACTTCTGCACGGGTAAGGTTGACGAATCGATGTGGCTATGTGCATGTGTGTTGTAGGTTTGGCATCGTTGGAGTGATGTTGTAGATGTAAGATAGCGAATGGGCTTCGGCCCATCCCGCCACCGGGCCTGGGTTGTGGATCAGGGTCCTTAGGGATGCTTCTTGGTGTCTCTTCGGAGCACCTTCGAGGGACTCTGGGGGGCAGTTTTGAAGTCTCTGGAGATCGTTTTCATGGCCTCTTGGGGCTTCCTGAAAACCTCTTGGGGGCTTCTTAGGGCCTCTTGGGGGCTTCTTGGGGGCCTCTGGGGGCCTCCTGGGGGCCTCTCGGGGCCGAGGGCTCCAAATCTCCGTTCGGGTCCCCCGTCTGGGCCCCCTCTTTGAGTCGCTTTGGGCACCTCGTGGGCCGTCTTGGAGGCCTCTTAGGCCGTCTGGGTGCCCTCTGGGGCCGTTTTGCGGCAGTCTTGGAGAACTATTCGGCTGTCTTGGGGCGACATTGGGGGCCTCTTGGGCCGTCTTGGAGCATCGGGAAGCCGAAAAGGCGAGAACGCCAAACTAACGTAAAACCTTAGGACATTACATTTGGGCATCTTGAGGCTCTCTTCGGAGTGCTCTTGGAGGCCTCTTGGGGCGCCTTCGAGGCCCCTTGGGCCGTCTGGAGGCCATCGTGGGCGTCTTGGAGCGATCTGTTGGCGATTCTGGGCCCTCCTGAACCGTCTGGGCAGCCTCGCGGAGCTTTGTTGGCCCGTTCTGGGGCCCTCCTGAGCGAGGGAACCGTCCTGGAGGCCCACGCGAGAAACCCCGACAGCGCCCAATACCACCCAAGAGCGCCTGGGAAGTTGGGAGTCGAGACCCTTAAGAAACTTACAAACCCCTTACCTTTCAGGGCTGCGTAAGCCTTGGGACGCGCCACTTCGTGCCAGAGGCACGGTGGCGGATTAGCATCCCCTAGATGCGAAGTTGTGTTAAGTTGGTGTTCCATGTGCTGTTTGTTGCATGCAACGCTGGGGTTCTGTTCCAAATTTCGTGCCACGCCCGTCTATCTGGCTCTCTTGTGCAGGAGTTCGGGCGGTCCCGATCAGGTGCGATGGCGGTTGCCAACGACGCCCGCCGCCCTCTCAATGTGTTTTGGTACAGCATTTTCAGCCAATCACTTCTACATGAGAGGGCGACCGCTGCGCACTTGCTTTGAGAGCGTGAGAAGCCCAGCCGCGATAGATCCACACCCCGTGCATAATCATCCTAGCATGGCCGCCCCTTGTCGGCTCCGCCAGTTTCGTCAAGTCTGGTGGTCATCTGAGAGAGTGGCGGATGCTGAGCAACTGGAGTTGCACAGGAGATCTCACATGTTGTTTCGCGCCCCCGCTGTCGCTCGGTGGCCTGGTGGCCTCCTATGTGGCCTAGGATGGCCTAGAGACGGGATGCGTTGAGGGCGGACCTGCTGATATCGCACAGAGGCGTGGGGGACAAAAACGCAAGTGCCCATAGGGAGCATCAGTACGGGTGGGCGAAAGGTCACGTTTCTATCACGTTGTGCGATTGATTATGCGGTCGCGGTGCTCGACGTCGTCGCGATGAGCATGCGCATTGGCGCTGTTCCTGTACGGGGAACTTCTGGGGCAGGGCCCTGCACGTCTACCAGTCGCCCCTGCGGGTGCGATACCAGTGTGTCTGATTGTGCCACACCATGGACTCCGCTTCCAAACCCTCCCCACACGCTCAGCTTGCAGGGCCGCCCATGGGCATCTCCAGACCCCGGAGGACCCCCGAGGACCTTTGGCAGCCTCCGGGGGCCTCCAGAGGCCTCCCGCGGCCTCCGAAGACCTCCGAAGGCCTCCGGGAACTTCCGGAGGCCTCCGCAGGCCTCCGCGAAGATTGCAGAGACCTCCGCTTAACTTCCACAGGCCTCCGACGGCCTCCTCCGGTTCGCGCGCGGAGGACCAGCGCGGACATTGCCGCGCACCTCCCGCTGGCCTCGGAGGACCCGTCCGCGGTCGACCCCGAGGCCACGCCCGCCCTCACGCGAGGAGGCGGGAGGCGGGGGGCGGGAGGAGGGAGGGAGGAGGGAGGGAGGAGGGAGGAAGGAGGGAGGAAGGGAGGGAGGGGGGAGGAGGGAGGGAGGAGGGAGGGGGAGGAGGGAGGTGGGAGGAGGGAGGAGGGAGGAGGGAGGGAGGAGGGGTGGCGGGAGGAAGCGCGAGGAGGCGGGAGCAGAGGGCGGCGGGGCGAGGTCCGAGGAGTGGCCGCGGTGCTGTACACTCTTAGGCGATGCTTAAGAAAACCAAAGTTTTCGGCCAGAGTCTCGATTATTCTTAATGTTTCAATGCAGATCCTAAGATTTTGATAGACGTTCTGGGTTTTTATTCCAATTCTGAGACTATGAATTTCTTAACCCATGATTTCTAAAGCATTTCGCAGGGTGTAGGCCGAGGCCTTGCAGGGTCGCCTCTGGCTGAGGGGTGGGCACCCTGACCTTCCAGAGAGCTATTCTGTTAGCACTGGAGACCAAAAACCTAAAAAGCTGAGCGGAACAGCCTAAAAAACCAAGACGTAGAATAGCTTAGGGATAGGTTTTTTTTAAGTCGGGTGCTAGTTTTTAGCCCTCCCGGAAGGTCAGGGCAGAGCCCCCACCCCGACACGCCGAGTGGTGAAGTGTCCGTCTTCGGTTCTCGAGAGGGCGCCGGGGCCGTCATGTTCCAGGCCTGCGCCCGCCAGCTTTGGGCCCGAGGTCGTTTTCACGAAACCACGTTTTATTGAAAGGAGTTTTGTCCATCCCCGAATGTCGCCCCCGCCAATGTCGAAGCATACCAAAACTCGGTCTGGGCCAGCGCGACCCGGAAGTTCTACGATGGCCAGGCCTGCAGAGCGCGATACGTGCGAAGTACTTGTTGGCGCCCACTCTCCAATGTAGGTCATCGTGGGACTTCGGAGTCGCACCAGCCGAGACCGCGTTTCGGCTTGCTTCGACATGGACGGGGCGACATTGAGGGGCCGAAAGAAGCAACATTGACAGCATATGAGGTTAAAGTTGTGGACGGTTGTAAGCAATGGAACATGTTCCGCCGCCACCCCGCCGGGGGAAGAAGCGTCCCCCCCCAGGCCCTGATGGGGAAGAAAAGGGAGATCAAGAGGAGAAGGTGGGAGGAGGAGGGAGGAGGGGTGGGAGGATCAGGAGGGGAAGATGGAGTGGGGAGGAGAGGAGGCGGGCGAGGGAGCGAGCGAGATGGGAGTGGCCGTTTGTTTGGATGGCAAGGCCGTCGAAGCAGAAAGTCTGGCGACGAGAGGCGGCCCTACAATAGGCAAGTTGTTGGTGACCCTCGCCGCATGCCAAGTCAATGCACAGTGTTTGCAGCGCGAGACGGCACGAACAGGAGAGACTCATCCACCAGAGAGAGCGAGAGGGAGGGCAGCAGCAGGGGCAGCATGCGGAGTCCTGAGGCCAGTCCGCTCCCTTGCGTCGCGTCGCCGGCGGCAAAGGCAGATACGCCCTGATAACCCTCAGGAGGCGAGCCGAGTGTGCGTGCGAACGCGAGATTAGACCACCCACCAATCGCGCTCAATCCCATACATCAGTCACATCGGACACGCCTGCAGCGCAAGAGGGGTAGGGAAACAAGGAAGCACTGCGGCTCGCGGACGAGCCGACGGAAGACAACCGGCAGAACAGTCGGATCACGCAGCGAGCTAAAATCGAAGCACCGCGAGCTACAAAACCGTCGTCGGGACTGACCACGTCAAAGGCAATAACGCGACGCATGAGAGGATCCCCCCAGTGACGCCACCCCCCGACGACCCCGACGAAACGAGCCCACCCGTGCAACGCCCCCAGGGGGGACCCACACGTGTGGCACGACATCTGCATAGCGGACAGCGACGAGAAGTGGAGCTGGCAAGAGGGGACGGATCATTTCCGACCACCCGCCAGCACCCGTACCTACGTCCTATACGTAGGCATAGCCAACGACGCCACACGAGGCGACTTCACACATTGGGCTACAGTGCGTTGCTGGATGGGGCAAGTGCGTCAAATGGCAACCACGACTTCCACGAACCACATATCAACCACGGACCGAGAAGACGATCAGCTCTACCTGAGCAACCAACTGCTGAGAGCCACGTGCACCCCGGCCATAATGGAGCACCCAGAGACGTCCCGCGACAGACGGCAAGCACCAAGCAGCTGGCTACTGCCAGAGATCCAACATTTACTCCGGCTGCCAGGAATACGCCTTGTCTCTTTCGACCAGCGTATTTTGGGACAGATCTGGAGGAAACCAACCAGCCTACTGTTCTTCGGCACGCCAGGACTCACAGCTCGCATTATTGTTTTACTTTATCGAGCGGGGTGCAACCGTGGACGAACTGCCCACCCACCCCTACTTGGGCGCAACGAGGACAGTGCATGGCGGAGCACGGCCGCCAAAACTTGCCCATCCCAGATGTGCCAATCCCTTGCAGCAGCGATTAGCGATGCGATTCGACAAACATGGCACGTCACAGAAACAGACGGCGAGTGGAGCGCAGGCTCCCAATGCGAGGCCCTCCGCGCTCACGGACACACCGACTACGACTTTCACAGATTGCATGAACCACCGACGATTATCCCAACTATGGGCACTCATGCGGTGGAGGAATTTAGAACTGGCCTGGCGCGGCCCGCAATTACCCGGGGCATGTCCCTTTGATGCGTGATGCCCCAAGCTCACATCTTGAGTTACGCGGGCCAGCCTTTGTCGCGCGCCTAACTCGGGGAGTAGCTTCCCTCCGATCGAACCGCATGCTATCAGATCGGTCTACGGGGACAGGTCGAATGATCCGGTGGAACCATGCACGCATGTAATGACGCGTGCAGCTCCGCCGCGGAATCTTTCTCAAGGGTTTGCGGCCAGTCCACTCCTGCCAGACCAACCGAGGGGCGCGTTGCCCCCAGCGCGCTCCAGGACTCGCGCCGTGCGCCGTGAAACCGCCCATGGATTCCAGGTGGGGCAAACAGTGCCAGACCGAGGTGAGCTGCTCGCTGTTACATTGCACAGGTGACCACGTCGCCTTCAACTGGCTGCCCAAGGTTACTCTCGCAGCTCAATCTGGCACCGCTGTCACCGAAGGCCACAGGGGCCACGGCGCTCAGAACGCGCGGCGAGTCGCCCATGTCGAAAGGTGCGACCAGGAGGACCCTGCCGTGGGCGCCCCACCAGAGTTCCGACAGCCAGACCAACCACGGGCAACTTTTCTTCAGAGGGGCGACCGAGGAAAGATTGTCCTAGACTACCAACCGCCAGCTGACCGCAAATTCGACCCTTCTTCTGCAGCGCCGGCAGCTTGCATTCCAGAGTGGGCGCAAGTCTACTTAGCATCCACCGCCCTCACGCACGAATGCGCCCACGTCACGCGCGACGTTGGACCTGTAGTCACCCCGGCCAGCGCGGCCAGGGGATGGGCGAATACGTTGCGCAATCACCGCTGCGCGCCAGCGTTCATCGGCGCGGCCAACCCGCGATGGAAACGCGAAGCCCATTCTAGCGGCAGCGACGATCTTCAGGGCAACTTCCGACGGAACCAAACTGCGCCCATCGCCAGCGACCCAGCCAGACACTGGTCGGCCCCGCCGACTCGCCTACTTTGCCACTGCGCGGCGACGCGGCGCAAGACCAACAGGGGCGAGACCGAGAGGGGGGCCTTGATCGCCGCGCTGCCGCGGGAAAGAACAGGGAACATGGCCAGTGGCGACCTCGTCTACCTCGGGCCAGCGCGGCGGGGCCCCGCGGAGAAGAGCTCGCCAACAGTCAGCAGGCCCGCAGGATCCTCGCGACCCAGGTCCACAAGAGGGCTCTTATCCGGGACTCCGAGGGGATGGCTACCAATTCCAGGACCTATTGCAAGCAGAAGTACGAGCTTCGGGACTTCATGCTCCGCGCCGCAGAGGAGAACAGCAGTTGCTTTGAGTCAAGTGAGACACTGCAGCTCCTCGGGCAGCGCGCTGACGTGCTCGGCGCGAGCGCCTTCAGGGCGATGCGTCAATCGTGTCTTCGCGCCCCGCAGCTCCAAGCTGGCGCCTCAGACACGAGCTGCGCCGCGCACTGATCAAGACGACCCGAACAGAAATTTCGCCGAGCCCATCGACGTCACCGACTAGGAGTTACCGGGGAAAAATTAGAAGAGCAGAGTGCGGAGCCCCACCGACTGCCAGCGATGAGTTCCGCGCTCGCGACCAATTCCAGGTCGGCCCACCATCCAGCGACGACCCGCGCTTGCCTCCGAAAGGTGACGCGGATGGCACGAACCAGTCCGCATGGACACGACTGGAGAGGTCGATATCACCGCCGCGCCGCCCGCCGGGCATCCTCCGACCTCGGCCAACATGGCGGGGCGCCCTGAACCGCGACAAGCACCCAACCGGACCGAGTCCAAGGGCATCCTCGCGCACGGCAGTTGCGTGCGAGTCCAGACGGTTCACGCGCATCAGCTACGATCGCGCATGGACGACGACCTGCGACTGGCGGCGGCGCGCAAAGCCTTGGACGGAGCCCGCCGCGAGCATTGCACCATCTTTATTGACGACTCTGACGTCCTACTCCAGCCTAGGGGCGTCGCCCCCGGCACGAGGGCAACCGAGCCCCCCCCGTTCAAGACGATGGGAGACAGATCGTGCGCATGGGAGCGATGAAGACCCCTTGGGACCTCCTTGATCTACCTCAGCATGGGCGGCTGTCAGCCAGACCCCGCGCTCGACCCGAACCGAGGCGCAGCCGTCTGCCCTCCGCCGCCCTCGCACCCACCGCCGCCAGCGCGCCCACTTGGCCATAGAAGAAGGTGGGGCCAAACAGACTTGGCAAGAGGGCTGCGGTAGCTGGATTGGGCACCGTGCGCGCCCTTCAAGCAGTCTCGCCAGCAGTAATCCCCGCGGCCATGGGCAACGCGCCGCGCGCCCAATCCCACCAGCTACATAGGCCAGGTCTTATGCTACAGCGCGCAGGCCTTCGCCCCCATGCGGGGCGATCCAAGCCACTACCTACTCCAAGAATGGCATCGAGGGTTCTCCGCCAACGTGGCGGTTTCTTGCACAACGAGCACGCGGGCGTAGTCCGAAACCCGCCACTGGCGCCGAAGGCGGCGAGGCAGCCACCCCCGCCGCCAATGCCGGCGACGCCATCGCCGCCAGCACGGTCGGCGTGCTTTGACATCTCGGCACTCGGCGCGCACGTCGCTAAGCACGCCGACGCCGACGGTGCCTGCGAGCCCAACCTGACGACATCGAGGGCCTAGTCAGCAAAATGATAATGTTTGAATGATGTGCCTACATCGCCGGCAACCCTCCGGTCGGTCGCTGCCTCAGCATCATGGCGACCATGCCCGGCGGCGCACTGCGAGTCATCGCGGAGATCCAGAGTGCCTTCACAAACCCAGCATCCCACAACGCCAGCGGCAACCTGGCACCCGAGACTGGACGCGCCATACCGGCAACCAGTCTCACCAATGACGACGCGACCCAGAACCGCGACCACCATGACCAGCCAGGTCAGACGTCTCGCAATCGCAACGCATTAGCGGCGCTCGCGACTACCAGACTCTACCATCGGATGCCACCCCTGCCGACCCCAATCGTGGTGGCGCGACGACTAACCCTATTCTCCAGGCCACAGACACACCCAGACCCAAGCGGTGGAGACCCCTCTCACAGACGACAAGTTTCCGCGACACGCTAGCCAAGCCAGCGCCGCCTCAACGCGACACGACGCGACTGCCAGCGGCGACCAACTCACTAGCAAGCGTTGCTATCCAGGGTCAGTTTGCCGACGTCCGGAGACTGGACTCTAGGGTGACCGCTGGAGTTAACGTTGCAGCAGGTGTGCTCTGCGACGGATCACCGACGAAACCGCGCCCCAGGAAAAGACCGCGACGGGGTCATATCCAAACCGGACGGTTCAGACCCCCAAAACAGGACGTCTCATATCCCAACGGGAAGACAACGGGAACGGTTCAGATCCCAACGGCTGGAACACAGCTTGGTTTTAAGTTTTGTTTTGGCTCTTGGCAACCAAGACCGAATTCCATCCCTTAAAGGAACTCACTCGGTCGTCATCGCGCGCCGATGGGATCTAGACCACCCCGCCGCCCTACGATGCGCGAGTGCTCAGTATTCCAGGACGGCGCCATCTAGGCTCAACGCATCCCAAGACAACAACGTATAGGAACGCGAACGAAACGTCGACAAAACGCACGCGAAACTTCTGCACAACGCATACGTAAAGCATGGGAAGCGTTTACGAAACTCATACCGGACCCATACGAACCGTACACGGCAAGCGTTAGAAACGCAGATGGAACGTAAGCGGAACGTCAGCGAAACGTGCGCGACACTCATCCGGACGTATGCGCAACGTAAATGAAGCGCGTACGCAGCGCGTGTGGAGCGCTGATAAGCGGCCAGCGAAACGCACGCAACAAGCATTGGAAACGGATGCGGAACGCATGTGGAACACATGTGAGGCGTCTAGGCGAAACGCATATGGAAGTATATCATACGAGGTACCTAGAACGCATATAAAACGCACGTGTATCTATACATGTGCTTCTGGAAAGTGTGCGAAACACGTCGGGCGCGCACTTGAAGAACATGCGGCCAATTTACGAGATTTATACGAAGAGGTACATGCTTGTATACGCAACGCAACTCACATGGTAATGCACATGCAACGTCGCTTACGCTGTGTCCATAGTGTTGCCAACACGAAGTCGGAACGTATGGAAACGTACTCGGAGCGCACGCGCCGCGTATATGGAACGCATACGAAACGTGCACGATAAAGGCTCACGGAATGCAAGCGGGGCGTCTACGAGGCGTACGCAAAATGTGCACGAACTGTAGCCGCAGCGTATCGCAAACCTATACACCATGTGCACGAAACGTAGGCGCGCGGCTTACGAAACGGACGCGAAGCGTTTACGAACATATAGTTTACGGAACGTATATGCGACGCGCATGGAAGATTCACAAAACGTATGCATCGCATACAGTGTCTTCACGAAGCGCATTCGAAGCGTGTACAGATGCATCGCAATGCGTGCACCACAAATGTTCAAAGCGCGCCAGGCACGCATAACAAACATTTGCGTCAGTTCTCAAAGGTGCATTCGAAACGTATCTTACACGTTCACGAAACGCATGCGAGACTTGTGCGCAACGTGCGCAGCATGCTGACAGCACGTGACAATGGCACGCCTGCGAAAGCCCGCGCAACGCATGCGGACGCACACGTTGCGTATTTTCTTCGCACAGAAGATGAGCAACTCGCGTACAAGACGTATACGGAACGTCTGTGCAACAGTCGCAACAAGTGTACGAAGCCTACACACCAATTCCCCAGAGCATTGAGGAATCCTTCAGGAATCGTAGAAACTGCAATGAGCAAGTTGAAATACCATAGGGCCCCCAGGAATCCGAAAGGATCCCTCAGGAATGTTCAGGAGTCTGCCAAGAATCACCCGGAGTCCTTCAGGACTCCTTCGGGGACTTTGAAGATTCCCAAAGGAGTCTTTGAGAACCCGCCAGAAATCTTCAGAGTAATCGCAGGAGTACTTTTTAGGAATCTTACGGATCCGGAGGAATCCGTCAGGAGTCCACAGGAGTCTTTCAGGATCCCTGAGGAATCCATGAGGAACCCTCAGGATTCGTGCAGGAATATTTCAAGAGTTTTTTTTGGATCCCATCAGAAATCCTCCAGGATCCCCAGCAACCCGTAGGGGCCCTCAGGATTTCATTTGGCATCGTCGGGAATATCCAGGAATCTTCAAGAACCCAAAGCATTCCGCAGGAAATCCTAGGAATATTGCAAGAATCGTTCGGGATCCTTCAGGAATCTGTTAGAATCCTTCCGACACGCCTTGGGAACCGGTTAGGAATCTTTGAGGAATCCATTTTAGGAATCCATCAGGAGTCCTCCAGAAATCTTTCATGAACCCTGAGGAACTCTCAGGGATCCATAGCAATCTTCCGGAAATCTGCAGGCCCTTCTGGAACCCGCGAGGCAGGAACCCGCAGAAATCGTTTGGGAACTTTCCAGGCACTTTCACGAGTGCCCAGGAATCCTCCAGGGATCTGTAAAACAAACGGAAGGAATCTTGCAGGAACCCCCAGGACCCCCAGGAATTTCTCTGTCAGAAAGCCCGAAGAAAAACCATGGGAATCCTTCGCGAAGCCGAGGAGGCGCCTTCCAGGAGGCGCTCATGAGGTGGCTACGAAGCGCTTCGACCGCTCTGAAGCTTAATTGAGCTTCGTTGGGATTTGAACCGTTCTGGTGTTGAGGCCTTTTTTGGTCTGAGCCGTCTTGTTGGGATCTGAAGCGCCCCTGTGGGACGTGAGCCTTTCTCACCCGATTCCCCCCGCACGGAACGGATTGCCACAGAGAGCGCCCACCGATCCCAAGCACGGCAATTCCCACACGCCCGTCAAACAACTACCGCCCCCAAAAAACCCAAACCAGCTGACGGCAGCGTCATCACCATGGTGTACGAAGGAGCAAAAGCGTTCGCAGACGAGGCGCCCATCGGACATCCCACACAACACCACCAACCGAATAGCCGACACCATCAGCAGCTCCCACTACGACCAAAAACCCGCTGCTCACGCCACTCACCTTCTCCTCCCTGCTTTTGCGACGGGGGGTTCGGGCGGGGGGTGGGGGGCGGGGGCTTGCACCGGGGACGGGGGTGTAGGGCGCCGAAGGGTGCCATCGGCCGTCTCGAGAAGGGCCAGGACGGCTGCTGCGCAGAAAGACCAAGGCCCACCGGCCACTGCGGCAACCATATTGCCGAGCTGGCAGGCCAGCCTCTCGCCCCCTTTCTCATGAGTCCAGCGGCGCACCCCTCTACACCAGTTTTAAGCCCCGCTTCCCGCAACGACCACTAGTACTGGGATCTCTGCCCTTGCCTTTTTTGGCAACGGCTCCTGCTGCAACCGCTCGCCAGTCACCACGCTTGCTACGCTCAGCCGCAGCACATCCGCGCCCCCGCCGCTCTTTGCAATGTCTCCAGCCCACTTGCAACCTTATCGTCGCCGAGCCTTTTTCTCGCACCTCGCAGCCATACGTGACAAGCTCCACTTCCGCATCCACGGATGAAGGGGTTGGCCAGGCACGGTGGGCCGGTTGCGGGGCCCCAAGGAGCTACCCTGGTTTTGGCCAGGGCGCTCTCAATTTGCAGCCCTACACCATCGCAGATTCGCTGCTCGATCTGCCTACTCAGACCGCCTCTTCCTCGCCGCCTAACGTCGACTTTAGCCGGCACCCTTCCACCAAGGCCGCACCTTGCCGCTGCGACTGTGGGTGGGGGGGGGGGGGGGGGCAGGGGGGCACGTGCATCGGGTGGGGTGGGAGCGACCTGCACAGGCACGGCCACCGCCACGAAAGCCGCACACCTCCCCCACGCCTGGTGGAGGCCATCAAGCGGCCACCAGGCAACCTCTTAAGAGCCCTGCGCCCCTCCTCGGCGGGTGAGGGGGGCTCCCATTGGTGGCGCCGTGGGCCGTCTGCGGGGCTTCCTGGCCCTGGCGCCTTCCCCCCTCCGGCGTGCGTGGCCGTGGCCACACTGCCTCTCGATTACTTGTCGCACCCACGCCAGCGCAACGCCGTACCTTTCCCCCTCCTGCCGTCCTCTTTTCCACAGGTTAGCGGCAGTCCTCCTTAGGCGCCGTTCGTCGTCATCTCTCCCTCCCCCCCCCAGGGGCGTCGGAGGACCTAGCTACTCAACCCGTGGTGGGGGTCCCATCCCTGCCGTGTCGCGTCCTTCTTCGTCCCATCCCAGCGTAGTTTGATCCCCCACCTGGGGGCAACTGCCGCTGAGTGGGGGATAGCAGGGTCGGCGCAACTCATTTGCTTCCAGCTACCAGCTACCAGGAGGAAGAGGCAGGGATAACGGAGAGGAGGGATGGAGCGGGGGGGGGGAAGCAGGAAAGGAGGGAGGGAGGGAGTGATGAGGGAAGGGAGAGGAAGGCATTAAGAGGAGGGGGAGGAGAGGAGAAAGAGGAGGAGGAGAAAGAGGAGGGGGAAGAAAGGAGGAGGAGGAGAAAGGAAGACTACCAGGGAGGGAGGAGGGGAACGTGGATGAGAGAGAGGAGGGGGAAAGAGAGGATGACGGGAGGGAGGGAGCGACGGACGGGACAGGGTTGGCGCGGGGAGCACGCGCGACACATCAGCACGCTGCGCCGCGCTCCAAGAGCAGGCTGTTCCAGCCAGCACCCCCGCCCACTGTCATGAGCCCTGTTGGTACAGACATGTTGGCGTCGTGGAAAGCTTGACGCTGGAGGTGTTTGGCAGTGCTCTGTTTCCGCGGGCCTTCGAGGGGCACTCGGACCCTCAACAAAATGACTCGGAATGAGAAGCCGGCCCCGGAGAAACGGTCGGGATTTCCGGGACGGCGTGTTGAACACATCTAGACTTCTCATGTCTCGGGGGGCGACCATTCATTGTTTGATCTAAGGCAGAAGGGTCCGGCCTTCGACGCATCTGATTGTCATTCGCGAGACAACTCACATCTCCATCCGCTTCATGAGGGCAGGCTGACGTCAGGGTGCAAGGGTGGTGAGCCCGTCAGTGTGATCTTCGCGGAGCGGGGGTCCAGGTTGCTCTGCCCCGCTGGCCGAAGGCCAGCCAGCCGTGCGGCAGCGCACGCCAGAGGCCTGCCAGCCCCGTGCATACGGGGGAGAGCTGACCGCCACTGCGTTCCCTGTGGGCTTGCTTCCCGATGCCTGAGGACCGAAACGGGGAAACGCGTTGACGCCCTCTTGAGGACCAGCGCGTGGGGAACGTTTTCTTTCCACCTGATGCTTTCGTCGGGCACTGTTGCGGCGCTTGTGATGGCTACAGCATGTGCAACGCCATCTGCATTGCAGACTGGTCCATGCCATTTCCATTCATGTGGCAGTTGAGGACGCCAGGGATGCCATCATTTGTCCGCCCCAACGTCGACGGCCACGATTGCCACCGTTGTCCTCGTCGTCTGTATCGTCATCGGTGTCGTACCTGTCCGCACGCTCACCATAGCCGTTGGCTCGAGCGCTGCCGAAATCATCCCTGGGCCCACCCGCCCAGTCTCGTCATGGTTCGTGCCGAGTGCTTCTTAGAGCCGGACCGATATCCCATGGTTCGTTCAGGAACTTTCTGCCCCGCGGCGCCATTCGCCGGCCACGCAGCTGCGTAGCTTGATGCGTTGCTGGCGGTTGGGGGACCGCTGCGGCGATGCGGCGCCTTTCTGTTTCGGCCCCGTCATCATGGCAGCCTCAAGAAGGATTCCTACGTCATATGTGGGGTGCGGGTGTCCCCCCCTTACCCATGCACCTCCCCAGTCGGGCGGGGTGGAAAGCGTCCTTGCGCAGGTCCCGCACGGGTTCCGCGTTAATCGGGAATCGTCCTCCCCTACGTTGCCTTAGTCCGGTTCGGAATCGTCATCGTCGTCATCAGCATCATCATCAGCATCATCATCAGCATCATCAGCAGCAGCACTTTCATCATCATCGTCATCATCATCACCATCATCATCACCATCAGCATCATCGTCACCATCATCGTTATCACCATCATCATCATCATCATCATCATCATCATCATCATCATCATCATCATCATCATCAGTATCATCACCATCATCATCAGCATCATCTTCATCATCATTGCCAGCATCATCATCAGCATCATCATAAGCCGCATCAACGTGATGACCATCAACACCATATTATCCATCATCATCATCATCATCATCAGCATCATCATCATCACAAGCAGCATCGACATTATCATCAAATCGATCGTCGTCATCATCATCACCGTCATCATCAGCATCACCAGCATCATCATCATCATCATCATCATCATCATCACCATCACTATCACCATCACCATCACCATCACCATCACCATCATCATCACCATCACCATCACCATCACCATCATCATCATCATCATCATCAGCATCATCATCATCATCATCATCATCATCATCATCATCGTCATCGTCATCGTCATCGTCATCGTCATGGTCATCGTCACCACCATCATCACTGTCATCGTCGTCATCCTGTGGCATCTGTTACCTTGCCTGGTCCCTCGCACCTTCCGCTTGCTCTCTTCCCACAGCCGTTCTGGCTCACGTGCTTCGGCAGGCGTTTTCCTGCTCTTTTTTCCGGGTCTGCCAACTCAGCCCCCGCCACTCCCCTGCCGCGCCTCAGCAGGAGCAGATGTCGCCTCCTGTCGCCGTCTGCGACGCAGGCGGCTGGGAGGCGGCCCGGGTGCGGCGCGGGTGGAGCGCCGCGTCCGAGCCCGAGACCCTGCTCTTCGTGGACATTGACGGGGTGCTGAACCTCGGGATCCGCGATCCGGAGGGCGCCCTGCTGTCGTTCAGCCAAGACAACGCCGAGCGCGCTCTGGCGAGGTGGGGCCAGAGGCACAGGCTGCCGTGGCCCCAGCGCGTCGCCGCCGAGCGCATCATTGCGACGTGCAACCGCCTGGCAGGGCCGTGCGAGGGCGCAGCCTGGGCGAGGCTGCTGTCCCCCGCGGCGACAGGACTGAGTGACCTGCTGGTGTGGCGCCTGGCACGGCTCATCGAGGCTGCTGGACCGCGGTGCACGGTGGTGCTGTCGTCCACCTGGCGCCTGCCCAAGCACACGCATCGTGTCACCGTGGTGGAGGCCTCCCTCTCGCGGCACTTGGGCAGGTCCTTTGCCTTCGATTCGCGCACTGCGATCCTGGAAGACCGCACCCCTGAGCTCCGCTTGCAGCGCATCGCCGACTTCGCCGCGGGGTACTGCAAGAAAGCCCCACTGTCTTTCCAGCAGCTGCGCATCCTGGTGCTCGACGACTTCCACACCGCTCCCTTCGGGACTTGGCGTTGCGGCTGGAAGAAGATGGGCTCTGCGGGCGCCGTCGAGAAGTATTTGCTGTCCCGTCTGCCCACCCGCATCGACGCCTCGGTGCGGCTCGTCCACACGTACGACGAGTGGACCACGGACTCCGGCCTCTTTGTGCAACTGGGCTGCGGGCTGACGAGAGAGCACTTCAACCGTGCCCTGGACTTCTTGGAGGAGGGTGGCGGCAAGGGGGACGCATGCGGCCGTGTGTGCGCGCGCAGGGCCCAGCCGCAGCGCGAGAGTCCTGGCTGGGTGAAGACTGCCCAGCCTCGGCGCGAAAGCCCCGGCTGGGTGAAGATGTCGGTGGCCCTGGCGCACTCGTTCCTCCGCGCTGGGGCTCACTGGGTCGGCTGACACGACGTTGGGAGCGATGAGGTGGGGGAGGAGGGAAGGGCAGAGGGCAGACGCTGGCATCATCGGTTACAGCCCCTCGAGGGCGCCCTCTGCGAGCCCTGGAGCCTTTCGATTTCGAACTGAACCTCCGGGAGTCCGGCAAGGGGCACTTTTTTGGCGGGCACAGCTCTGCTTCTCCAGGGCCGGCTTCGCGCGTTGATAAGAAGTGAAGAGCGGCCGCCGCCGCGCAGCTGATAAGTGAAGACCGTATCATTCGGTCTGTTTTTTTTCTTCGTTTTTTTTTTCCTTTTTGGGGCCTGCGCTCGTGGACGGGTGATGCCCTTTGTACAAGCATGCGGTAGATAGGGTCTCGAGGATCGGGGCTGCTCCTGACGCTCTGCCTGATGGATCGCTGGTGTCCTGAACAAAACGAGGTTCACACGGGGGGAGCGGGAGCATCAGGTATTGCGATGTGCCTTGCCATGTGCTCAAACTGATGACGCGAAGCAGCTAGCATATTTTGGGACCGGTCATGGAACTTCGCGTTTGAGCTACCAACCTGAATCGATTTGCATCTCACGGACGCCTACAGCGAACCACCGGCGCCCCCAGCCTTTCTGTAAACGCCGATGTGGCCAAACGTTGTGCCAAAATCTGGTCAAGCTATTGGAAACGCGTCGGGGAAGAAGGATGAGAAAAAGGCGAAAGGGAAGGAGGAGAAGGAGGTGGAGGAAGAGGAGGCCTCTTGGGCCCTTTTTGTATATTGTTGGGGCTCCTGGGGGATTTCTGGGGGCCTCTGAGAGGCTGCATTGGGGAGTCCTTGGGCTTATTATTGAGGCCCTTATGGGCCGTCTGGGTGCATTCTTGGGGCTGTGTAAGGGCTGTCTTATAGGTCGGTGGGGCCGTCTTGGGGCCCTTTGCGGGCGTCTGGGGCCGTCATTGGGGCAATATTGAAAGCCTCTAGGGTCGTGCTCGGCTGTCGAAAGCCCGAAAGGGCGAGAACTCAAAAACTAGTAAGCAGTGATTGGTCCTCTTGGAGCTCTCTCTTCGGCGTCCTGGGGGACTCTTGCGCCGTTTTGGAGGGGAGGGATGCCAGGGAGGCCAGGGTGGGGGTGGAGCGAAGGGGGCAGAGGCCGGGGGGGGAGGGGGAGGACGAGCGGCCGCGACGAAAAAACAAGTAATCCTCGACTCGTGGGGGGGGGGGGGGGCGCCAGTGAGGGAGAAAGGGGGTTGGGGGGGGCGCGAACGATCACGACGAAAACGGTTCCGCGGCCCAAGTAAGTGGTTCCGCGGCCCGGGGGGAGGGGGGGGGGGGGCGGGGGGGGGAGGCCAAGGAGGCCAGGGGGCAGAGAGGCCACGACGAAAATGAAGAAACCGCGGCCCAGGGGAGAGAAACCGCGGCCCAGGGAGGAGGGGGGGGCAGGTGGGGAGGGTGGGGGCCAAGCTAGGTGCGCTCGTCTCATACCTGACGTCCTACCTCTCCCTCTCATCCTTTACCATGGCGTGGATATCCTCTCTATTCGCACAGTCGGATGTCGAGCAGGGCAAGGATCGCGAGAGGGAACGCGACGCATGGTAGAGCACGGCGTGGCATGACGTAGAAGAGCACGGCAGAGCGTAGCATGCCATAGCATGGCGTGGCATTGCCCAGTGAAGCATTGTATCACAAAGCATCGTAACGCAAAGCATGGCATCGCACAGCGGCGCATAACACAACACCGCACAGCATGTCATGGCATGGTGCCAGGTTCTTTGGAGGGTAAGTGGATCGTCTTCGACAGGTCAAAGCCGGTCTGGAGTCGTGGGTCCATGTCCAGTTCCTTGGGCTCCCCGAAAAGCTCCACACAAGGCGGGGCTGATGGAGAGCCCCCGCTGGCTCTGCTTTCAACATCGCCTTTTCGACGACGCCCCACAAAATCAACGAATCGACACCGAATGTGTAATCACGTCCGATGGTTTTATCGGGGGGGCATTTTCTAGATGTTGGGGCCTATTTGGAAGTAAGGCCAGCGCTGGAGCGGGAGCACGATTCGGAACGAGCGGAAGCGCGGACGTGATGCCAACGCTGCAGCGGGAGCACGATTCGGAACGGGCGGAAGCCCGAAAATGAGGCCAGCGCTTCAGCGGGAGCAACTTTTGAACAAAACCCAAGCGAAAACGCGTTTCCCGGGAATCCTGTGTGTAAAGAGACAGTACGCGGAGGGGGGCCGGATATGTCCCGGACGTCCTCAGGGGAGAGAGAGGAGAGTAGCACTCATAGCGTGTAACTGTAGAGAGGCCAGGAGGGGGGAGGACGAACGACCACGGCGAAAACGAAGAGGTTGGAGCTCCAGAGCCCAGCTGTGCAAGAGGACGAATGGCCCCCAGGGCTGGGGGGAAGCTCAGGGGCCAGGGCCAGGGGGCCGACGATCACGAACAGGAAGGGCTCTCGGGACAGGAACGAAGCCCAGGGGACATGGCCAGTGGCCCGACGGCCACGGCCACGGCCACGGCGACCACGCAAGGGGCTGGAACGAAGCCCGGGGGCCAGGGCCCCGGACGACCGCGGCCACGACCACAACGAGCATAATGAGCTTTGGTGGCTGGGGCGGGGCCGAACACCACGGCGACCACGAAAACACATGGCTCCGAGGGTTGCGGCGAAGCCGACGGCCATGGCCACGGCCACGTCGATCACGAAAAGGAACAGCTCCGAGCTCTAGAGCACAGCTGTGCTTGAAGATAGGCATCTGATCAGTAGGCAACCTTCCTCCCTGGGGCTAGGCTCGTAGGTTTATGGTCGGCATCTCTCCATAAAGGGGGATCGGCATCTTCCTGTCGATCTTGGGCAGGTGAGGCCTTCGGTGTGGGCTCGAGGCCTCCCGACGCGCTTCCCCATGAACCGCTTGCCCGACAAAGCCAAAGGTAGACGGGCAGTTGCATGATGAAAGAGGTTGGCTTCCAACGTTGTTCCGCGTCGCAAGACGCAGATCTCGCTGTTGGGGGAAACACTACTTTGGCATAGAGCGCTCAGAACTCCGCGCTTTCAAAGGCTCGCAGTAGTGACGCTACTCGATCTTTGTGGCCGTGTGGCCCGAGGGACCAGCGACATCTGTACTGGGAGACCGTACATCCTGAAAACAACAATTGTTGGAGGATTCATTTCCAAACCGAATGCAGTACACAAGAGAAAAAACAAACCCATTGCCTGCTGCCGAATGTTAAGAGAGCGCTGATGGTGGGCGAGAGCAAGGGTGACGAGTATGATGATCTGTGCGCTCTATTCTCGACCCTGTGGTTTTAATGCTCTACGGTATGTCCCCCACTCGATATGTCCTATTGCCCATGATGTCTACCCTCCGCCTTCTGCTCACGACGCCTGCATTCCACTATACTCTCCACTCCACTCATCTTCCCGGTCTTGGCTCTGTATTCGATGCTCTCTGCATTTAACACTCTGCGCTCTGCTTCTTGTTTTCCATTCTGCGATCTAGAGTGGATTAACCGTTATTTACGTTATATTCGCTCTGCCCTCTTCACTAGCTTGCTCCCTCTACCCAGTTCGACAACTTCCTTTCCTATCCCCATTCTCTCTATTCCTTGTGCTTTATCTACGTTGAGAACCTGGGACCCCAGCCAGACTCCCATTGAAATCAACAAGATTTATTCACCAATATCCCAAATAGGAAACCCGGGATCCCTGCCGCCCACCAAAAGGGACTACATATTTTCGCCAAACAACGCCAGGGATTCGGCACCCAGATCCAGAAATCCTGGAATCCGGCCACATATCGAAATTGGCCCCAGTACTTCCGCAAACCTTTCAAGATCCGCCAATAGCCTTTCAGTCTCAGCGCTGATTTGGCAATGTACGTACGACGTGATTCAACATGCAAGCTAGCAGAACACTCATGCGCTAACTGAGCGCATGTGGCTATGCCCTCTTTGTCTACTCGCGCTAAGAAGCTGTTGCGCATTGCCAGATGCGCTGTCGCGCATATCCGCCACCGCCCTCGCTGAAATTGCGTGGCAACGCGCTGTCGAGTGGCAAGCCTGTGTCGTTGAAAGGTTGTCGCCTGGCCCCTGGGGTCTTCTCGGGGGCCTCCTCGGGGCTCCGCCGGGGCTCCCTTCAGAGGGAGTATGTTAGGGATCTCGGCGGCACCCTGTGGGCCTTGAGGGGTTCTTGGGGCCGTCCTTGGAGGAACGAGGGAGCAAGGAGGTTTGGAGGGACGAGGGGGGAGGGCGGAGGAAGGAGGAGGAAGGAGGATGGGGAGAACGGAGGACGACGCATATTCTCTGCAGCCCTTCAGTGCTGAGGGCTTGTGGAGCTGCGGCATCCTCTTTAAGCACAGCGGGGTCTCGCAGGCCGGTGTTGGAGACCCTTTTGGAACTCACCCCAGAATGGGGAGCAGAGCCCGGCTGTCACCCGGGGCGGAGGATGAGGACTTGCGACCAATTTTGAACCCTATTTCTACAGGTCCAGTCGACGCTGGGGCATCGGACCCCCACCGCTGAAGTTTATCTGGCTGCACATCTTACTTTGTTTCGTAAGCCTGGCCAGTCTTGCAGGAATCTGACCTGCAGAAGGCAGGGTTCTCGGGCGGTTGCCTAGGAGGAGACGGTCGTCTTCGTCGGTGTAGGAGGAGGAGGAGGAGGAGGAGGAGGAGGAGGACCAGTGTGAACTCAGGAGTCATCAACGATGTTGGAATAAACCGTCCCTCCAAGCTCCCTCTTCATAGGCCCCTACAACGGTTCATTTCCATTGAAGGAACTGCCCCTTTGGAAGACAACCGTTTGAAGACCCTGAAGCATGCCAAGACATTGTTCTCGGGATTCCAACGCCACGGATCACCCTGACTGTTGCGTCTTGACAACCCTGAATCGTGCCAGAACGCCATTCCTGGGACTTCAGCACAGCGAATCAACAGAACTGTTGCACCCGCATAACCCTGAATCCTTACAAAGCACCATTTCTGGCACATTGCTGATGGGAATCCGTGAACCTCTTGCCAATGTTGAAAAGCGAATGCACGCCGCGCTAAGGCGACAGCCACATTTCGAAAAAAAACGCCCTCAATCCGTGAAACGCTGCCAACTTTTTGAAACGAATGTGCGCCGCGCTAATGCGAGAGTTAAATCTTAAAAGCCACCCGCCCACAATCCTTGAAGCTCTTGCAAAGTTTTTTTTACAAAAAAGAATGTACACCGCGCTAAGGCGAGAGCCACATTATAAAAACCAACCGCCCTCAATCCGTGAAACCCTTGAAATTTTAAAACCAACGAATGTGCGCCACGCTAAGGCGAGAGCCACATTTTGAAAACGACCCGCCCTCAATCCGTGAAGCGCTTGAAATTTTGTTAAAAACGAATAAGCACCGCGCTAAGGCGAGAGCCATTTTGAAAACCACGCGCCCTCAATCCGTGAAACGCTTGCATTTGTTTAACGAACGTACACCGCGCTAAGGCTAGAACCACATTTTGAAAACGACCCGCCCTCCATCTGTGAGGAGATTGCCAACGCTTGAGCTTCAGAGTCATTAGTGGTGATGATGTCTCAGGCGAAACGCCCGGCCCGCCCTAAAAAATATACTCGGGGTGCGACATGGAGAAGTTCCCCAATCAGAGCTTGCCTCTGTAGGGGTCCTAGCGGATTCATATGGTTTTGTTAGGTTTGCCGCCGATTTTCGCCGCACGCCCGGGTGCCCGGGTGCCCAGGTGCCTGGGTGCCCGGGTGCCCGGGTGCCCGGGTGCCCGGGTGCCCGTGCGCCCGGGCGCCTGGGTGCCCAGGTGCCCGGGTGCCCTGGTGCCCAGTAGCTCTATCTAGCCCTATAGCCCTATAGCCCTAATTGCCCTATAGCCGTATAGCCCTGTAGCCCTACAGCCCTATAGCCCTACGGCCCCATAACGCTTTTGCCCAATAGCCCTATGGCCCTGTAGCCCGATAGCCCCATAGCCTTCTAGCCCTATAGCCTTATAGCCCCATAGCCGTAAAGCCCTCAAAAGATTATGATTGGGGTTTCTCTCCGGTATCGGGAGGAGGAGGAGGAGGAGGAGGAGGAGGAGGAGGAGGAGGAGGAGGAGGAGGAGGAGGAGAATGAGGAGGAGGAGGGTCCTAGCGGATTCATATGGTTTTGTTAGGTTTGCCGCCGATTTTCGCCGCACGCCCGGGTGCCCGGGTGCCCGGGGGTGCCCGGGTGCCCGGGTCCGCGGGTGCCTGGGTTCCCAGGTGCCCGGGTGCCCGGGTGCCCGGGTGCCCGTGTGCCCAGGTGCCTGGGTGCGCAGGTGCCCGGGTGCCCAGGTTCCCGGTAGCTCTATATAGCCATATAGCCCTACAGCCCTGTAGCCCTATAGCCCTAATAGCCCTATAGTTAGGCCCTATAGCCTTATAGCCTTATAGCCCTATAGCCCTATAGCCCTCAGCCCCATAACCCTATAGCCCACTAGCCCTATAGCCCTATATGGCCCTGCAGCCCCATAGCCCCATAGCCTTCTAGCGCTATAGCCTTATAGCCCCATAGCCCTAAAGCCTTCAAAATATTATGTTTTTTTTCTTCGGTATCTGTATTTTTTGGGGGAAAGGAATGGAGGAGGAGGAGGAGGAGGAGGAGGAGGAGGAGGAGGAGGAGTGAGAGGCGGAGAGATGAGGAGGAGAAGGAGGAGTAGGAGGAGAGAAAGAGGACGGGAGGTGAGGAGGCCTTGGAGGAGGAGGGGGGAGGAGGAGGGGAGAGAGGAGGAGGAGGGGAGGAAGAGAAAGGGACGGGGAGGATGAGGATGCCTTTGGAGGAGGAGGAGGAGGGGAGGAGGAGGAGGAGGAGGAGGAGGATTGGAGGAGGAGAGGGCGCTGGAAGCGGGAGAGGCGGTTGGAGGAGTAGGGTGTTCCTGGGCGGTTGCCCTAAGGACGAGGTTGGGTCCGGTTCTCTTCGGTCGTCGCTCAAGGAGGAGCAGGAAGGAAGGAGAAAAGGAGGAGAGAGGAGGAGGAGGATGAGGAGGAGGAGGAAGGAGGAGGAGGAGGATGGGGATGAAGGATGAGGATGACGAGGAAGAAGGGTGGAGGAGGAGGAGGAGTGAGGAGGAGGAGGAGGAGGAGGAGGAAGTCTTGAGAGGAGGAGGGGGAGGAATAGGAGGAGGAGCAGGAGGAGGAGGAGGAGGAGGGAGAGGAGGGGAGAGGAGGGGAGGCGGGGGAGGAGGAGGAGGGCCTCGGGGGTGGAGGAGGGGGGAGCAGCATGGAGGGAGGAGGAGGCGGAGGAGGGAGGAGGAGGAGAAGCAGGAGGTCTTCGTCAGCGGCTTCGTCGCTGGTGGCGTCGTCCTTGTCGTCGCCGCTGTCCCCCCGCCGCAGGCCGACGCTTGGGAGGCGCGCGGCGCCGCGGCCGCGCTCGTGGGCCCCGTGAAGGCGCTTGTACTGGGCCGCTGGGGGGGGGGGTCGTCGGGGCGCCGGGCGGCTTGCTGCTGGACGTCGGGCGCGGCAGCGCCTCGCTC